>MU220028.1:719592-776451 GCA_018584345.1 Thuja plicata | reverse complement strand
AAATCTCTTGGCTCTTTGTTGGATTCTTGGAGTTTCTCATATGCTTAATGGTTGATCTTGATATTTTTATCTCACTTTTGGTTTATGGTAAAATCTTCTTGCATTTCATTTTCTTGGATTACTTCATATTTATGTTTTCATTCTTTTAATGCTTCTTACAGATCTACATCAAGAAGATGTGTGCCAAAATGACAATATATACAATGAACTACATGCTGATTTATTGAAACCACATCTTGAAATGTTTTACATGAAGCTAAAAGATGATTCAAATTTTACATCAGATCATTTTATTCAGCTAGAGGTATGTTTGTTTTTTCAAGAATGGGATGTAGAAAGTGCTGATGCATTGTTTTTTAAAGATGTTGAAATGAATCAGCAAGGACATATCAACTATCAAACAGAATGTGAGTCTTTTATTTTTCCAGTCAAAGATGTTGATGCTTCTTGGAATGAACTAAATCTGAGTTCACAAGTGGGAATTAATTATGATTCTCTTGAGTGCTTGTGAGATAAACATAGGGTTAAATTTGAAAAATTTCCCTTTGAAATCCAAGCATGTGTTGAAGTAAGTCAACATTTTTCTAGCTATGTAATAGAGTTGGAATCCATCTCTTCTCGGTTGGTTAAAAGTTTTAAAGAATGTCACAGCCTTGTGTTTTATAATGATCAACACATTCAACACCTTTGTGATTTACCAATGCATAATGACAGTAAGGGTACTGATTATGTTTTATGTGACGTGCTGAAGATATATGGCAGTGTGTTGGATCAGGCAAATGAAAGTGATGATATTAGTCTACCTCTGATACATGGAGATGAGAATCATATTTTTGATAGAGGTAAGTGTTGATTTCAGTTGTGACAGGGTTTGAGGCCTTTTTTGGATAATTTGTATATGTTGTACAGTTGCTTTCCTTTTATTTGTGTGGTGTTTTTGCTTTCAATAAAGGGTTTCCAATTTTTGAAGAGAGAGAAAAGAGAAGGGAGAGAAAAGAGAAGAGAGAAGAGAAAAAGTTTTGATTTTTTGTTGAATGGTTTGCTTCTATCATGAGATTCTGAAATTCTCTGCATGCCCACATGGGGCACGCGTCCTCAGTCAGAGCCAAATTTGGAACTCTAAAAGTATGGGTACATTTTGGAGTGAGTATACTGAAAATTTCTCTAAGTGTAAGTTGCTGCCTTAAAAGGCTTGTGGAGAAGGCCAAGTTTGAATGCTTGTAAAAAGTAGCCTGATAATTTTTATGATATACCACTTGGGGAGTAGGTTTAACACCTTTCATTTAGCAAGTAAGATGGGTTCCAACTTTATAATTTTAGTTTTGACATGTTTTGGTGGTAGTCATTTGGAGGTGGTTACACAGATCTGCACTTTGCACTTATTAAGATTTTTCGAAATGACCCACTTCGAAGGCTTGTATCTTGTACCCAGTTGATAGTTCTGGCATAATGGTTGTTGTAGTGTGTTTTAGGCGTGAAATTTAATTTCCTTTCCCATTTTCAGACCCCTGTGAGCTCGGTTGATAAATTTTCCAAAGCTATTCATTTTTCAATTTATTCATTTTCCTTGAGTGTGAAAATGTAGATTTCTGAGTAGCCTACTTTGAGCTCCTTCTATTTGTCCCCAGTCCAATATATTGAAGAATTGAGTTTCACCCTACATTTCAGACATGAAAGTTTACCTTCCTGAAGATTTATAGACTATGACCAATCCATTTAACCACTTTGCTTAGCTGATTCCAGATTTAATTTCAACATAATTACTGTGTTTAAATTCAAAATAGTTGTGAAGTGCCGACTTTGCATATTTGTGCTAATTGATCAGTTCATTTTTAGAACAAGCTGGTTGAAGTTTCATAATCCATCTATGAAAGTGAGTATATGTCTAGAGTTTCAAACTATAATAGTCTCTTCTGATAGGTTGTTGAAATCAGAATCAAAGGCAGTTTGTGCAAATTGACAATGTTAAATGGAATTGCATTTACAGAGCAATCATCTTCAAAAGATTGAAACGTTTTATCAGATGGTGATTTTGAGTTGTGAATTATTTCTTTGTGCTCATTGTACCTAATTGTATTATCTGGATCAGTGGTGGGGCCTCAAGACATAATTCTCTATTTCTGCAAAGCTCAATCTTTTTGTAATATTTGTTGCTTTTTTATCTGCATTTATACAATTTTTTAGAATTGTCAGAATGACCATGTTTGATCATATTATCTCACACATGGAGTTGAATCAGTTGAAACCCTTTTGCATCCATACTTATTGTGTTTGAATGAATCTATATGATGAGTGTCAGAGTCTAGTCATGTAATTTAGTCAGTTTTCTAAGCATGTTCTAGAGGCCAATTGTTATTCTTTGGATTAATATCGTAGAAATATAAAAGGAGTTCTTAGACCCAACTTATATGATTGAAGTTCAATGATTAGTCAATATACACAAAGAATGAAGGATTTAAATGTAGGATACACATCTATAGTCCAAATTTTTTTCTCAAAATCCTCCTTTTGGGTGCTCGTTTTCATGGTGAACTTTCTAGAGTATCTAAAGTTCTCATGTTTGCTGAAAGTAGACTCTAGACCCATTGTCTAGCATGTCTAGGCACCATCCTTTTTAAAGATATTTTGAGAATTATTGTGTGAATGTATCATAATGATCAGTCAGATTTGGAAATGATTGAGTCTGATTCTTCATCATCAAGACTATTCGCCATGAAAAGGAACCTCGAAGAGTAATGTGTATTCAAGCTAGAACTTGAACATTTGAAATTTCTAATCACATCAAGATAATCCATTCTGGTCTCTAAAGTGTTGTCTAAGGTAATGAAATAATTTAGCGAAGCATAAAAGTATTTTAAAACAAATTCAAATGGAGGGAGGTTTTAAAAGTTCTCAAGAAACTTGTGATTAGTAGTTTCAATGCCAACACACATCAAAATCTTGCATAGTCTGTCAAGAATGCCCACACATTGAAATGAACAAGGAGCCTGCAAATTTTTGTTTAGTGTAGAGTGCTCATGGATGAAGTCAGAAAGCATTTAAAAACTTTAAAATAAAATGAAACGGGTAGGATTTTCTCCCTCAACAGCCTGCACAGACAATGGATGTAAATGAAAAAACTTGAAAAGTTTCATAAATCGCAATTGGCATATAATGTTGCTTGTCAAAATGCATAAGGGATGTGCAATGCATAGATTGAAGATCAATGCATGGTTTATGTTGTTTAAAACAATCTTAGTTTGCAATACAAATTGCGTGGGGTTATAAGAAGAATGCCACGCATTTCAAGGGGCAGACATAATTTGAAGAACCTTGTGCAACATATGGAGGACTATTTTTTAAAGGTTTTAAAAAGCAAATGTTATTGCTAAATGTTGTCCAAGCCTTGCAAAATGTACAAAGGAGGAAAGCCAAAACACTTAAGCAAATGCCAATGCAAATGGCAGGTATATTTCATAGGTCCTGCGCAACATGGAAGGGAAATTAAAGAAATTTTCAAAGGCCATCATTCAGACAAATGTCATTGTGTGTGCTTGAATATGACCTCTAAATCAGGCACAAACTCAGCATAGTCTTTACTCAATTGTTCAATTCACAAAGACAAACATGAATTGTTCATCCTGAAAACTCAATTGAAATGACTTGTTGCCTCCTAATTAGTTGTGGATGTTGAATTTACCCTCAAAACGAGAGCCAACAACCTGACCATTACTAACATGGAGGATTTCTAAAGCATGAGAAAAGATGAAATTGCCATTATTCTATGAATTGAAATGCAATTAATCCATGGAAGCAAATTGCAATTAATCTAAGAAAGCAAATACTCTTAATCTAGAAATGAAATGCATTTAATCTAGAATGGAAATTGCATTTAAACTAGAAAGGAATTACATTTAAACTAGAGAATTTGAAAGATGGAATTGATATATTAGACATGTAAATGAATCATAAATGAAATCAACATATCTTTAATTCCAATTGAAACTAGCCTAATTATACAATTTTAAACTCAAAAGCACGAAAGAATTAAATGCAAATTTGACTATAAGTTTGATGCTCTCAAAAATCATCCTCTCAAATGAAGAAAAAGGGATCCAATTTATAGAAAAGAATGGAAAGAGGGTGAAGATTTTCTTGAAAAGAAATGGTTGCCTCTTCATTCTCATTTGAGACAAAAATGCAAGAATTATTTAATTAAAAGGATGGATTATTACCACATGAGTGACTTTTCACATCGAATTATGGAATTCCCTTTTGAGGATAATTCATCAATCAATTAAATAACTATTCAATTCCTTTTATGTATATTAGCTAAAGGGGTTGGAACTAATTTAATTAAAAGCACTTAGGACTTTAGTATTAAATTAATTAATCATAAGGATTTTTAGCTAATAAACCTTGAGAATTTAGGAATTAAATATAATGTCAGATTTATGCAAATTTGGGTTTTTTGCATTTGAGAACAAGTCAAATAAAGTTAATTAGGAGAAGAATTTGCCTAGTACAATAGGACTTCAAAGATGAGAAAATTGAAGGAATGCACCATAATTGATTAGGATTATTAGCTACCAATTTTGGGGTGTTACATTTTGCCCCTCTTTGAATTGATGTGCAAGCACCGCATTGATTCAAAGAACAGTCTAAAGTGAAGATGAAGATTTCAGAAGTTTAGGTTAGGTTGCCAAGACACCGATCAGATTAAGAAGGAGAATCATCTGAGAGAAGATAAGAATCAGGGTTAGATTTCCCCAATGTCCACTGATAGCTGATGAAGATCTAGGACTATCTCCAGAATCAGGGTTAGATTGCCTCAATACAAAGGTTATCCCTCTGAGATCTAGGTTAGATTTCCTAGATAACAGTCTAAAGAGTTTTTGAGAGCCATCTTCAGAATGAAGCATAAATTTTAGGAATTAGGGTTAGATTGCCCCAATATCCAATGAGATTTCAAGAATCATCTCCAGAACAAAGATTGATCCTTGAGGATCCAAGTCAGATTGCTCAGATATCTAGAAAGATAGATGACAAGATACGAGACATCAAGATACCCCTAGAGATTCAAGATCATGGAATATCCAATTTTGACCATAAGGTATGAAAAAATGAATATGCCCCAAGTGATGAGATGTCCCTAGCAATGGGGATTTTTAATTGAGATTAGGCTGATTCAAGAATAATGCAAAAAGGTTCAATGATGCAATCATCTTTCCCCCTCGGGAGAGAAAGTGAAAGATGACACATCTTAATGATGAGAATGAGAAATCGCAGAGAACTAAGATCAAAGATCCAAAGATATCAAAGATCAAAGATCCAAAGATATCAAATATAGATCGAGAGAAAGCAGAATCGATTTAGAAAATTCAAGGAGTCCTACTAACTAGGTTTGATCAAAATTGACTAGAGTTGACTTTGATGAAAAGATTGTAGAATCTGAGAAAATGATGACAAGAGATAAGCAACGTCAGAAAATTGACTGCACAAGCATCTGATCGCATCAGTCCCAAAACTTTAAAACATGATTTAAAGCTACTTAGGAGTGTCAGATTTTGATTTCAATCATGAAAATGGATTCAAAACTGTCCATTTAGCCAAGGGTGCAATTTTCATGAAAAATAGAGCACTTTGAAAAATTAGGTCAAAGGCTATATAAGGCCCAGAGGGGTCATTTTCAAATCATTATTCACTTTTGACTTTAGCAATGGTGAGGGCTCCAGCTGATATTGATAGCATTCTTGTGCACACACACTGATTTGAGCACTCTCGATGACACAATCGCCCAGAGTATGACGCACCTGTGAGTAATCATAACCTGATCCTGTATTTCAGAATTTTTTTTATCAATTTTTAGTGGTTAGCATATTTTAGGGCTATTTAGAACTTGTCTCGCCCAATCTCGTGCAAGGAAATAGTTTCCTCGCACCGGCCTTAGTCGCCTTTCGCGTGAGGAATCTGAATCCTCACGTAGGTTAGGGGTTCCACACACGGGCCCCTCCCTGATGCTCGCATGCTTGCGTCGTGCGAGATTTCTAAAATCATGAGAACACATCTCGCGTCACACGAGCCAGAAAGCTCATGTGGGAAAAGAGTTTCCTCGCATGGGAAAAGATTTTTCTTGCATGGGAAGCTGGCCAAAGTTCAAAAATTGTCATTTTCTTAAGTCACAGAGTCAGCTAGTTGCCATATCTTAAACTGTGTGTAAGATAGGTCCATAGCTGCACTTGTTGTATTTTTCTTTGAAAATCATTATGTTGAGGTACTGATCTAATTTTGTCACTTGCTTTGTAGGTCGACTTCCCAGACATCAGTTTTTGATCTCATCATCCTATCATGGGTGAGTTGCTCCAGAGATTATCAGATTCTGATGGTGCCCACATTGATGGGCTAGGGTTAACTTATCTATGTGATGTACCCAATATTTGGGTGAATCAAAGATTACTTGGTGCCCTAGTTGATTGTTTCCATTCAGAGACAAACACTTTTCATTTTCCACAGGGAGAGATAACGGTGACTCCAGAGGATGTATACCAGATTTTGAGAGTGCCTCTCCATGGAGCTCATGTAGAGTACAACACACAACCTAGAGATGGTAGACATGCTTTGAGAGCCATTTTCAAGGATGATTTGGTGATGGGCCATTCCATCTCATGGGAGGAGTTGATACACAGTTATGGTAGAGATTATCCCTTGGCAGTCATATTAGAACTATTTCTGAGTTGTCATCTGGTTCTTGATCATGGTCAGCATGGGTTAGAGTGTGACTGGGGTGGCATGCTCCAGAAGATGTTGGTTGTTCCTACAGTTACTTTTGGATGGGGCGATTGCATGCTCACACAGATGTACCATGAGATGCACAAGATCGTGTATCGAGGTGCCCAAACCATGGCGACATGAGTTGTAATATAGATCTTGGCCTGGGAGCACCTTCTTGTATGCAGGCCAATATTCCATGATACATGATAGCCTCTAGAGCTGTATATTTATAGATATGCAAGACTGATGACCCAGCCTATGCTAGGTAAGACTAAGCAGTGGAGAGCACAGATCGATGACATGGCCATAGTCATATGGAAACCTTGGGCAGCCACTGAGGTATGGGATGATGCTTCCTATGAGTTATCATACATGTTCTACTTGTGTCCTCTGATAGGATGTACCATTACTATTATTGAGCGTTTCTTGTTTATGCACGTATTGTGCCAGTTTGGGAGGCCATAGGATGTGTCTCTAGAGTACTTTACTTACGCCTGATTCATTGATGAGGCAAAGAAGGGTTGGTAATGGGAGCTTGATAGGGGCCGCAACATGATAGATGCCCGAGTACCACTAGCCAGGTGGGATTATATGGCTGCAGTGATGAATGCAGGTATTACACCTGCATACAAAGACTACATGTTAGCTAATCCATTTATGAGATTTACGGCTCTAGTTGGTCATATACTGTAGGTGGTACAGTCAACACCACAGTAGCAGGTGCCTCCATAGGTATAGTAGGTTCCTCCATCGAGACAATAGCCACAGGATCAGCAGCCATAATAGCCACCTCCTCAGCAGTAGGAGAGAGTTGTATGGCCTAGGACAGTTCAGACTGATATTCCTGTGAGACCCATGGGATCAGATGCAAGTGTTGGGCCTAGTGGTAGTCAGGATAGAGCCGTTGAGCAAGGAGATGACACAGTTATGGCTGATGTTGTTCTGATTGATCCAGCAACAGGCAGATAGGTAGCACTTTTTCAGGAGGCACTCCAGAGGGTCAGAGAGAGAGCTCGATAGTCTCAGAGGGAGTGCAACAACCTCCATACATAGGTGATCATTTGGGATACTCAGATAACTGAGAGAGACCAGGAGATTCAGGAGTTGCGAGAGGCAATAGTGAGATCACATCTAGAGACTAGATACAAGGCTTTCCAGGCATCTTATTATTACACTACATATACTATTGTGGTGCCTGAGGTAGCGGATCAGATTCAACCCTTCTCAGAGTATGCTGGTGCTCGGGCCGCTCCACTGGGACCACCTCCACCAGGTCCTCCTCCTTAGCAGCAAGGCATGCTTCCTCCTTAGTAGCAGGGCATACCACCCCTTCCACCTCCACCGGGTGGTTAGATCCTAATGTATATTGTACCACCATTTTGACATATTATGCTCGAGTAGCACCCTTTTACATTGAGACCGATCGATATATATATGAGCTCAATTTTTGGCATCATTATACATGTTTATATATTGCTTTAGATGTGTATGTTTTATGAGATGATTTCCTATATGATTAGATGTATGGATTAGAAATGTATGCCATGGATGAATATGCAAATGTTTATGCACATGTTTTATTGATGTATGAAAATGCTATGTTAGATGGATAAATGCTATGTATGATTTGATTTATGCTTATAAAGGATGCACATGTTTATGGATGTATAAATGCAAATGAATGGATGCACTTTTTGGAAATGAATGTAATGCAAGGAATGCAATGGTACTAATCATCTCATGTAGGATATTGCAATATACATTAGGTACTAACCAAAAGAATGCGAACAAGGATCGAGAACGAGGACCGGGCACTCGTACAGTCGAGAAGAAACCATGATGAAAGATAAGGACTTTTAAAGAATGAGAAGATAATGAAGAGAGAACCAAAACAATCGTAGGACTTTGGTTGTTGGACTCATCATATTTATCATCATTGAGTGCTTTTGGATCATCGGAGTCAATACAATCCTTACTGGTGCCACTGCGACCATAAGAATATGAATATGACCTTCATTGGATAAAATGTAGGAAACAAACATAAGCACCCAGGCACAAAAGCCAAGGTGACCCAAACATTGTTTCCAGCTTGATATAGTAACAATTCGCAAGTAAACAAACACAACAATAACAGTCAAGGAGATAGTTTCTGACCTCCCCTTGGCGTACAAATAAACAAGATCGAGGGATGTGAGGCTTTTCCACCTTAATGCAGAAGCTCTTATCATATACACCCTCCTTATTTGACGTTGCCGGAGCATCAAAAACCACACCAACAAGTAGTAGACAAAATAAAATATCAATGAAATTCATGAGAACAGACAAAATTCACAAAAAGATTCAATCATAGCTCCACACGTTTCAAGGCTTACGAATGTGTCTATGTTTAGGGTGTTGAAAAACACCACTGTCCTTGTGAGTGCAATGTGTTTGATTGCTATCGAGAGATTTTTATGTCGCGAGATATCTGAAGTGTGTTGAAAAACACAGATGTGTCCAAAGAGAGTGTTGAAAAACACTGTTAGATTAAGGTGTTGAGAAACACCAATTTGTGCTAGTAGAGAGTTGTCCTTTGACAAGATTACTAACTCAAGTGTAAACTAAAGAGTGATCAAAGTGGGGAGCCATGCCCCCAAGTAAAAAATGGATTGAAGCCGAACAAACAGATATCGAAATGATGGGAGAAATCTCAGTAATGTAGTGACAGTAGGCAAACTTAATGAGAACCACTGGTTACTATCGCAAGAGATTCTAAAGCATAATGATCAATAACTAGATCAAAGCATCAACATGCAGACACAGTGAGAACCACTAGTGAATGATGCAAGAAGAGAGTCTCAAGAAGAGACGAAGTGCCATGAAGCATCGACAGGAAGACGCAGTGATAACCACTGGTGATCGATGAAAGAGGAGAAATACTCCAAAAGATAAGAAAATGCCCCCTAGACAAGGAAAATGCCCCCTAGACCTGGAACATGCCCCCAAGTATGACCAGTTTCAATCCATGTGAGGTCGAGAAAAATCTCAAAGATGACTGAAAGCAAAATCATGAGCAAGCTAAAGCAGCAAAGCGAGAGATTTTTAGAGATTTTGCAATTTTTTAGAATTTTTAAAGATTACTCGATCTCAAGCAAGATCACATTGGTATGCCCTCAATGTCTAGCAAGGTTTAGGACATTATAGATGGATTAGAAAGATGATGTATGAGATGAATAGGCAATGATGGATTAAGAGGGTGAATGCAACCCTCAAAGACAGTCTCCTCAAGATTACCCAAGCTAGGGAAACAAGAATATAGCAAATGTAGGCTCATGGAGCAGTGCTGGAGAGAATATAAGATAATGATCTGATGTCATGAAAGCATGTGGTCCAAAAGAATGGACATGTCAAGAGACTTTTGAGAAATAGTTTTACAAATTTGATCAAGACCAAGGGGTCAATTTTGGATAGAACATAGCTATGAAAACGTAACTAGGATAAGGGGTGATGGAGGTATAAGTGCATGTTTTGGATTATGGCATGAATGCTTAGAGATAGGAAGGATAGGCTTGGGATAAGCAAGATCACGATAGGGTAGCATGCAAAAGTGAATGGGTTGATGGAAGGGATCATGAATGTCAAGATACACATGTATTCAAGGATAGGCTCAACCTTGTCAAGATCACAAGAAGGGATTCTCACAGACTAGCTGGATGTAAGATATGAAGGATAAGATGAGATGGAAGGATCTTGCCCCCAAGTGAAGAGTGCAAGTGGGAGAAATTACGCATGATGCCTGTTTGCCAGGTTTTCATCATGGTACTTATCCAAGGTGCTACAAGAAGTGGTTTTCACCATAGGACGGATTGATTTCTCTTTACTTTTTCTACCAGGGCACCTGTTTACCAGGTTTTCACCAAGGTACTTTTTCATTTTTTCATTTTTTTTATTTTTTTTAATTTATTTTTATTTTTATTTATTTTAATTTATTTTACTTTTTTTTGAATTTATGTAGGAAATTTAAGCTTCTTGCTCTTTGGATAGTGCTCCTCTGAAAGATATGCTATAATAGGCCACAACCACTGAAATTATGCTCAAAGATGTTGATAGGGTGATGAAATGGAGGATAAGGAAGATGGAGGCCAAGATTTTATGCAATGGATTGGATGAGAGAAAAAGAAGGAAAGTAAGGACCCAATATAGAAGGATAGTAGGTGACAAGATCAACATTGACACACCCCTTGAAGGGTAGTGGATGAACGGAGGAAAAGTGGATGGAATAGTTTGTGATGTTGATGGATGAGTGGATATGGATCTTGGTATGCGAGGATCCAAGATGGAGTCAGAAGATGGGAGATGTTTAGATGGAGAAGAAGTGGAAGACTTTGGAAGCTTGGATGCCAACTCTGATTGTTCCTTTTGGAGCAAGTCTTTTAAGATAGACTTGGGAATCCACGTAACTTTTTCTTTTCTTTTTTTATCTAAATCCTTGAGAAGAGACTTGGGAATCCATATAGCATTTGATTTTCCATTTGCATTACATGATTTAGAACGCAATTCTTTCATAATGGATTTAGGAACTGATATTTTCTTTGATTTGGTTCTTTTCTCAGTGGACCTTTGTGGTCTCTTGAATATTTCCTTTTCCTTTGTAGCCACATGTTGATTAGATGGGACATAGTGATCTTCGTATGCAAGTGGATTCTTATATTTCTGATTTTTGCATTGCACATCCAAATTGCTTCCAAAAGACTTAGGAGTTGTGGATGAATGGGGCCAATATGACTGGTTCATATGAATTGGGTGATAGGGAGAATTCAAGGATGTATGTCTTTGTTGATCTTGATAGGAGATAGGGTAAGTGGATGACAAGCTAGTATTAATAGGCATGGTAGATGGGGGGACATAAGGACCTAATATAGATGGAAGGTTTGACGGTCTCAGCTTTGGGATATAAGGACCAAGGATAGATTTGGAGGATGGAGAAGAATGGTGATTACATTTGAATGGAGGGATATACTGTGTGGAAGGGATATCAACATCTTTAGAGTGAGATGCATGGCCAAGGCTCTTCCCTTTTGAATTCACCTTTATTTCAATAGGTGCATGAGTAGCTTTGATAGGAGCAGCTGAAGCTTCAGGGGATTTATTTTTTTGCAAGGGATTTGGAGGAACAATGTTTTTTGGATATGGAAGAGCACGACATTGAGATGAAGGGATGCTCTGATCTTAATAAGCATCTTTAGATGGTGTACAAAGGGTACCTTTCTCTTGATTTTCAATAGGTTCATTAGAGATGGTGGAAAGGATATCTTGATCTTACTTGGGAGATGGAGGATGTTCTTGGAAGTGATGGAAGGGGATGATAAAATTATCATGGGATTCTTGAGATATGTGACACTGGTCAACCATTGGATTAAGATGGAGGGTGTCTTGATCTTGACCATAACTGATTTTTGTTTTCTCACATTATGGATTCTCCTTTTGACATGAAGCCAATTCTAAGGATGAGGTAGGAGCTTTGATCTGCATATGGGATTCTTGACACGCTGATGGATAGTCATTGGGAATAGGAATGATAAGCATTGAAGCACATGGAAGCTTGGGGTCTATGATCTTTGAAGCCTGAGAAGGACTTGCAATCATATGCGGGTTAGCTTGGATCTCTTTTAGAGGTAGTCCTTGAGGGTAGATGCAGTCATCATTAGGTTTAGTTTTTGACAGAGAGGATGAATCTTTAGGAGATGGAGGAATGGCGGAAGAAGTAGATGTAAGATGGGAACCATTGCTAGACATAGGTTTCTGATATTGATCATGCTTGAGATTAGTATCTTCACTAGGTGATTCATTAGGATTTTCCATTTTGATTATGCCATCATCTATGAGATCTTGGATTTTATGTTTCAACTCCATGCAAGATGAAGTTTCATGCTTATTGTGTCGATGATACGCACAGTAGTTATTGAAGAATGTGGATCCAAGTAACGTGATTTTAGGCAATGTGATGAGGTCATTCTTAAGAATTTCTTCCAATGTTGATTCATAAGACTGTCCCAAAGGAGTAAAGACTCTCTTTGAAGGATAATTAGACACTTCTTGACTTGCAATATCCTTCTTTTGCGGATAGAAAAGGATCTCATCTGATGTTGTCATGGCTTCCTCTTCTGGATCAAATTTGGGATTATCATAAAATTGTTCTTGATCAAAGTTGGGATTATCATACCAAGATTTATCCATGTTGGAAGAAAGTGGAGAGATATGAGAATCCTCAGATGGAGTATCCTTTTCCCCCTTTAATTGTTGGAGTTCAGATTCCAAAGTTTGAAGTTGTTTCCATAAAGTTTCCCTAAGAATCTCATCTTTGCTTTCAGACATTGTAAGATTTTCTTGATGTGCTTGCTTGTAAGAATCAGTCGGTTCACAACTCAAGACAACTAGTTTTAGACTACAGACAATGAGGAAACAAGCAATTATACCCCAGACAAGAGGTAGATTAGGCAGATAAACAAACTCAGTTTTCAAGATAAAAACCAGATTTTGAGACACAGTGAGAACTATTTTCTAACAAGATTTCCAGGTTTAGGATAGTTTTATGATGATACAAATCAGAAATATCTATTTCAACATGACAAGCACTCGTTTAAAAACACAAAGTTTCAATCAAGTAGTGACACAAACAGTAGTCATAAACAATTCCACCAAGGACAAAGCAAATTGGTAGAAATATGGGAGTCTTTGTTTGATGATAGTAGTGACAGTTTAAGACTCAAAAATAGACACTCAGTTATCCCTACAAATAAAATTGGTTGAGAAGACAAAATATGTGCCCCGCTGTCTTATGCGTATGCTTGCACCTCACACAGCAGTGTCACCCTCAAAAGAGTGCCCGTGTTTTTGGTGTTTCCAAGGACTAAGTATATATGTTCAAAAGTTACCCTTAAATAAGGGCCAGCATCATATACCACTTCAAACATCCAGGTGCATACCTATGTCAAGAATCTAGGGGAGGGATTCTTCCCTCTCCCTATGCGTAGATTATGTCTCCTTTTAGAGGTGAACCAGGTAGGCATCTAACTAAGAGAGTGTTTAATAGGCTTCTGTTCATAATAACCTTCAGTGCCTCTGATACAAAGCTGGGGCCTTGCAGCCACACCAACACTTGTAAGTCACACACCCTTGCAAGCAAGGCTGGGAGTGGCGTCGCTTAGTATGAAAAACAAGGCTTCCTCATGATGATAGTCGAAATCAATGAGAAAGAAGTTACCATGGCTTTGGAGTCTTTAGACTACAACAAAGAAGACTTTATTAGAGTGAGGTGGAATCACCGGTGAAAGGTGTGTACTCACTTGGGTCGGTCCCAGAGGTTCAACTTCTGGTAGGCCCTCTAAAGGTGACTCAACCTGGTTCGGATTCAAGGGTTTGATTTTCTAATTCTCTCAATGAGAGAAGAGCATACTTCTCTACCTTTTCACCTCACCCAAACACATCAAGCATATTCATCACTGAGATAGTTTCACTCCACCAAATCCACAAGTCTTTGGGTTTCTGATTCTCTCAAAGAGAGAAGAGCATAATCCCCTAACAAGTAGAAGTGCTAAAGATTCGCTATCTTACTTTGCTTCCCTGATTATCCATCATGCTAGCAACATCTGGGTCTCATTTTCATCCATGGGCATCACTTCCATGTAATTAAGAGCCTATTCCCCTACTTTTCTATCGGGATCCTTACGAAATTTTAACAAAGCCCTATTTAAACTATGTGAATGAAAAACAAAAAACAAACATGACGTTTTAATTATGTCTTTGTCTATCGTCCTACAAGAAAACCTGCAAACCACTATTATGCTACAACAGAAATCAGAAACAGGAAAATCAGAGCAGAAAATAGATGTCAGAAAAGAGAAACAACAGATTACAAATTCTGGAATTTAATTATCTGTCTGCTAAAGTTTGCGCGAGCAAGTGCTTCGACGCGTGCAAGAAAGTTCTTCAATGCACGCAAGCTTTCTTTTTCCTCCCGTGATAGAGTGATACAAAGAGAAAAAATTCACGCAGCATGACCTAAATCTTCGTGTGAGACTCTGTACCAGTGCAATATAGACGTACGGTAGAGTTCCCAAAACACAATCAAAAAGTTAAAAAATGAGACCAGAAATCATTTTTTCTGCCCCACAGTGGGCGCCAAAATGTGTGTGCTTGAATGTGACCTCTAAATCATGCACAAACTCAGCATAGTCTTTACTTAATTGTTCAATTCACAAAGACAAATATGAATTGTTCATCCTGCAAACTCAATTGAAATAACTTGCTGCCTCCTAATTAGTTGTGGATGTCAAATTTACCCTCAGAACGAGAGCCAACAACCTGACCATTGCTAACATGGAGGATTTCTAAAGCATGAGAAAAGATGAAATTTTCATTATTCTATGAATTGAAATGCAATTAATCCATGGAAGAAAATTGCAATTAATCTAGGAAAGAAAATACTCTAAATCTAGAAATGAAATGCATTTAATCTAGAATGAAAATTGCATTTAAACTAGAAAGGAATTGTATTTAAACTAGAGAACTTGAAAGATGGAATTGATATATTAGACATGTAAATGAATCATAAATGAAATCAAAATATGTTTAATTCCAATTGAAACTAGCCTAATTATGCAATTTTAAACTCAAAAGCATGAAATAATTAAATGCAAATTTGACTATAAGTTTGATGCTCTCAAAAATCATTCTCTCAAATGAAGAAAAAGGGGTCCAATTTATAGAAAAGCATGGAAAGAGGGTGAAGAGTTTCTTGAAAAGAAACGGTTGCCTCTTCATTCTCATTTGAGACGAAAATTCAAGAATTATTTAATTAAAAGGATGGATTATTACCACATGAGTGACTTTTCACAGGGAATTATGGAATTCCCTTTTGAGGATAATTCATCAATCAATTAAATAACTATTCAATTCCTTTTATGTATATTAGCTAAAGGGGGTGGAATTAATTTAATTAAAAGCACTTAGGACTTTAGTATTAAACTAATTAATCATAGGGATTTTTAGCTAATAAACCTTGAGAATTTATGAATTAAATATAATGTCAGATTTATGCAAATTTGGGTTTTATGCATTTGAGACCAAGTCAATTAAAGTCAATTAGGAGAAGAATTTGCCTAGTACAATAGGACTTCGAAGATGATAAAATTGAAGGAATGCACCAAAATTGATTAGGATTATTAGGTGCCAATTTTGGGGTGTTACAGTCATTTCTCATTAGAAGTCACTGCAAGTAAATGAGTGCTGGCATTTGTTTTGCCAAGTAATGTGCAGCGCAACAAAGGAGATGAGATCTACACATGTTTCATGTAGGATCAGAGGAAACATTTCAATAAAATGGCAATTGGGATGTGTAATACCAAAAATTTTAATACTTTAGTAACTTTACTGCGTGTGCTAGTTAGCAGAGGAGGTGTTGTCTTTAAATTTTATGCAAAGTGCAATAAAACAAAAGCCTACGCTATGTAAAAATAAAAGGAAGCTGCGTAGGTGGAAAATTGAGAAAAGTTTTAAGAAAACATTCAATGTAGATATGATTAATAGGTATTACACCTCCATAAGCCTGCATAAATGTAAGGCAAGGAAAATGCAAATTTGGCAAGTTTGAAACAAACAGAGGGTTGTGTGTCATGCTCAAGTGATGCGTAATGCCTGGTGATTTTCAAGGAGAAGCCCTCACAATGTAAGGATAGAGGCCAGTAGTATAAAATAGTAAGCTTTGCGCCAATCACCACGAAGTGTCTCACACATTGCGTAAGAGAAATTCACACGGGAATATGGACAAGAGATAGAAAAAACTTGAAAATTGAAAAATGGCATTATCCCACATTGGTAGGGTTTGGTTTTTTCTAATGGTTTTAATATGTCAATGCTTAATTAATGAAATATGTAAGAAGCCAAGAGACCCCTTGGTAGGCCTCTTGGCTGGACAAGTCAATGCACAGATGGCCCCATAATTTTGGCTTAGAATGCATTATAAACTTTAAAAACTCAAAATCATTAGTCCCACATTGCTGGTGTAAGGGGAGATATAAGGATTTATAAGAAAAAATGCACAGTATGAAGTTTGAAGATGAAGCCGAGAGCCCCTACACGTGCGTGCAAGGTGTTCCTCAAAGTGCGTTCTAGCAACCACGAATGAGAAACAATCAAATTTTGGCAAGACCCACAGGGATCATGTGGCAGGTGAGTTTATAGAAAATCCCATAGATCATGCACACATCTCGATGTAAAGGAAATCAATGGTTCACTTAAAGGCTTAAAAATAAAGATGGAGGGAAGATAACATTAAGAAATTAAGTCGTGTTGACACATAGCAGGCCAACAGGAAGCCGATGAGGTGGAGGTGATGTGGCAACATGCTGGAGGGGCTTGTAGGTTGGGTGCAGATCTCGAGGTGAGAAAAATTGATGACTGACATAAAGGCTTAATGGAAAGATGCTCAAAATCTACCCATTAAGCCATTAAGTCATTGCGACATGTGGCACCTTGACAGATGGAATGATCCTATGTAGTGTAGATGTGGCACTTCCAAAGTGAATCAAAGATGGACACTTGTCACAATCTGGTGAAATCTGGGTTGAAAAGTAGAAAAAAAGGTAAAAGGATGCATAAAGGTATAATATAAGGATTAAAGTGCAAGTAAATGCATAAATCAAATGGTAAAAAACATAAATAAAAGATTGAAATGCCTGAGGATAATAAGGATTAATAATCAAAAACAAATCAAAGGAAATAAAGATCGCACATGACTTATAAGGTAAAGTATTAAACTATTGAAAGTGCAGTATTAAAAAAGGAATATTAAAATGAAAGAGAATTAACTGTGCAGAAATGAAATAGAGGGTAATGTGAAGGAGATAAAAGATAATTAAAATGCAGAATATTAGAATAATGTCATTTTGAAATTGAATATGCATTCACGGATAAAATTTCAAAGGCATTCTTGGGATCTTTTTCAAATTGTGGGGAGGCAAAGAGTATTTTCAAAGGCAGTTTAAGGAGATAATTTTAGAGATCAAATCAAATTTTTAGTTGAAAAAGAGTTCAGTTTTGGAGATATTTGTGGGGAACAGATAGGTGTCAGTTAGGTTGAAATTTTTTTTTCCTTTCTCCTATATCTGCCTTTTTCTCCATTGTAACAGGGATGGTGAAATAAACACTGCAAGGCAGTATTCTAATTCTAGGGTCTTATTTTGTGAGCTTTTTGTCATTCTGGATGTAATGAAGCATAAATATCTTAATAAAATAAAATGGAATTTCTTGTTTCATATATGTGATGTCTTTTTGTATTTTTTTTCTATGCTCTTGTATGTTTAATCTGTAAGGCATTTTGAATGTACTGGTTAAAAGGTAACTGTGCGATTATTTGTAAGTTTCTTTCAAGGAGGGAGTCAATCTTATGAATAATTCGAGAGGGCTAGGTACTAGTGTGAGAATTTGATACATGGGTGTGAGAATGAGAAGGTGATTTTTAAGGCATCTCATCTGAGTTTTATTTGTGTTTCCATTAATTAATTTCTATGGATGTACATTTATTTGACTCTGTTTCCCAATAGATAAGGTACTGGTCTTTTCTGGTAATGTGGTCCTTGCCATCAATCATTTAAAATCCAATAATTTCCCATTTCTTGTTTAAAAGCATGGATGTTTAGCCTACCTGAGCTTAGAGCTCAAAGAGAAGAAGGATCTAATCCTTATTGTAACATTTACCATTTCCCTAGTTCTTATAAAACTTATGCAGGTGGGATCCTGTATACATTGGTTTAGTCTTGGATTCCCAGTTATACAAGTCTAAGAACTATCCACGGTCGCATATGCATAATGGGGTTCAGCTAGAGAGAGCTTATGTATGAAGAGATTGGTTATGTTTTAGGTGCACCCACCTAAGCATGTGGAGATTGAAGTAGAAGGAGGATCAAATACTCATCAATTAGCCTTTTCTTTCCCCTAGGTTGGTAGGAAGAAGTAGATTCATGTGAGTTGGACGAAGATCCCCAAGTCTGGTTCGCATATTCTCTTTCAGAACTGAGGGATAAAAGAAAAATGCTATCAAAGATCATTAATACTGAGGGAGAATTATGTAGCCCAAATGGCACTATGGTGAAATCATAGTGACCCTACTGGGTACAAAACATTGTGTGGTGGGCATCTACCTCATGAATCCTTAGCTGGTGGTACCCTGATTTATGATCAATTTTTGAAAAGTTGTTTTTCCCTTTCATTTGACCAAATAGGTCATTGATACCAATTCTTAATGGTGACTATATTGAGCTTACAATAATCAATACATAATCTAAGAGAGCCATATATCTTTTTTAGAAAAATAACAGGGTCTCCCCAAGGAGATACACTAGGTTTGGTAAACCTTTTCTCCAAAAGTTCCTCTAGTTGCTGCTTAAGCTCACTTAGTTCTTGCATGGTCATGTAGTATAGAGCCTTTAAGATAGGTTCTACTCCTGGCACATGGTCTATATGGATATAAATGTCTCTTTTGGGAGGTATTCCAAGTATTTCCTTTGGAAATAGATCTGTGAATTCCTATAATAAAGGGTGATCAAGTGTTACACTTTTTCTTTCCCCTTCATCAAGGTCATTTCCTGAGGGTGTAAACAATCAAAATCTCTTGTGCATGCAAAAATTTATTTGCATCATGGATATCATGCAGAGGGAGATGGATTGCTAGACCCCAAAAATATGTCTTTGCTCCCCTGAATTATCTAGCCATCAAGCCAATCCATACTAAGAACTATCCCATAAGAAACTAAGGGAATCAATCAGAGGTCTAGTGGGGTAAATAAATGTCCTAGATGCAACTTACAAGTCTGAATACATGAATCTATGGTCACCTTAGCCCTTAAGGCTAGTCTACCTACCACCTATCTCCTTGCCTAACTACCGCCATCCGACACTGCGCAACTAGAGAAGGAGAAATATAGGAATATTTGTCTACTGAATCAAACAATAAAATGGTAGAAATACCACCTAAAAAATCTATTGTCTCGATGAATGTTACATGATGTTCTTCCTACCTATGATGTAATGCAACAAATACCCTATGTGATCTTCCTACATCACCAATAGTAGGCTCAAAAGTGGCCTATCTATAACTAGATGCTGGTGCTGATTTCTAAGGGCAACTTACTGCAATATGTCCATGTTTCCCACAAAAAAAGAATCATGTACCTCTAACAATATTAATCCTTGAGGAAGGTGCACTAATATGCTAAAAAATACCCCAGCTAGCATTCTATTGTATTCTCTAGGCTGGTTGAGAGTTTGGATAAAGTTTGATGTTATTCTAGCTATGGGGTTTGATAGAGTGAGATCCACCACTCTTATTACTTTGAAATTTATTCTCTTGGTGGTTTTGACTATAATTAGATGTAGAAGGGTGATTCTTGGGACCTGATTCCCCATGGGACTAATTCCAATTACATCCAGCTCTTGATTTAGGAGCATTACCTCCTGGGTTCCCATCTGACATCCTAATCCCAAGGTTGCATTCTTATCAATGATACATGCCTTAATGGCTACATCTCTAACCCATTTGTTTCATGGAATTGAATGGGAATTGGCATTTCTGAATTCCCAAAATGTTCAATTCCCTATTTGGTTCCAAAATTAAAAATTGGAATAGGGTTATGCGAATGGGTCATTTTGAGCATTCCACAATTCCTTCTTAGACCTGGAATTGGAATTGGAATTGAAAGTATTATTTTGGGAAGGAAAATTCATTCCCATTTTTGTTTCAATAATGTATATTATATTGCTATAAGGAAGTACATATATATATATATACATGTGTGTATATATATATGTGTGTGTGTATATATACACAAGTGTATATACACACATGTATATATATACACATATGTGTGTATGTATGTATATATACATATGTGTATATGTGTGTATATATATACACATGTGTATATGTGTGTATATGTATATATGTGTATATGTGTATATATATACACAAATGTATGTATATATGTGTATACACACATGTGTGTATATGTGTATACACATACATGTATGTGTATATATATACATGTGTGTGTATATACACACACACACATCTATATGTGTATATATACACATGTGTGTATATATACACATGTTTGTATATATACACATGTGTGTATATATACACACTTGTGTGTGTATGTATGTATATATACACACATGTGTATGTGTATATATATATATATATATGTATACACATGTGTGTGCATATCTATGTGTGTATATACACACATGTGTGTATATACATGTGTGTGTGTATACATACATGTGTGTATGTATACACACATGTATGTATATATGTGTATATGTGTGTATATATATACACACATGTGTGTGTGTATGTGTATGTGTGCAAAAACAAAATTCCAATTCCAATTCTAGTTGTGTGGAACCAAATGCAAAATTGGCATCTTCTCAATCATCTTCCAGGTGAGCCAAACAGGAGAAACCCATATTCTAGAATTTGTTTTGAGAATAGCATAATTCCAGAATGGATTCAATTCTAGAATTGGCAATTCTAGCACACACAAATTCTGCCAAACAAATGGGCCCTAATGGTCTGAGGCTCGAAGAATCACATTCCTTCAGCTATACGACCATTGAGGTCTATAAGGAACTAGGAAGTGTTGTGTGAGCATGAGTTCATCATCCTTATATCCTAAGTAGGGATTGAGGTCATAGAAATGATGCTCATATTTAGCTATTAACATATTCAACTATTTCAAATTGTAAAATTCCTCTACTCTACCCTGTTTCCTGTAGTCAGACAAAATCAATCCCAAAAGAGCTCCAAGAACACTTCCCAAGAAAATGTGGATATATCAAAATGGAATATCTCTTTCTCTATTTCCCATGAGGTAGATGAAAATTATCTCAAGTGAGTAATAGCACACCGAGCCTTAGTGTTATTGTTTTAAGGATGCATGTAAAAAAACATTTCCAAATCAAGTAACCATGTCGTAGCGGTGGAACCGCCCTGAGTTCCCTTAAATATGGGAGGTCTAGCTCTAAGGAGATCTCTTGTTTGATTATCACTTAGAGTATCCTCCTCAGTATCCTAGTCCCTCCTCCTAGGACTCCTTTCTCTTTCCCTCTCTTCATGATGAGAGACATTGTGTGTGTGAAATTTTTGTACCTGTTTGTCACAAACACTCAATAATTCATTACATACATGGTTAGAAACTTGAAATTAGATAAAAATATATAAACCATACTAAATCGATCTATTTCCTATCAAATGATGTGAGTATGATTTCTCTCATATTTTTCAAGCATTACCATATGATTAATTTATGTTTTTTTTTAAATTTTTTGAATGCAAATATGATGAAAACTAATCTAAATTGATGCAAAATGATAAGAAAATTAAACTGAATGAAATCCATGATTCAATGCTAAAATCAAATATGCAAGATAAAAGTTAAAATAGCATGAAAACAATACTATTCAATTGCAATATGATATCTATTTTTAATTGTGTATGATTTGAGAGGTGATTAGCTGCTTTCTTGAGTGATTTATTGAGATAAGCTTTTATTGAATGTTTTTCTGATTGATTTATTCAACTTTCCTTTTTCAACCCCAAATCTGATTTTCCTTTGTTTTATTCTATTTTGCTTCTTTTTATCAAATTTTAATCCCATTTTTATGATTTAATGGAAAATTAATTTATTCAATTAATATTCTAGGATATTTAATAAATATATAGGATTAAAATGATTTAATTGCTAGATAATGTTGATACCTGAGATTTTAATTTATTTAGTGATTAAACACAACCTAGTGATCAGACTGGGTTGAATTGATGAAAAAATGTCTTTGGTTAGGACTTTTATGATTAAAGATCAATTAATTGAGATTAGGGGATTATTGTTTAGAAGACCATTTTTGGGTGATTACATCTGCCCCTCTTTGAATTGATGTGTGATTAGTGCATTAATTCAAATAACATATCTTGTTGAAGCACACAATAGTTTGATATGAAGCGATGAAACTATTCCTGAGGAGACAAATCAACTCTGAGCCTGATTGGATGAAGAACAATTGAAGTTTCAAAAGATATTGATTCTGAACTTGATGGAACTAGAACCGATGAAGAAAGATCAAAATTATTAGCCTGATGTGAAGCGATAAGATTGATCATATATATGATGATGATGGTGACAAATAAACAAGTTTATGTGAAGGAATGAAATTGATCAATGTAAAAAAGATTCTTAAATAATAAAATTGATTTGAACGAATAACCATTTTGATGAGGTGCAATGAAATTGATTATCGTTAAGAGACTGATCGAGATAATTGACTTGATATGGATCTTGATGAAGCCAATTATCATACTTAAGAAGACAATATCATATTGATATGATGCAATAAAATAGATATGCCCCTAAAGATTTGACCATGTTGCAGTAGATTAGATGTTTGTTTGAGTGACTTGATATGAAGCGATGAAATAACTCTCTCAAAAGGATCAAAGGAACCTCAAGTTGATATGGATTATAATGAAGTTGCGATGCCCCTAGAAATGAGGTCCTATTTGATTGATAGCTGAAGAAGATTTGAATTTTTTTCTCAATTTTGAAGATTGATCACTGATTGAATACTGATTTAATGATCATGCCCCCTCAAGAGGAAAACTAAAATTTAGTGATGAAATAGAAAATATTTTATTTGATTCTAATTGGTTTGATGTTATGAAGATCGATTGTGCAAGCAGTCAACTACATTTGACCATAAATTTGATTTGAGATTTTGACTAGAAAAGTGATATTAGATTTTGATCTCAATCTTGAAAATAGACTTAGGACCATCAAAATAGGTAGGGGTACAATTTAACATCGATGGAAGAAATTTGAAAATTATGGAAAAATCCTATATAAGGAGGTCAAAAGCTAATTTTCAACTCATTTACCCTTCTCAAGTTTGAAAACTCAAAAACATTCTCTCAGAGAAAATGGTGGTGCCCGTGCACAAGCATAGATTCAAGCTTCAAAGATGCCATAACATGCCCTGGAATTACCCACCACATATAAGTGATCAAAATTAAACCTCTTTGTTGATTCAAATTTAATGTAATTTAGTCAAATTTTTCATAGTTTGTAATCATTTTTATGGTTGTCCATGCGTTTACTCGTATGGTTCGGGCAGAAAGATCATACAAAAATTGCTTCCAACTCTTTTTTTGTATTAGGTCATTATATTTGTCATATGGGAAGCACCCTTAACTCATATGAGTGTAGTCTTGATAGCCCTCTTTTTCATCCAATGTTCAATCCATACTTGTATTAGCTTGTATGATCACATGACACATAATCTTTACTCATACAAATGTTGTTTCTAGTTTCCTTAACTATACTTTATTGTATGAAAAACAGTCAGCATTTTCTTATTTCGTAGCACCAAAAATTGATTTTTTACAATTTCTCATTTGGATTCTTCATCATATTTTCACCTTTTGTTTGATTGTGTACTAATAATTTCTTGTTCATTTTGTAGGTGCATCTTGAAGATATTTCATTTAGATGCAATTATCCACCGACCATGAGGTTGGTTAGAGATCTCATGGATGTTCCAAGGGCACATATTGGTGAGTTTGGCTTTGATTGGATGATGTAGATGCTCAAGATCTATGTTAATCATTGGTTGCTCACAAATATAGTAGAGATATTTCATACTGAGCATAATACCTTTTATCTTCCTAATGGAGAGATCACTATTACACCAGAGGACATATACATGATTCTGCATATTTCTTTCGTGGGTGAGAGGGTGGAGTATGATACAACACCACGACAGGGTATTCAGGCTCAAATATGGATTTTTTAGGATAATACCTATATAGAACTAATTCTGCACACTCCAAACAAGGGGGTTAGTAAATCTGATTGATATGTAATAAATCAAACATCTAATATGAATGAGCCTATTAACCATAAAATAATAGATATCCAAAGAGAATGACAAACAAATGCAAAATCAATATCTAAAGCTTCTATTGCTTCTCTCTTCTTGTTCTGAAACATTATTTTGATGGTGCTCAGAGTTGACGTTGACATTGCTTATTGTAGAAATTGATGAAATATCAGATTCAACTCCAAGATCCAGCTGCATGAAATAAACCTGTCACAAAGAATGAAGCAACAATATGAAAAAAGCAAAACCCTCTTGTGCTCAAAAAATGTCAGAGCTCAAAAATATATTATGCGATCATGAAAAAGTACAAAGCTCAACCTTATAAAAGGTGAGATAGAAACCCTAAAGGGAAAGAACTAGGTTGCACATTATTAATTAATAATTAATTAATAATGCACCTAAATGAAGCTTAAGTAACTAGAGTAATAGGAACTTATATAATTAAATCAATATGATTTAATTAATAAGCATAAAGTAATAATATTCTAACACCCCCCTTAAGCTGAATGTAGGGAGAAAGCTAACCTAGCAAAACTATGAAAGCAAGAAATGGGTCCCGACAGCTCGGCCTTCCAATGACACCTCATCTTTCGAGGTCACCTCTTTAGTGCCCACTTCCTTTCACTCCTTTGCATTGCAGTCATGGTGGTTTGTTCATTTATCCAGGGGTTCTTTCATTTTGGGGGGGCTTTTTAGCCTCGACCCTCTCTCACGGGGGGGTTGGCAGCACGCATTGTACTTCTAGCTTTGAGAGAGTCTCTTGAAGTCACAAATTGTACTTCTGGCTTTGAGAGTCTCTCTTGAAGTCATTCTTTTTGTCTTTTCTTTCTTTTATATCTCTTTTTGGAGAGGAGTTTTTCCCATTGGGTTTTCTCCTTTGTCTCTGGTTTACAGAGATTTCCTTGTACTGGGTACCTGATCAGGCCTTGTTGCCGGGACCCATTTCTTGCTTTCATAGTTTTTCTAGGTCAGCTTTCTCCCTGCATTTAGCTTAAGGGGGGGTGTTAGAGTATTATTACTTTATGCTTATTAATTAAATCATATTGATTTAATTATATAAGTTCCTATTACTCTAGTTACTTAAGCTTCATTTAGGTGCATTATTAATTAATAATGTGCAACCTAGTTCTTTCCCTTTAGGGTTTCTATCTCACCTTTTATAAGGTTGGGCTTTGTAGTTTTTCATGATCGCATAATGTATTTTTGAGCTCTAACATTTTTTGAGCACAAGAGGGTTTTGCTTTTTCCATATTGTTGCTTCATTCTTTGTGACAGGTTTATTGCATGCAGCTGGATCTTGGAGTTGAATCTAATAAAGTAATAATACTCTAACACTTATGACTTGGGAGATTCGAGAATATTGATAAAAATATTGATGTGTTGACCGCAATTAGCTTCAAAACCGGTATAAATATTGTGTTCTAAAAAATTGTGATGCTTAAAATAGGTTTGAAGAGGGTTTGTATAGAGATTTTTGACTGATCAACAGTTGAGATTGATCCTATGAAAGAAGATTGAATGGATGAGATAATTAGAGATGGAGTGAAGATGAAGAAACTTCTATTTTGAGGAGAAAAAGAAAGAAGATAATATAAATCAATTTGGAGAAAATCAGTTTCCAAAAAGCAATTGACTTTTTGATTAAAGAATGATTTTCAATTTTCCAATTTTGAGGATAATTAAATGATTATATTGATTTAAAGCACTTTTTGATTTCTAGAATTCTTTCATCCTCATGAAATTATTTTTCTCTGATTTTTGGAAATTTTTAGTATTAAAATTGAATTAAAAATTGAATTTAGAAGAAAGCAGAATTAGTTCTTATTTAGAATGAAATAAGATAGAAATTAGTCATAAATGAGATGAAATTAATTTTGGGTTATTAATTTATTTGAGAAGAAATAATTAGCTAATTTAAATAATTATTGATAATTATCTAAACTATGGGAATTTAGAAATTTAATTTAACTAACTAATAAAGACCAATTAATTAAGGTGAAATTAATTAAATAAGAATTATTATTTAATTAATATTAATAAATGATTAAGTGATGAAAAGATTAGGACATAGGAAAATTAAGATGATTCATTAAACAATTAAATAATCATTTAATCAATAGAGGAATAATTAGTAATTAAATGTGAGCTCGCAAGTTTGTCCAATTTAAGGTGTCTACACTTTCCCCTCTTTGATACAATGTATCTTCTCGCATTATGTCAAAGAACTTTCAATTTTTATCTTACCCTAGCTTGCCCCGGTGATAGTAGGTATATTTTATATCCCCTCAATAAATTAACCAAAAAATGCGTCAGATGAGCATTAATTTGTTGACAGCATTGAACTTGCACTGATGACATGATTCGTATATGATGATTTATGTATGCATCCCTACATCAGTCATGATGTTATTGATGATGGATGCATTGATTATATGATCTACTATGTATGATGTATGCACATATTTTTTCATTTTCTTATGCAATAAATGAATGCAAACCTAAAATGGACAATGTATTTGAGTACATGCATGTGTTATTTAGAAGAAAATTAGTAAGAAAAAGAATTTCATTGCGATCAACATTATTGATGTAACCAAGTCTTAGCCTGATTTTTTTTTCAACGTTTATTCATCATTGAACCTTATTTGAAAAGAAGGAGATACATATGCACTTAAATATTGACCATTTGGATACTGCTATTACCTCTAATAACAAGGAGATAAAAGATAATGAATGTTCAATTATCTTCTAGAGATTAGCTCAGATTGTGGAACTATGTGGCTGCCATATGTGTACCAACTCTTATTGCATTTATCCTGAATCATTGTTTCCCCAAAATTGAATTGAAATAGTTCACAAACAAAAAACAAAGAAAACATGACTATGATCCATCATTGCCACTCTCACCACTCGGTGTTATCCTTGAGGAGCATACAAACACAATAATGAAAGATAAATTGACAACAAACTGACATGACTGACCTAGCCAACAACCTTACTATTCCTTGATTAGCTTGGTTTTGATGTTTGAATGTGGAAGTGTTTGGTTTCATAAATGGACTACCTGTATAAGACCGATTTGTTTGGTTTCGAGTGTATCTTCCACTATCTAAGACATCTGTTTGACTGATTTGATTTGATTAATCAATCGAATGATGACATATTATATTGTTGATAAAGATGGGTCACATGAGTCCAATCTCTCCCAAAAAGTAAAAAAAAAATCATTTCCTTGATGAAAACATGACAAACAGGAGCCTTGTTAAAAAAATGTAGAGAAATAATTTCATCCACTTGTGAAAACTTGACAAACAGAAACTTTGGGAAAGTACCATGATGAAAACTTGACAAATAGGCATCATGTGTAATCTACAAACTTCTTGCATTCCATACTTGGGGACATGTTTCATCCATTTTCCCTATCATATCATATCCCTTTCATTTCCTCCATTATCATATGTCCCTCATATCCCTTATCTCATCAACATCCATATTTCCCTTTTCCCAACTTTGATCTTGACAAGGCTAGGAATATCCATAGAAGCATCACGTGACCCATCTACTTCATGTTGTCCACGTCCCTTTGGTCCATACCCCTTATCTTTTCCAGATTTCTTTGGTCCCTATACCTTATCCTATCCATGTCCCTTTGGCCCATACCCTTTATATTGTCCACATCCCTTCAGTCTATATTGCCTAGATTATCACAACCTTAAATGCATTTCCCTTCCCCCTATCCATTCTTGATCTTTGTTTCATTATTCATGTCATATCATTATCCTATCCAAATCCCTTTTTTGATCTTGACAGAAAATAAGGACGTAAAAGTGAAAAGCATGTTTTTAAAATAATCTTGACATTTCCACTCTTGTAAATCACATACCAATCAATGCACTATTTCATTACCCTATCTTGTCATGTCTAATCTCAAAGCTTTGTAAAAATAGTTTATTGTCCTTGGCATACAAATAAATTCAAGATATACTAAGAGACCTTTTCATTCATCCATCTACTAGTTCATCCACCAATCCATAATTCCATTGCCTTTCTAGACACTGAGGGAAGTTTTAAAGTCCTGGAAAAATGATAAAAAACATCATAAAAAGTCCTGAAAAATTCCTAGAAAGAGAAAAAAGTCCTCAAAAAAATCCCTAAAAATTTGCAAAAAGTCCTAAAAATCCATAAAAAGTGTTGGAATAATGGAATGGTGTGTACTGAAAGGTGAGGGGTTAATCAGTACCCTCAAATTTTTTTTATCAATTAACCCTTAATGATCTTTCCTTTCTCGACCATTGATGGTTTCCTATCTTATGCATGTAATATCAAAACATAACCTTAATTTCATGTAAACATTCATAGAAACATTCATGAAATGTATGTACACATGACACAAGAATCGGTAACACAAAAAACCCCTGTTAGAAGGTAAAAAATACGGTGGGGATGAAACCCACAAAGCTTCACTATTCGTAGAATGGAAGGTGTCAGTTAAGGATACAATTGTGATCACTTCTGATGATCTTACCCTGTTAGGAGTAAGATTTGAGACTTGTTAAGGTCTACTCTATTAAGAGATTTAGCAACACTGTTAAGTGTGCACTCGGTTAAGAGATTTACAAAAATACTGTTAAGTCCACCTTCTTAAAGAATTTATTCTATTTGCTACAATTGTTAGAGAGTAGTCAAAAATACTTGTTGACCTGATAGTATGCAATCCTGAATTTCTGAATATAGATCCTTTATGTTCAAAATGTATATGTATCATCTATTGTCATTGATTAATACCTATGTTATGCTCGGTAACCTTAAATCTTGTTCTTAATAACTGAATTCTATCTTTTGTGTCCTTCTATATAAAACTCTTTGTCTGATCCTTTAGATGTCTACTATGGCTACAATCCTCAATGTTTGATTGATTTATACATCTATTTATAAAATGTGTTGACCTATTTAGGTTTCACATTTTACAATAAAAACTCTATGATCAAAGGTTTACAACTTGACCTTGATCTACTAGTTTGTGTGTTTTCAATTAGTTAGACTAATTAAAACAATTACATGTGCTTTACTTGTCCCTCAAGAAATGGTTTTAAAGATAAGAATAAAGCTAGATATAAAACTCAAGTGTTTTATTTGATGTGTAACTCAGATCCACATTTCTCTGAAATAAAATTGTCTATCGGTAGACGGGTGCTTGTGTTTCTCTGTAGTCTTTTCTCGGTGTTGTCTCTGAACTGTCTGTCAGTTTTCTCTCTAAACTATGTTGTTAGTTTACTCTGTAAACTGTCTGTCAGTAATGGTGCACTTAACATTTTTGGTGACCTCTATGAACTTCTGTGTCGGGTTTCACTATAAACCCATCTTTCGGTGATCATGTTACCGACGGTTCAAAAAATGTTTCCTTTGTATACTAACGACAAAATTTTATCCTTTAGGATTATCAATCTCCCCCTTTGGCATTGCTACCAAAAACTAATATGTGCAAAACTGAAATGTTCAATATATACACAAAATTTTTTACCTTGTCAATATGACCCCCCCTATATGCATGCCTTGGTGTAGTGTATGTACTTGATACATTTTCCTTTATAAATATTTTTTCCTTTTATCATTTTTCCCATTTCACCTTATCATTTCCCTTTGTATCATATCATTTCCCCATTTTTTTGAAAAGAATGACAAAGGTGTAATACTTACAACTTGTCAAAAATGTGGGAATGGGATTTCTTTATGTCTTCCATCATCTTCTCCCATTTCTCCTTGAGGTGTTCCAGGGCCATGTGCTCTAATGTTATCCTAGTGTGCATGTCATTGATATTATTAGTGACAAACATCTCCGGGGTGGAAATGAGTGTTTTGGCCAAAGTCATGTGTTGTTGCAGCAATGTGAGATTTGGTAATAATAGAGCTTGGAGCCCGGTTGCCTCATCTCAGATTTTGGATTTTGCCTCTTGAATATCAAGTCTCAACCATTTAGATTCTACAAGATTCTCATTATGTAACTTCAATGCATTGTCATTGGTTGTGATACCTTGTGCACTAGCATTAAGATCTGCATCTATATTAGAAATCTTTTCACTATGCTCCTTAGTGAATTGCTCTATGGTGCATAAGTTTTGAACTAAGGTTATAACTGTATAGTCAAAAAATGGAAGCACTTCCATTGTAGACTGGTTTATCCTTTCGAGTAAGTGGTTTGGGGTCATGTCAAGCACCTTGAATGGATCTCTAACTTGGATCTAGCCTTTTCCCCTATTCTACCCCATTTCCCACTTTTCCAACTTGTTTCTAACATCTAAAACTGAAATCTGAGATTTTTGACCTCAAGGTCAAAATCAACCTTTCTAGGTCAAGGTTGACCTCACCCTTGACCTAGGTCAAGGTCGACTCTCACAGTTTCCAGATGTCGGTCTTTGAAAAAGTTTAATTCTTGCTTTTGGGTCGGCTGTTTTGGGTTCTAAAATGATGACTCTTAAATTATATTTAATATAGGTCCTCTTCTAGGGGCATGGGTCCAATTAGAATTTAATTCTCCTATGTTGGCCTCTCTAGAAGATTGTGCCCTAGATTTGTATAAAAGGAAGCTTTCTCCTCCCATTTTCTCTAAGACTCTCTAACCACATGAACCATCATCAAGTAAGAAGCATGAAATCATAAGGCACTTGAAGCAAGAAATAATCCATTGAAGCAAGAATCCACTCTCAAGCATTCAAGCATTTATCAAGAACTCACTTCATTAAGGAGATCCATTGGTAGCCATTGAAGGATTTAAGCTCTGTGGAGCCCTCTTGTTGAAGATTTCTCCATCCACATTCCTCCAAGCCTCTTCCTATTCCAAGATCCATTCAAGATTGGTGTTGAATATTTACAAGCCATTTATTTAAGACATTGCACATTCTACTTTCTAAATTCTACATTCTACATTCATTTGGTGCATACATACTTGTGGATTCAAGGAATCAAATCTGCCACAAGGACTTTTACAAGCAAGGTGAATTTGTTCATTTACTCGGTTTCATTCATGCAATTTCAATTATATTTTAAGGTTAATTCAAAAACTAGGGTTTGACCAAGGCAAACCCCTCCTCCCCAACAAACAAATCTCTTTTTCTTGCAAGTACAGGTTTGGGACTGTGGATTTGAACTTAGATCTGGATACCCTTTTAAGAAAACTATCAAGATCTATGGACAAATTTTTTGTCAGACTTGCGTAGGTCAGGGTCAAGATTATTGGGTAAGGGGTGACATTTTCGGGTGAAGGTTGAGATTCTGGGGTCAACGGTGACATTTTGGCGCCAAGGTTGAGATTTTTATCAAGACAGTATCGGATCAGAAAATGATTTCTGGGTTTTTTTTTTCTCTATGTTTCTATTCTGGATCATACTTCAGATTTTCTAGAAACAAAGTATAGACCTCAGAAAACAACATTCTTTAGATCTTTCATATCTTAAGGTTAGTACTTTTCTCCTATTTATTTCAATCTTTCTATATCTTCTTCCTTACTCTCATTTCCAAATGGTTGATTTATTTGTGCATTGATCCCACTCTTGGGGTTAATCAATTTGGATCATTCATTTCTTCATCTTGGGATAGAAGAGGAATATCTTATCTTTCCCCCACTTATTTCAAATGCACTTATTTCAAATGTTACATTTCTTATGTTACATTTTGGCGAACCCGCAATAGACAAAACTTTCTTTTTGGTGTTAGATTTACATCTTGTGTTAGATCTTCCATGCATTTAAAAGTAGATTTATTTTATGCTCTTGCATTTATATGACAAAAATAAATAAAAATCATAAAATTTCTTTAAAAATACAAAAAAATTTACATTTTTCATCATACATTTTATTTGAATGCATTGGGATATATCTAGATCTATTTTCTATGCATTTCTTTATTTGTTATCATGTTCCACAAGTTGTTTCAAGTATTTTCCAAACCTTTTACAATGTTCTTTATTGATAGGGATGATAATCCTCCTATTTTGGATGAACCTTTGGATTTGGACGTTGATTACTCTCTTCCTCATGAAGCCATTATGGATGATTCTACTTTTTTTGGATAAACCCTTGGATAAAGATATTGATTTATCCCCTCCTTGTGAAGATGAGTTGATACAAGAGGGTGATTTATTAATAGATGAGATATTCATACATGATGGTGACTCTTTTTCTAAAACACACTCCTCTTATGTAGATATTTTAGAGAAAGAAGAAGACATTATAGATGCTTTACCTCTATTTGGGATTCCTTCTAGTGACGAGACATTAAAAGAGAATTATATGAATTCCCTTAATGCTCTCCCTCTTAGTGATGATCTTATGGAGAATAAAGATCTTCCCTCATCTCCTCCTAGGATGTATTCTTTTCTTCCTTCTTGTGAACCTGTTTGTATTGTTGAAACAACTAATATGGTTTATCCAAAACCCTTGTTGACTATTAAAGGTTGTCCTCGCATTACTATCAAAGGTAAACCTATGGAATCTTTAGAATCTTTCAATGATCAAGATTCGATAGCTCACACCTATCATACAAGGAATAACCCTCAACCTAATCTAGTGGTTCCTACTTCTTTACCATGTTATCAACCCATTCTTCCTCCTCCACCTCATCTTCCTAGCATGGAGTATGATTTTATAAACCAATTGCGCAATACCCCTGCCAAGATTTATTTATTGGACCTTCTTCAAACTTCACGTACCTACCATAAAGCCTTGAAGAAAGCTCTGGAAATTCTTTCCACTCCACCTCCTAACCAAGAAAACAATAATGCCTTCTTACAATGCATGCATGTTACCCTGGGTCCTCCTAACATTGTATTTACTCAAAAGGATTTACCTTCTAAAGAAGTTCAGAATCAATATGATGCCCTTATGGTTGCTGTTACTATCAATAAGAGTTTAATTCCTAGGACCTTGATTAATAATGGATCTAGAAATAATATCTGTAGCATGGACATGCTCAAATCAATTAAAGCCAATTTTTCAACTATTCAACCTGATAATAATCCTATACGTGGCTTTGATAACATTGATAAGAACACTTTGGGCATCATTACCTTACCTATCAAAGTAGGTCCGGTCATCCTGAATACTCCTTTTCATGTTATTCTTGGACCTCTTAATTATAACCTCCTTTTGGGTAGACCTTGGTTGCATGAGATGCATATAGTTCCTTCTACCCTTCACCGTAAAGTCAAGTTTATTCACAACAACATGGTGTATACACTTCATGCAGATGATGTTCCAAATCCTTGTTTGCATATTGAAACCAAAAATACTCCTATTCCTAATAGTAATCCTTCTTCCTCTAATGCTCTTCCTAGAGATGATTGGGGAACCTTGAATTTTAATCCTACCTTTATTGGAGAATATAAGGTTTATGATCTTGATTTTATGAAGCCACAAAGAGAGTTTAACAATGAGTCTTTGCTTCTACTTCTCATTACCTTCGTAATAACTTTGTCGCTGCTTCTACCCACTATGAATCTGTCAAACCTACTAGTGATGACATAGTGACTACTGAAACTCCATTAACTCCTTCTGATATGGCTTCTTGTTATGGTCCTGGTTATCATTTACTAGTTAAACAAGGATTTCGTGGTCAAGGATGTGGTAAGCATAAACATGGAATTCAAATTCCCTTACAGAATGGGGGGCATGAGCATTCTTATAGATTGGGATTTAATCCTCAACAACACATCTATAACAACATCTCAAATAACACTTCAAAACATGATGAACCTATGAAGGAATTTGACCAAGAAGATATTTTTCCTAAACTCCTTCGTGCTAAGATGATTACTAAACCTAAACGCAAAAATAAACCCAGTCCACACTTGAAGAGTCTTCCTTTTTGTTTGTATCATAGATTTCATGATCACTCTACCAATTAATGTCATGCCTTACATTATAATATTAGGAAACTCATTGATAGTAAAGTTATTTATATATCATGTGGTAATGAGTTGTATTTCAATCCTATTTTCTCTAAATAACATTTATGTTCCTATTATGGAACTCCACATTATGTAAACAATGTTAGCCTGATCTTTGGGGGCTCATTGTCTTGCATAGTATTGTGAGTGATATAATAGGTCCCCTTTCATCCTTGTTCCCATGCTTGGGGGCCAAGGATGACATCTCCTTCTTTTTTGTCTTTCCGGGATTCACTTTTCCCTTGGTTAAACAATATCTATCTATTATGTGATATCCAACATACATGAAAATTTTGGTTTGCATTAAGGATATATGTCCTTGATTATAACCTATTTTATTGTTTGGCATTAGGTTTCCATGGTTGATAAATCTCTCACCTTGGAAACTGAATACTGTGCTATCCCTCACAAGGGTTACTTTTTCACTTCTTGCATGATATCTCTTTTCATTTGTCCCTTCCATGACCTCATAGGAAGCTATGACCTTCTTGGCTTGGATTGGATGTTGTCTATGGATATTGTCTTGATGTTGAAGAAGGCTTTATCTTTGTTCTTTTCTTTCCTTAACATGTCAAAATAGTATGTACTTTGCCATCTTAAGGAGGGGGCATATATACGGCCTCTGTCGTTCTATATTATGCATTTTTGTTCTAACCTTTTATTTTGCAGCATGCTAAATCCTCAGAAGGTAACGCACATAAATTGCTAAATCCTGAAGAGACATGCATTTTTTTAATTTATTTTTTACTAAATCCTCTGAAGGTAACACACATAAGTTGCTAAATCCTTGGAGGGTAACACACATAAGTTGCTAAATCCTGAAGAGATACACATTTTACAAATATATTCCATGGTGATTGACTGGTCTATATTATACCCTCTGCAATTAAGGATTGGACATCCTCACACATTCAACATCATACTGAGATCACTTAAATTATCGACCAGGGAACGTAAAATTGAAATGACATCGGAAAAGTATATGCTCTAATTCACTCTAAGGGTCATTACCTATTTAAGGAATGTAAAATGCTGAAACTAATTCTCAACTAGGAAATGGAATTAACAACTTAGTCTAATAGATATAAGAGCATACTATAATGGTAAACTAACTTATCTTCCTTTGCTGCAGGAACAACCAATAGTGCTATTACCAGTGGTTGCAGGAGCAACAAAGTCCTAAATGCTTCAAATGACTTACAACTACTTCCAACTAAACTATAAACTTAGTTCACCTTCCATGTGGGCCCCCACGGACGAGTGAATGAAAAAGAACTCAAAAACTAAGAATTGAAACTTTCATTTATTCATTCATACAACAAATATACATCAATTGTAGAAAACAAGATTGTATTTCTTTCTTGCTGGATTACATAACAAATTCCCATAATACTAACCTACTAAGGAACCAGGACTTCCAACTTATTTAACAATAATTCTAAAATAGAAATCCTAGAAACTAGGATATCCCAACATTAGGAATATAGCAATCATTAAGATACATGATCAACATTATTGAATGCAGGAACAAACTACATTTAACTGCACACAAATCCATAAATACACCACTGTTGGATTTACTCCATTGTGGGTGTTATTCTCTATTTAAATGTGTCCACAATAGAAAACTACGATCACCCATGAGCAGTGGAGTCATCATGAGCCTCGCAATAGATGGTCCCATGAAGGCTTCACTCTGTTCTTTAATGTTGATTTCTTCTCTATCCGTGAATCCACCTTTTCCTACAAAATATTAGCATGCATATGTGTCCAAGAAAAAAATCCATAATAAGTCTCTTCACTAACTTGCTCTCATCACATGGCTATAGGAAAACTACCCAACTTAGAGTTGGGAAAAAAGATAACAGATAAAGCTTCACATAACCATGTAACATATATATATATATATATATATAAACTTTGAAATGTTCCACAAACATTCACATACATATGTATATAGCAGTTATGAGATATAAGTGTAAATAGTCTGAAAAAGAATTATGAAAGTTTATGAAGTTCTCAAAATCCTGTCATGAAAGCACATGAAACCATAAGCTAAATAGGCCTTATATTGGCGTCATCATTTCCCCCCAACTTTTCCTTTTGTTGTTCCTCTAGCAAAAAGATAATTTTTCAATCTTTCCTGCATTCTGAGATCTTTAGCTGCACTCTACCCAATGCCTCCTTTTGTAAAGCTCTAGTAAAATCCCTTGGTGTCCCTATGTGATTCCCACTTCTTTACTTCCCCTGTCATGTCGTAGTCCACTAAAAATTTTGAATTGGCTAATAGAGGGGAAAGAAGAAAGGGTGGATGGAATGTAAGTGGATTCCAGTATCTCTTTCTTTCCTTGCCTAATGAGACATACCAAGGGGCATGCCCATTTTCCATTGAGAAATTAATAGGTGAATGTGGCTCTTTATTTCTCAAGTCCCTGGTCATGTTCACCCAGCGCCATTGAATTGATCTTGTTTCCTCAGGTAACTCAGTCTCAACCATCCGATTATACTCATCGAAGGCTACCTCTCTAAGTGGATCAATGATTTTGCTTCCTGACTCTGACTGAGCTACTTTGAGCCATTCATAGTAATAGTGCTTGGGATTCTTGGCTTCAGGCCATAGGTCTAGAGGAAATTTCTCTTCTAACTCCCTATAGGCTTTGGCTTGGGATTCCCTACTGATCTCATTCTGTATCCATGACATAAGTGCCCTTAACTGGATATCCCCAAAATATGGCAGAGGATTCCAATTCCTATTATTGGGTACAACTAGGTTATGTACGAAGAGTTCACATAATAGATTCTGAATGGCTGCAGGAGAATTATGGAAGGCTTGAAAGAACTCAAAGGGCTCATTCAACAATAGTGACTTATCCTTTACTATGCTAGTCAACTGATAATTCAACAACTATTCTTTAAGAAGCATAGAATAAACAAGAGAGGGACACTTACAACTCATTAGATTAGGTATAAATGATGTTACCTTAATTATTTTTTCCCGAAGCTATTCTACCTCCTCCTCTTTTTCCAAAAGTTCTTGATAAGTTTGATCAATAACTTGGTGTAATGCTTTCTTCCATTGTCTCTATTTCTCCCTTTCCATTAATAATTGATTGAGTAATTAAAAGATAATAGAGAATGGAGTTACAGGGCAAGTAATATCTGCCAAAGTACCTTCATCAGGGTTTTCACTTGCTGCTTGCATGTCAGCTGAATTTTTATTTCCTGTAGGTGCATCTTATGAAGGTTTTGGGAAGATAATGATGGCCCTCTCAAAGTTATTATATTGTTGGCAAGTGGTGGCCAATGCATCCAATCCTTGGTTCACAACCTGCTTCACCATCTTATCAACAAAGCTCATATAAACACCAGGGATTTCTTCACACAAAACCCTCTCTATTGCTGCAGGAGGTGAATCTGGTAGACTCTCTTCGTTAGAAAAGTTTTCCCTAAAATATCATCATTATCTAATTCAACGATATCATCAACAATATGGAGTCCATGGGAAGATGAACCCCTCCTTTGGAATCTGTAAGATTGTTCATCAGAGCTGGAATCATCTTTGATTGTTATACATTCTGTGTCCATTCTAACTTCAAGGGATGTTTTATTCTTGGCTGCAGAAAATTCACTAGGAATCTCCTGTTGACTATCTTTTAGCTCTTCTCCCCTTGGCTCTTTTGCCTCAGGAATGTCAAGACCAATGGTTGACCCTACTGGGGATGTATCTATAGACATACTCTGCTTCTGCCTACAACTTCTTCTTAAAGGGGTTTCCTCCTTTTTATCAGCACTCTTTCACTTCTTAGAAGCATTTTGAGCTACAGGATCCTATTTCTTGGTGCATTTACAAGAACTAGAGTCAGCTTGTTTCCTTTTCTCCCTTCTTCCACTTGTAGGAGTTGTAGTTTCATCAGACGGGGAGGAGACCTTTCCTTTTGAATCTTCCTTCTCAGAGATTTTCATTTTTCCCTTGCTTTGGGATGAGCCAAATGCAGGAGCTTTAGGAGGACACCTAGGGTTCTTCTTGCCGAAGAAGACCTTGTTCCTAATTCCTCAATGATCTTGAAAACCCCCTATTCATTTTGGACTCTCATTCCAACCCTATTCCTTAAAGGACTTAGGGTTTCCTTTTCCAATTCTCCTAACAGAAAGTCCTTGCATGACATGTCAGACTGTTCTCTTAATACTTTTTCAACAATCAACTTAATCAGACAATGGTGAGAGATAATATTTGGCTTACCTTCCTACACTAATGAGTCCCTCTTCTTTAAGATGTTAAATAGAAAATTGGTTACATTGATGGGCCTATTATCGTGTCGTAGATAGTTTAGAAATTTGAAATGGACAACATGCAAGTAGGCCTAACGTCCCTCACAAGTGAAATAATTTATAAAAAACACTGCACACTGCTTGTAAGTTTTAGGTTGAGACGTCATGCTGGTACCTTATTTCTTGTCAATTTCTAATGGTGGGTCTGAATGCAGAGTGAATTTTTCTCTTGCTATTGCCAGATAGAAGATTTCCAAAAACTCTTCCCCTTCCTACGGTAACCCCATTACTTCTGCCACGAATGACTATTAAAATGACACCCTCAATCCTTTGACAGTGGCCATTCCATCATGCAGTGTGTTCAAAAACTATAATGCTACCTCCTCATCCCAACTGGTAAGTTTAAGAATATAATCAATCCAACCCCTGGCTTGGAATTGTGGCATATAAGTCTAATTTTTGAGAAGGTCATGAATCATTTGTTCACACCGAATAAATCACCACCCATTTCCTCAGAGTATGAAGGCCACAACATAGTCGTAGAGAGTACAAAAAATATATCAAGAAAGTTCACAAAGAAGGTAAAAAAGAAATTGCGAAACTGCAGGGTTTTGCAAAGATGGAAAGCAAAGATGGGAAGTTCTGGAGTTTTGAGTTTTTCAAGCACAGTATGAGAAAATGAATGCAAATCTATCATATCTCAAGAACTTAACTATTCATAATTACTCATAGACATCTGTAATGGACACCTTTGCTTCATTGTGTGAAATAAATTGTTAGTTTCAAGGTTGTCATATCACAAAAGCTAAATTGGGCAACATTCATGTAAAAGGGTACGACATTTAAAAAGTTTAAAAACTATAGCTTTCAAATATGTACATAGATATATAAAACAAATCACATATTTTCTCCCCCCCCAACTTAAGTAGGCAATTGGTCTCACAATTGTGCATGTGACAAGATCAATGCTAATTAAAAACTAATTATGGAAGTAAATGCCAAAGAAAGTACACATGGACCTGATAAAGTACTGGCAGCAGTGCAAAATTGTCATGACACGTTGGAGAATAATGATGTGGATGAGTGGAAGACAAGGAGTAATGAAACAAAATTTATTGCAGAGAAATTACTTTCCTAGAGGAAAGTATTTATTATGGGGTATTGTAAATGTGGCACAAAGTGAAGAATGAATATAAGCAAGGGGCTCATATACATTTTCTACAAGAGGCTCGGAAACTTTATCATGGTCAAATTGTTGCAGGAACTCCACTTTGCTCTAGGGTTTATGGTAGAGCTTAAGTTGGTGACCATGAATCAATAATTTGAAATAGACAGGATCAATAGTAGACAACGACACAACACCATTGGGAAAAACAACAATAATCTCATATGGCCCTAACCAACGAGTTTGAAACTTACCAGGAATATGGTGGTATCTGGAGTCATACAGGAGGGCCCAGTCACCGACTACAAATGTCTTATACTCAATAAACTTGTCATGCCATTGCTCCCAGTGTTGCTACACCAACTCAGTGTTAGCCAAAGTAGACTTATGCCATTCATCATGGCTATTTAGGTTAAGGACACGCTCCTTTTGAGCTGCAGTAAGATAGAGATCGAGCTCCAATGTCGTACGTAAGGTCTTATTCTCAAATTCTATGGGAATCATTTCATATTTACCATAAAATAGATGAAACAAAGAGAACCCCATAGTGGTTTTCCAGGTAGTCCTATAGGCCCAAAGCACTTTAGGAAGCTTAGCGGCCAAATATTTATTATGAAAAAAGACAGTCTTTGTCAAAATGGTTTCCAACTCCTGATTGGTAACCTCCACTTAGCCATTGGCTTGCGGATGGTAAGGAGATGAATTACCATGGAAAATCTTATACTCTTCCATCAGGACAGCTATGAGGTTATAAGTGAACTGAGCATCCTAATTAGATACTATTTCTTAGGGAATACCAAGTCTTGTAAAGATGCATTCATATAAAAACTTGGCAACATTGTTATCTCGAGGATGCTTCATTGGTTTTGATGACATTAATTTTTCCATTAGTACAATTAGTGAAAAAAATTGATAGAGATCATCGGTACAAGAATTAACGTTGGACTAAAAGCATAACCGACAGACAATGATCATACCTGACAAAACAAAAGGTCACGAGAAAATGCTAAGTATGGAATTGACCGACGAACACTGACAAGTGTTGCACCAAAAAAGTGAACAGGAAATCACCGACGGGTCAATAACATAACATGAAGATCATCACCGACAATACAGTTTTGAGAAAAAAACTGACAGAGTAGAAAGGTATACCCGATGATTAGTTCAATAAAGGAACACTGACGGTAAAGAAAACCGACCGTCAGAACTGACAGTCAGTTAGAGAACCCGCAAATAGTGGATCTAAGATTTACACGTTAGATAAAGCATTGTAATTCTATTTATAGAGTTTTAATGTGTTTTAAATCATAACTTGAGGGTCAAGCAAGCTTTATGTAAATGTTTTAAAGCATCCTAATGGATCTAAAACATATCTAACTAAAGATCAAGGTCAAGTTGTAAACCTTGGATCTAGAGTTAACTTGCGAAAGCGTGAATCAAGAATTAAGCTACAATCTAGTATAAATAGATGTTCAATCAATTGTGAATTATGAATTCATTATTGTTGATAGCCATGCATAGCATCTAAGGAGCAAAAGGAAGAATTCATGCAAAGTACAAAAATAGATCATATCAGTTGTCAAGAACACACATAGGCTATCGACGAGCAGACAAAGGTATTATTCAATCATGGAAAGATTATTACTCATACATAGGAAGCTTTATTGGATCTATTATCAGAAATTGGAGATTTCATACATCATCATATCAAGACTTATGTAGTTGCATTCTAACAAGTGCATCACATCTAAAATCCTTTTGTAGAAGGTGGACTTAACTATTCTTTACAAATCTCTTAACTGAGTGCACACTTAATAGTGTTTCTAAAGCTTCAAAAAAAGTAGATCTTAAGAGGTCTCCACTGTAATACTCCTAATAGGGTAGGTCATCAGAAGTGACCAATTGTAAGCCTTAATCGGCCCCTTCTTATCTGCAGATAGTGAAGTCTTGTGGGTAACAATCCCCACCACAGTTTTTACTTCCTAACAGGAGTTTTCTGCGATATCATATCTTGTGTCTTGTGTTATCTATTTTCATGAATGTTTCTTGAATGGTTACATATTAAAGAACTTATGATATGAATGCATATACAAAAGAAAGATGAACAGTTAGATAAGATAATTTACAAACTGATGATTAAGGGTTAATGGGCTAACCAAGAAAAGTTTTAGAGGTACTGATTCACCCCTCCCCTCTCAGTACATCATTCCAATATAATTCCAACAATTGGTATTAGAGCTAAGTCTCTTTCTTGAAAATCTTAAAGACTTAAGAGAAAAGATCAGAGCCATGGAAAAGTATAGACTAGATATGAATATTGAGAATGAGAAGCTACAGATGCAGATAAACTATGAGCAATATAAAGAGGCAAGAATCAAGTTAAGAAAACTTCTTGATAAAAGAAAGTTTATGGAAACCAGGCTAAATGAAAAAGACTACAAAGAATTAAAAATAAAATATTACTTTGATACAATAGAATCATCAATGAGAAAAGCTTCAGATGCATCAGTAGAGGAAATTACATGTCTACAAGAGGTCAATCTACATCTGACAGATCAAATAAAGATGCTACAAATCGGTCAAGAAAATCAAATGGTGAAAATGATTGATGTCATGGATGATGCAAGAAAAGCTTAAAATGAAAGAACACTAGCCATTGATGATAGGAGGAAAATAATAGAGAAGCTACAAGAGAAATAATTAGAGATTCAAAGACTTACTGAGCATCACCATGAGGTTACCAACCAGATTATTCTTATGAGTCAAGAAGCAAACAGATTAAACACAGAACTCATTGAAAGAATATAGATCATTGGTGAACTAAGAGAAGAGAATGAAAAATTGAAGCATGAAATCAAAATTTAGAATCAATACAAATAATTGATCAAAAAGGCTGAAGAAAGCAACAAATGGATGGATGATTTTCTTGATGGACATAGAAGAGTCAACAAATACACACGATTAGGGTACAATGAGAATGGTGAATCTTATAATCAATTAAATCAAATGAATGCTTTCACAACCCCAAGATCAAAGAAGCTGGCATGCAATCACTGTAAAAAACTAGGCCACACCTCAAATATTTGCAGAAGCAAAATGAAAGGTATTTCTTAAGCACAATCTACTTTCATTGGTAATTGTTATAAATGTCAGAAGAAAGGACACAAGGCATATGAATGCAGATCCAAAGTGACAAATCCAAAGATGAAAATCTACATGGACAAGTACTATCCTACCTACAAGATGAATGTGCATACACATGAAGAGTGCTGGAAAAAGAACAACAAGGCCTGGACACCAAAAGAAACTGATAATAGCCACAAACCAACAATAGTGGGTAACTCATATGTTTGGGACTATAACACATGGGTAAACTACACAAAATGTGGAAGGTACAGTCATATTTCTGCCAACTGTATGAGAAAGTGGACCAGAAGGTCAAGAGGTTGGACCAATCTAGGTATGGCATGTTTGCATTGTCATAAGGTTGGACCTGTGATAAAAGATTGAAAAGACTGACTGACAGTCACAAGTACACATCCCAATGGAAATACCATTGATGACATCAAGAGAATGAGAAGCAAGATGTGAGTAAAATCCACAAACACTGAAGGTGCTAGAACAATCATGCAAATGGTGACACCCCATCCAATGGATTCGGTGACATGACTACATCCAACTAGATTGCATAACTAAGTATGGAATTGCATTATGAAAAGTTACATTAGACATCAGTTCCATTACACATAGTTCATATTGTAATATTAGCATGAAAAAAGATACAATATATTGTTATTTGCTAAACTATTGAAAAGAAACCATCAGTTATTGGGCATAATTTGCATCGGTGTACACACACAGAAAAGTTAGCACTACTTACCAGAATGTATCAGTCATTACACAAATGCCAGGTTACTAAGTGTAAACCAACAGACATCGGTGAACCTTGAGTAAACAAAAGTTGTCTTCGCAACTTTACCGACAATCATCGGTGCAGTCACCAAAGCTACTAGCTACCCCAATGCTTTGCACAAACACTGAAGATTTTATGAATGCCTCTACTGATGAACTTAGTCTTTATATACCGATGAGTTGGTGAGAATTAATAACAACTTAGGGCACAAAAAGTTATAAAATCCCGACGGGTAAAGTCATTTTCGCACCTGTGATTTTAAAGCAGAGTAGAGTGACTTTAGAGCAATTTGGAGAGTGACCCAGTAAGAATCAATTTGACACAAAGAATTCACATTCACAGGAAATCATAGAGAATCTATAAGTAATCACATTCACCGATCACACTGTCTTATTTGTGAAAATCCCTAAATTTTTGCAAACACAATGGCATCGACTTCTAAAGTTGAGAAGATTAAGAAAGATAAGAAGAAATATTTCAAGCTTGTCAGCAGAGGCTCATGTGCTGAACCCAAATTCAAGCTACACCCTAAAATAACTTCACACCCTGACGATTCTGGAGCATTCTCCAGAATCCCACCTAGGGTTTTACTGGTAGAGGACATAAGATCCTATATTCACTGCAAGATCTTGGAAATAGGAGAGCTAGACCTAGATAATGCCTGCAGGGAACTATGTGATGATGTTGGAAAGCTGAAAGAAGAGCACAAACATTTGGAATTAAAGGGACTCACAAATGCACTGCATTTTCCCAAAGTATTCAAAATAGAATGGATAAATATTGTTCTTAGCAAAGTTCACAAGAAGACTTTATGGCTTAATAAGCCAAAACCAATAACTAAGGATGTTATTCACGTGGTTACTGGTTATCCTACAACCGATAAACCACAAGCTCACAAGCACCCATCCCTGGTAGAAGTGGAAAAATTGACTGGTGCTAAATTAGATAAGAGAGCACTAAAGGTCAACACCATTACCGAAGTAGAGCTAAAGTTTGGAGCATGTGTTGTTGGATATAAAATCTTCCAAGAAAGAAAAATGAACAACATATCAAGTACTTCTATGAGCACAACATACAAGATCATCAAATAGGGAAAGAAGATGGGTCTTGTAGAGATCCTATTACATCAACTAGAGGAGAACATGTGCACAATAAGATCTTCGAGGACAAACACTTGTAAGTTTGGTTCCCTCATAATGTGCATATTCTTTTACTTTGAAGAATACTTTCCTTCAATAGGAAAAGTTGTATGGGACACAAGCAGACCCATAACCATTGAGATAGGTGAATTCATAGAATCACTAGGAATAGATTTTGATAATGTTATGCATGAGTATTTCAAAACCATTAAGGAAATGCTGCAAGCTAGAACAAGAATTCCTGAAAATATAATAGAGGAACACAGAGAGAACATATGTTTCATGGTAGATACTGATTTTATGTACATCCAAGCAATAGTACCTAGGAAATCATGGCTTTCAAATTTAGAATATGAAATCAAAGCAGGACTAACCAATGAGTGCATTGAGGCACTACTAAATGAACTAGTGGACAACAAGCAACTAAGATTTGGCAACTATGAAGAGGCCAAACAAAAGATTAAAACAAATCTTATTGTCAAGAAGGCTGTAAAAAAGTAAAAAAGAATGGTGAAGAATTTGAAAAAGAACTTGAATATATCTTCTGAAGAAGAAGAAGAAAGGGAAGTTAAAGAGGAACAAGAGGGTAAGGAGGAAATCACCGAAGACCAGCTACCCATCGGTGATACAATAGAAGAAAATGAATTAGAGGAAGAAAAGTTTGATTCACCACCTCCTCCCCCACCTAAGAAGTCAAGAACAAGGAGTCAAATAGCAAAGGATGCAACTCCTTCTCCCATGGTAAAAGGAAAGGTGTATAAAAGGAAAATTGACACATCAAAGGCAAAAAAACCAGCTAGGCAACCTATCAAAAGGAGGAAATTTGTTTAGACAAATGAGGATTTAGAGGCCTCAGCTATGGATGAGCCTGACACTGCAATTAAACAAGCAAAGGAAATAGAAAAGGCAACATCAACTACTGAAAACATTGATGAAATATGTAAGTAAATTTCTTAAGCATCATCTATTAGACATCCTAAGATTAGGAAATGGTTGGGATGAGATTTTGTAGAACAAAATAAGATTAAAGATGCACTTATAGCTAAAATGTGCAGACACTATTATGTCCCACTACAATTCACTACACGTGATGTACAACAAGAATTGTTAATTAGAATATCTTCTATGTTCACATTTGCACTCCATGAGGAGAAGAGGATAAGAGAAAGAGTACTTGTTTCTCTTATGCCTCCTGAATCAAAAAGAGAAGAAATCAATGAAATCATGGATAAATATGCAAAAAGTTTCACACCCAAAATGAGAGCTTATAATTTTCTTGAAGAAATTCTTAAAGAGATAGAACAAGAAACCCATGATAAATGGAGCAAGATACTCAATCCTTCTTAGGAGAGTAGTTATGAGAAGGAAATTGTCAATCAGAGAGATAACTCAATAGCTGAGTTAGACAGTGAAGAAGTTCAAATAACTGGCTAGAAATAGGTTGATATTATAGATGAAGAATGGCCTAAAAAAAGTGAGGAAAATCAAGAAGCAAGTCCAATTCACATCAGTTTACAGGATGAAGAAGTTACCAAAGAAGATTTAATGATAAAAGGTAACTTAGATGAAGAAATAAATGATGAATCATGGTTAGAAAACATTGTCAATACCAATACAAGACAAGACCCTACAGTAGAAGTATAAAAGGATGAAGACATAAATATTGCAAAGGGAAATACCGACGGACATGATACAGCCATTGACACTGCAATAGTCAATGCACCGACAAACATGAATATATTAATAGATACTATTGATATCCAATCAAGTCAAGATAAATCATCTAAAAAGGATGATGATATACCCAAGGATATGGGTACTGATGAAAACAAAAATTTATCCAACACTCAAAAGGATACAGATATAGAAATGAAAGATGCAACCGACAATTAGCAAGAAGTGTCAAAAGAACAAAACAAAGAAGATGATAACAAAACAAAGGATACACTGAGAAAGGGTGAAGAAAAATATAAAAGTGAAGGAGTCAAGTAGGATGAAAGAATAAAAGTTAAAGAAGATATATCTACACCTAAGGCAAATGAGGAGACTTCTTCACCAAACCAGTCATTGGACTTAGAACAGATACAAAAGGACACTTCATCTTCTCGACCCTCACCTACCAAGTCAACCCAATCTCAAGCTTTACAAATGGTCATACATAAATCTGCCACCCAACCAAAGAAGAAGAAGAAGAAAACACTAAAGAAAGACATCTTGGCTATTACACTGGATGAAGTAATAGAAGTTCCAAATTGGGATATTACCACTTTAGATAGTGATAAACTTCAAGATTTTGGAGTGCTATGTCAAAGGAAAGCCATTCAAAAGAAAATGATACGGGAACACAGGGAAACATTAGAACTTGACAAGGAAATAGACATACTAAGGTGAAACTTGAACAAAATGCTATAGTTAAGGAACAAATAGTTGTTCTCACCAACACAATCACAGACCAAAATATAGATGCAAACCAAGCTATGGAAGAACAAGTAGAAAAGAAGTATCAATACAAGTTAATTGATAAAATCAGCCAAGAAGTGGCACTGAACAAGGTAAAGCTCTCTGAACTAACTGATCAATTAGATCCAATGATTGTTGAAGAAATTACCTTAGTTCAAAATATGTGCACGCTTGAAAAGTTTACAAAAGAAAATAGTGACAAATTAGCAGAGATAGATTCTAATGTCACAGTGAGTGCACAAAGCCTAACCTCAAATACAGAAAGTATCAAGGTGCATCATGACAAGGTCATTGAGGCTAATAGGCTAAGGAAAGAAATATGGGATGATGAAACACAACTAAGAGGTGAGATTACAGAACTACAAGCACACATTCTGCCTAATCTTACTATTCTACAGCAGCATATTTCTGAAGAAAGAAACCTTATTGCAACCCCAAAGATGTCTGTAGTAGAGAGTATCTATGATATACATGTAAGGATATCACTTGAGCACATGGATCTAGAAATGCTGAAGGAAAAATGGGAAAATATGATGGAGGAGATCAAGTCCTCACATTCCCACCTTTTTGACAAGATGTAAGTACCTTTGCCTTTATTATTATAAAAAAAGGAGGAATAGAAAGAAAATGTATATTGTATGTATAGGAGGAATAGGTATGTAAAGATAACTATGTACAATATATAAAAACAAGGGAAACGATCAGCACATAAGGATATGTATATATACTTACATTTATCAGCATATACATAGGAGTCATTCAAATGACTAAGGAAGGAGTATACACAGGTGTACATAATAATACATTCAACATGTTGCACATATCATGTTTTTGATACTAATTTCAAAGGGGGAGATTGATGACATTAATTTTTCCATTAGTACACTTAGTGAAAAACATTGACAAAGATCATCAGTACAAGCATTACCGACAGACTACAAGCATAACTGGCAGACAACGAGCATACCCGACAGAACAAAAGGTCATGAGAAAATCCTAAGTATGAAATTGACTGACAAACATTGACAAGTGTTGAACCGACGAAGTGAACAGGACATCACTGACAGGTCAATAACATAACATGAAGATCATCACCGACAATACAGTTTTGAGAACAAAACTGACAGAGTAGAAAAGGCATACCCGACGATCAGTTCAAGAAAGGAACATCGATGGAAAAGAAAACCGACCGTCAGAACTGACAGTTAGTTAGAGAACCCGCAAATAGTGGATCTGAGATTTACATGTCAGATAAAGCATTGTAATTCTATTTATAGAGTTTTAATGTGTTTTAAATCATAACTTGAGGGTCAAGCAAGCTCTATGTAAATGTTTTAAAGCATCCTAACAGATCTAAAACATATGTAACTAAAGATCAAGGTCAAGTTTTAAACCTTTGATCTAGAGTTAACTTGCGAAAACATGAATCAAGAACTAAGCTACAATCTAGTGGGTGATACCACAATAGTGGGTTACACTTTTTTGCCTAAACGGACATTGAAGTCTACATTTTGAGAAAAACTTTCACATTCGGATGCATATTTTTGTTAAACTATTTGAAATCGGAAGATGAAGTAAACTAGAGTCTTTTAGGATTTTTTGTCTAGATTCTAAATATATTTATTTTTATTTTTTTTTGAATTGATTTTAATAGTTTTTTTTTTCTCCCACTAAAACTGCTATGTTGCTGAAAATGTCATTTTCAAAAAGGTACAATGACTTTGTACAACATAACTTTTTTTCTAAAATCGATATCAATGCGCTTCTTTCAAATTTAGTTTTGTAACATCCATACAAATGGAATGCAATTAGTTTGATGACATTATCATGATTATTTCATATTTTATGAAGGTTTGAAGTAGATTCAAACATAATTTTGACATACCTTGACTGCATAGCTGATAACTTGTTGTGTATTTATCGAAATTCAAAAAAAAAAAAATTGATAGAAAGAAGACTCGAAGCTGGAGGGCACTGTTATTTTTCAAAAAAAATAAATCTATTTTCTACTATTTTTCATTGAACATCAAACCTGGAAGTTTATATTTGATAAAAAACCTACATCTGATGCACGTCAAAATACATAGACCTAATTAATTCAAAATTTGTCAAATCTATATTCGTTAGAAAGCTCATTTAGAGTACTTATGTAATGCAAAAGGAGGTGTCCCTATTCTTCCATTTGAGCCCTATGCTTGAGCCCCGAAGCCATGAAAAATACATATTGTTGTTAGCCTTTGCAGATGGCCTCAATTTTGGGGGTTTCGATAGAAAGTAGTTTCGATTGAAACTAATTTCTTTCGATCGAAACCACTTTCTATCAAAAGTAGTTTCTTAGTTTAACATGCATATGGGTAAAAACCATAGCAAAATTTTGAATAGTTAGTTTTGATCTAAACTAACTTATTTTTGATCGAAATTGACTTAGTTTCGATCGAAACTAAGAAAAAAGGTAGTTTCGATCAAAACTAAGAATGTTTCGATCGAAAAAATCAAGTACTTTCTATCGAAAGTACTTGACTACATCATCCCCCTCGTGGATTTTGTGAGGAATTCCTTCCTCCAAAAAAGTGTAACCCACTATTGTGGGATCACTCGTACTAATAAATAGATGTTCAATCAATTGTGAATCATGAATTCATTATTGTTGATAGCCACGAAGAGCATCTAAGGATTAGAAGGCAGAATTCATGCAAAGTAAAGAAACAAATCATATTAGTTGTCAAGAACACACAGAGGGTACCGATGAGTAGAAAAAGGGATTATTCAATCATTGAAAGATGATTACTCATACATAGGAAGCTTTATTGGATCTGTTATTAGAAATTGGAGATTGCATACATCATCAGATCAAATACTTATGTAGTTGCATTCTAACAAGTGTATCACATCTAAAATCCTTTTGTAGAAGGTGGACTTAACCATTCTTTACAAATCTCTTAACTGAGTGCACACTTAACAGTGTTGCTAAAGCTTCAAATGAAGTAGATCTTAATAGGTCTCCACTGTAATACTCCTAACAGGGTAGGTCATCAAAAGTGACCAATTGTAAGCCTTAACTGGCCTCTTATCTACAAATAGTGAAGTCTTGTGGGTAACAATCCCCACCGTAGTTTTTACTTCCTAACAGGAGGTTTTTTTGCGATATCATATATTGTGTCATGTGTTATCTATTTTCATGAATGTTTCTTGAAAGGTTACATATTAAAGAACTTATGATATGATTGCATATACAAAAGAAAGATGAACAACTAGATAAGATAATTTACAAACTAATGATTAAGGGTTAATGGGCTAACCAAGAAAATTTTTAGAGGTACTGATTCACCCCTCTCCTCTCAGTACATCATTCCAATATAATTCCAATAGGTTTAGCTTTAGCCCATTTAGTAACATAGTCAGTAAAGACCAAAATGTATGACTTACCTTGAGAAGAAGGGTCAATGGGCCCAACAAAGTCAATACCCCATTTGTCAAAAGGAGTTACGATGACCTGAGGCTATAGGGGCATCTCATCATATTAGTAGGCCTCCCCATGCATTGGAAATGATCACATTTCTTGGTATACCAAGCAAAATCCTTGTGGAGAGTTAGCCAATAGTACCAAGTAGTTAAGATCTTGAAAGCTGTCCACTTGGCGGCAAAGTGACTGCCACATGGTTCATCATGACATGCCTGAAGTTTGTCATCTATTTCATCTTCATGGTTACATTGGTGCATAACCTAATCTAGACCAATATAAAATATGAAACAAGCAACCCAAGAAAAATTAAAAATTTTCTCAACCAGCAACTTCCATTCCTTGGAGGAGAAGTGTGCTGGTGTCTACCTAGTGGTTAGACAGTTGGCAATGTCAGCATTCCACAGGTTCTATGCAGAAAATAGAAAGAGATTATCATCTAGAAAACTATCATCAATGGCTGTAGGATCATCAGGAACATGCAAGCGGGAAAGAAAGTCAGCCACTACATTGGCTTTCCTAGGTTTATCCATAATAGTAATGTAAAATTCTTGCATTAGTAGAAACCATCAAGCAAACCTACCAGAGATGGCTGGTTTATTCATTAGGTACTTGATAGCTAAGTGGTTTGTGTGGACAAATATCTCATATCCGGTAATATAGTGCCTAAACTTATTCGGTGCATAGATGATTGCCAGCAACTCTTTCTCAGTCACAGTGTAATTGAATTTAGCTCCATGCATGTTCTTACTATGAAGTAGATTGCATGTTCAACAACATCTATTTTCTCACCAAGCACTGCCCCAATAGAATAGTCAGAAGCATTTGTGTGGATATGAAAGGGTAACCCGCAATTGGGACCTCGCAGTACTAGAGCAGTGGTGAGAACACCCTTAAGCTGCAGGAAAGATTGTTCACATGCAAAATTCCAAGAGAACTAAGAATCCTTTTTAAACAAGTTAAAAAGGGGTGCAACAATCTTACTAAAATATTTAATAAACCGCCTATAGTATCCAGCATGCTAGAGAAAACTCGTGACATATTTTTTCTTCTCTAGAGTTGAGAGAGTACTAATTACTGCAATCTTCGTTGGATCAACCTGGATGCCCTGTGAAGATATGTGATGTCCAATAACAATACCTTCCTCCATCATCATAAAGCATTTCTCACTATTGAGAGAAAGATTGTAATCCTGACATCTCCGAAGTACCTTTGCCAGATTGGCTTGTGCCTCAGCAAAAGTGTCCCCATAAGAAGTGAAGTCATCCATGTATATCTCCATACAGTCAATAGATATGTATGAAAAGATACTGATGATAGCTTGTTGGAAGGTGGCTGGGGCATTGCACAAACCAATTGGTAAGATGGAGTAGGAAAAATTTCCCCACGGGCAGGTAAAGGTAGTTTTCTCCTAGTCCACTAGAGCTATTTGGATTTGGTTGTAACCACTGAACCCATCCAGAAAAGAAAAATATTTCTTGCATGCAAGATTATCAAGGACTTGATTGATGAATGGGAGAGGAAAATGGTCCTTTTTAGTGGCTATATTGAGTTCCTGATAATCCACACAAAATCACCATTTACCACCCTTCTTGGGTACTATGACTAAGGGTGACACCCATTGGCTATCAGAAATGGGGTAGATGAAACTAGCAGTTAACAATTTTTGAAGCTCAGTTTTGACTATATCCCTGAGGACAGGATTTACTCTCCTCTCTGGCTGCCTTACCAATTTGTACTTTGGACTTATATAGATCGATGAGTACACAATTTAGGATCTATCACTATTATGTATGTGTAATCCTAGGAAAATTCCTATTGGCTTTCCTGTAGCAGCTTAAGGATATCCTGCTGGTGTGGTAATGACAGGGCTTTGCTGACATTAAATTCTTTTCTTGGACTAACTTCCATTTTAATGACTTTATCGAACATTGTCAACTGAGAAATTGGTGGTGAATCGATCTCATGGGGTAAAAGAGAATGAAGAAAGTGTGAGGACAACAAGTATGGAGAAGCAGGTGGGGTAGGAAGAATGGTCTCCAAAACATAGTCCGATTGTAGACATGACTGGGAATCTATGCCATATTCATTAGTGATAATCAATGAAATTATCTCATCTTTGTCTCTAGAGGCTACAAACAACTCCCTTCCTATGACCATGAGTTGGTGGATTGAATTCACTTTAGTTTTGGCATCCTCTAAATCTGGCCATACAGTCTCATCATCTAGCTACATTGGTTTAGTAGGGGAATATAGGGTTAGGTTCTTGGTATGGACACCATTGGATATGGTCATTTTTTTGGACCTAGAGGCTATGAAGGAATTAGTAGTGGCCAACCATGGTATCCCTAGGATCAAAGGATATCCTCCCATATCATCTTTAGGTGAGAGAATGAAAAAATCCACTGGATACTCCCAAGAGTGTAAGGTAAAAATGACATCTTCTATCATTCCATCGGGTTTAACAGTAGAGCTATCAACAAGCTGCAGGATGGTTGGGGTATCTCTAAGACCAACAATATTCAATTGAGATAGTACCTCCCTTGTCATAAAATTTATAGAGGCATCTATATTGACCAAATAATTTTGAACTTGCATACCATGGATAGTGACTCTAACAACAGGACTCCCTAGATCAGAGTATTTGGGAACAATTAACTTTTCTAGCATAAGATCAGACAACTGCCCTACTACATGAATAGCCTTAGGATCCTTATTTTTCCTACCTAGTTGTTTTATACAAGCTTCCCTAATATCCTTGGTGTAGATAGGAACTTCTTTGATTGCAATGAGTAAGGGTATCTTTACTATCATCTGCTTCAACTGATTGAGTAAATCTACCACTGCGGGGTTGATTATGGGTTCAGCTTGGTTGACTAACTTTTGAGGAAATAGTGACTCTTTGGCTGTAGGAGAGGTTTTAGGAGATGGTACATCAGCTAATTCAGAAGGTGGCTCTTCAACCTCTATGATGATAGGAGTTTTAGGAGAGGCAAGAGTAGTTCCTGACCTGAGATGAATATTGTTTAAGGAAATGGCATAGCTTTGCTGCTAAGCTGGCAGCTTATTATTGGGATTAGGATTAGGCTGAGCTGGAAACTGGGTTTTCTTTGGTAGATTTTTAGTGGCTACGGGAGGAGGCATTATAGCCTATTACTGTTGTGGTGGAATCAAAGCTTGCTGAGTGGGTTGGTTAGACCACTGATTGAGCTACTGCCAACCCTATTGAGGTTGTTACCAACCCTACTGAGGTTGCTGCCAACCCTACTAGGTTTGTTTCCAACTCTGCTAAGATTGTTGCCAACCCTGCTGGGGTTGTTGCCAACCCTGCTGAGGTTTTTTCCAACCCTGTTGGGATTAGTGCCAACCCTACTGAGGTTGTTGCCAACCCTGCTGGGCTTGTTTCCAATTATTATACCCACCAAAATTGTGGGGACCTATATTTTGAAAATTTTACAATGGATTATTATTTCTAGAATTTTGGAGAGGATCTTATGGCATACTTGGTCTTTGGGCCCATGGCCTTCATTGAGAAACATAGAGAACCTCTCCATTCTCATCTATAACTTTGAACTCTGTAGGCATTGGTTGGGACTCCACATTTTCTATGGTCTTGCACTTGCAACTTTTCTTCTTTTCTCAACAATGCATGCATTATTCACCTAACACAGCATCAGCATCCTCCTTCTTTTGTCTAGCCTACATGGTGTCCAACTGAGTAGCAACATCATTAATGATGTATTTCTTGAAGTTTGACATAAGATTTGAAATTTCCACCTTAGATACTCCAGAACTAGCAGACTTGTGAGGTAAGTCTTGGATTCCTCTTCCCTTTTTAACAGTGGCTCTTGAATAATTCATGCAGATGTTCTTAATATCCACCTAGTTCTTTTGCATGATGTCACCCCCAGCCATAAGGTCCAAGGCCTCCATACTTCCTTCATGTACACCTTTCAAGAAAATATCTTTTTGAGATTCCTCATTCAGCTGGTGTTGCATGTTACGCTGCATTTAAACTTGAATTGAGAGACATAATCCTCCAAAGTCTCGTCCTCATTCTGTGACAATTTAAAAATGTCATCCCCCTGTAAATCTTGACCCCTATAGTACTCCTTATACTTCTCAATGAACATAGTGCTCATTGCATCCCAATCTGCTATGGCATTAGCTTTGAGCCCCACAAACCACCTTAGAGCGGCCTCCTTAAGAGTTGAGGGAAACAACTTCAGTTTATGGGCATCATTCATATAGTCATAACTCCTACAAAGGATGTCAAACTCAAATGGGAAGGTCTTTGGGTCTTCAATGATGAGGCCATAAAACTTTGGTAATGCAGAAGCAGGCATGTTCTTCAGATTTTGGTTGCCCTATTGAGGAGGGATAGGGAAAGGAAAAGTAGGCTAAGCCATCCTAGGTGGTAGATTATCCTGATACTCAGGTTCAAAAAAGAGTTCATTCAAATATAGTGACTCGTCAAAGGATGATGTTTCTTGTTCAGTAGCAAATGGGTTTACAAATGGTTCTTCTTCTTCAATGTTCACAACTAAGGGCTCCTCAACCTCAGCGTTAAGGATATCAAATGGTTTAGCCAATTTATATTGAGGAAGAAAATTCCCAAGATGATCTCTTCTCCAATGCATAAAAATAAATGCTAAGCTAAATCCAAGACAATGACTCTAAAATGACTAGATTGACACCATCCCCGAAAGCGGCACCAAAAATGACTGGTCAGTATTATACCCTTTGCAATTAAGGATTGGACATCCTCATATGTTGAAAATCATACTGAGCTCACTTAAATTATCAACCAGGGAACGTAAGCTTGAAATGACATCAACAAAGTATATGCTCTAATTCACTCTAAGGGTCATTGCCTATTTAAGGAATGTAAAATGCTAAAAGTAATTCAGAACTAGGAAATGGAATTAACAACTTAGTCTCACAAATATAAGAACATACTATAATGGTAAACTAAATTATCTACCTTTGCTGCAGGAACAACCAACAGTGCTATTACCAGTGGCTGCAGGAGTAACATAGTCCTAAATGCTTCAAATGACTTGCAACTACTTCCTACTAAACTATAAAATTAGTTCACCTTCCGCATGGGCCCCCAAAAAAGAGTGAATGAACAAGAACTCAGAAACTAAGAATTGAAACTTTCATCTATTCATTCATACAACAAAGATACATCAATTACAGAAAACAAGATTGTATTTCTTTCTTGCTGAATTACATAACAAATTCTCGTAATACTAACCTACTAAGGAACCAGGACTTCCATCTTATTTAACAATAATTCTAAAATAGAACTCCTAGCCACTAGGATCCCCCAACATTAGGGATATGGCAATCTTGAAGATACATGATCAACATTATTGAATGCGGGAACAAACTAAATTTAACTGCACACAAATCTAGGAATGTGCCACTGCTGGATTTACTCCATCATGGCTATTATTCAGTATTTGACTTTGTCCGTAATAGAAAACCATGATTTCCTGTGAGCAGTGGAGTCATCATGAGCCCCGCAATAGTTGGTCTCTTGAAGGCTTCACTCCATTCTTTAATGTTGATTTATTCTCTATCCATGGATCCACCTTTTCCTGCAAAAGATTAGCATGCATACGTGTCCAAGACAAAAATCCATAATAAGGCTCTTCACTAACTTTCTCTCATCACATGGCTACATGAAAACTACCTGACTTAGAGTTGGACAAAAAGGTAACAGATTTAGCCTCACATAACCATGTAATATATATATATATATATATATATATATATATATATATGTAT
>MU220028.1:674289-719542 GCA_018584345.1 Thuja plicata | reverse complement strand
CACATAAACATGTAATATATATATATATATATATATATATATATATATATATGTATATATATATATGTATGTATATATATGTGTATATATATATGTATATGTATATATATGTATATGTATATGTATATGTATATGTTTATATATATATATATATATATATATAAACTTTAAAATGTTCGACACACATTCACATACATATGTATATAGTAGTTCTGAGATATAAGTGTAAACAATCTGGAAAAGTATTATGAATGTTTATGAAGTTCTCAAAATCCAGTCATGAAAGCACATGAAACCATAAGCTAAATAGGCCTTATATTGTCCTCATCAATGATATAAGGATATGGATCCATGGGTACTTCATAAAATCCATTAGAAGATGCACTACATACATGCACAAAGCCGCCAGAAGGTGCACAACTTTATGGGGTAACTATCAAGTGCTTTCTTGTTGGGCCATCCTATCCTTTTTATGGCTCAAAGTGAGATACACACACCGTACTGGGAAAGCTAACCACTCCTCTCTCTCTCTCTCTCTCTCTCTCTCTCTCTCTGACCAATGATGTCTCTCTTATCATGATCTTAGGGTTGATAAAGACTTAATTCGCTGGGGTCTTAAGGATTCCTTTGTCCCTTTTTATTTCAATAAGATTATCATTTCTTCATGATCTTCTTTACCAAGAGTTTGCATTGAGTCCATACTCTTGCTAAAGTGGGGGCTAAATGTATAGTAAAAAAATGGAATTACTTCCATTGTAGACTGGTTTAGCCTTCTAAGTAAGTGGTTTGGGGTCATGTCAAGCATCTTGAATGGGTCTCTAACATGGATCTAGATTTTTCCCATATTCTACCCCATTTCCCACTTTTCTAGCCTGTTTCTGACATCCAAAACTGAAAACTAAGATTTTTGACCTCAGGGTCAAAATCAACCTTTCTGGGTCATGTTCAACCTCACCCTTGACCTAGGTCAAGTTTGACCTCACCCTTGACCTATGTCAAGGTCGACCTCACCCCTAACCTAGGTCAAGGTCAAACTCAACCTTGACCCAGGGTCCAGATTTCAGGATCTCACAGTTTTCGGATGTCGGTCTTTGAAAAAGTTTAATTCCCACTTTCGGGTCAGCTATTTTGGGTTCTAAAATGACGAATCTTAAATTATATTTAATATAGGTCCTTTTCTAGGGGCATGGATCCAATTAGAATTTAATTCTCCTATGTCAGCCTCTCTAGAAGATTGTGCCCTAGATTTGTATAAAAGGAAACTTTCTCCTCCCATTTTCTCTAAGACTCTAACCACATGAACCATCATCAAGTAAGAAGCATGAAATCATAAGGAACTTGAAGAAAGAAATAATCCATTGAAGAAAGAATCTACTCTCAAGCATTCAATAATTTATCAAGCACTCACTTCATCAAGGAGATCCATTGGTAGCCATTGAAGGATTTAAGCTCTATAGAGCCCTCTTGTTGAAGATTTCTCCATCCACATTCCTCCAAGCCTCTTCCTCTTCCAAGATCCATTCAAGATTGGTGTTGAATATTTACAAGAAATTGATTTGAGACATTACACATTGTACTTTCTAAATTCTACATTCTACATTCATTTGGTGCATACATACTTGTGGATTCAAGGATTCAAATCCGCCATAGGGACTTCTACAAGCAAGGTGAATTTGTTCATTTACTTTGTTTCATTCATGCAATTTTAATTATATTTTAAGGTTAATTCCAAAACTGGGGTTTGACCAAGGCAAACCCCTCCCCCCAACAAACAAATCTCTTTTTCTTGTAGGTATAGGTTTGGGACTATGGGTTTGAACTTAGATTTGGATACCCTTTTCAGCAAATAATCGGGATCCAAAAATAGATTTTATGTCGGACCAATGTAGGTCAGGGTCAAGATTATTGGGTCAGGAGTGACATTTTGGGGTCAAGGTTGAGATTTTGGGGTCAACGGTGACATTTTTGGGTCAAGGTCAAGATTTTTATCAAGACAGTATTAGATTGGAAAACAATTTCTAGGTTTTGTTCATCTCTGCATTTGTGTTTCGGATCATACTTTAGATTTTCCAGAAACAAATTATAGACCTCAGACAACATAATTATTTAGATCTACCATATCTTAAGGTTAGTACTTTTCTCCTATTTATTTCAATCTTTCTAAATCTATCACATATTCCTTTCCATAAAATAGGAATTTAAGATCTTCCTTACTCTCATTTCCAAATGGTTGATTTATTTGTGCATTGATCCTTCTTTTGGGTTAATCAACTTGGATCTTCCATTTGTGCATTTGGGGATAAAAGAGGAACATCTTATCTTTCCCCTACTTATTTCAAATGAACTTATTTCAAATGTTACATTTCTTATTTTACATTTCTTATGTTACAATAACTTCTGAAATAATTGGTTCCAATGTATTGATCAGTTCATATAGGTTTACCTTGTTCTCTGCCACTTCTTGGCTGATTTTCTCTGTTCGTTTGTATTGGTACTTCTTCTCTACACTTTATTCTATCACCTTGTTAGCTTCCACATTCTGTGATATAATGGCGTCGGTGAGAACTGCTAATTGATATGGTATTGGTGCACTGTGATCAATTTTGGTGTCAAGTACAATCTGCAATAGTATATCCTTTGTAGTTACTAGTACATGTGTTTCCTTGTGTTCCTTTTTGAGCTTATCTTGTATGGCTTTCCTTTGACACAATTATCCATACCTTGTTAGTGATCATAATCCAGTGTTCTCGGATCAGAGTCAGGTATTTCTATAATTTCATCCAAGGTGACTGGATTTTACTTCTTCTTCTTCTTCTTCTTCTTCTTCTTCTTCTTCTTCTTCTTCTTCTTCTTCTTCTTCTTCTTCTTCTTCTTCTTCTTCTTCTTTTAAATTGTGCTGGAAGAAGGGGAATGTAGAACTATGGCTATTTCATTCTCTTTATCTTTCTTTGGTGATTCTATGGGAGGTGTGGTTCCTATTGATTTTTGCTTGATATTGACCTATTGGTTGGTAGTGGATGTCTCCACATCAACATTATCTATATTTTCAGCTTTTTGTGCCTCTTTGGTTTCCTTGCCATCAGTCTATTTCTCTTCTCCACTTGGTTCTTTCTTTTCTTTAGTTGTATCTGTCTACTTCCCTTGATTATCACCTGTGTCCATTGGTGTGTCTACATCAAGGTTTAGGTGTCTTCTCCTTTGCCTCTATAATGATATTGATAGCTTGTATCAATAATGGCATGTCACCTGGTATATTGACCTTTGCTACATCTATGGTATCCTTTTCCTTTTCCTTCTTAGTGGCATCAGTTACATCTTCATCTTCATCTGGTTCATCATTAGAATCAATAAGTGTTATATCTTTAATGATGACCTTTGTTCAATCTCCTAATTATTGAAGTATCTAAGGTACATCATCCATGGCCTTTCTTTCCTATGTTGTCAACTCAACTAGATTGATATCGTCGGTATCATTTATGAGCTCTGGGCTCAGTGTGGCCTCTATCTCTTCATAATGAGGGGCTTTGGTAAGAGCTAATACTTGCTCGGGGCTTGAATTCTTCTTAGGTGGATTGAATATTGCATTCCAAGTTTCATCGCTTTCTTTTTCAAGCTATATTAATCTTCCCTCGTGTACCTTGTATGCTTTCCTCTTAGCTGAAAATTTCCTTGCATGCTTCTTCATCATCTCATCAATTTCTTCAAATTTAGACTCGGGTGGCATAATTGAGACTAGGGATCTTTTCCTCATCCATTTTTCTATATGTAGTACATAAGTCCACCTTGCAGATATTCTATCATTAAGTTCTTGTGGCATCATCTTATTAAATTATACAAGTACATATCTGAATGGAATCATTTCTTGAATGATGGATTCTTCAATCTTCTTATGATCCTCAGGAGATAAGGTTAGCCATTGCCTTATCTTAGCATTGGATATGCTACTTGTCTTAGGATCTTTGTGATTTTCAGGTTGGGGTGCTTGTTCACTCTCATCCTATACAGTTTCATCTTTGTCCTCTTTTCCTTGGATGTATTTTATTCTTTATCTCAGTGCCTATTTCCTGGTTTGAGGCTTTCTCTTATAAGTCCTTACTATTCCTTTCTTAACTAGTGGTGAATCTATTCCATTTGAAGTTTGACTCCTAGTCCTTGATGCAATAGTTGTTCTTGGTTTCTCTGCAGGTGGTGCATTAGACTCACTTGACTCAAAGTCACTCACCTGTTCACCTTCATCGATGGGGGACTATCCCTCGGTGACATCTTGTTCTTATGTTTCATCATTTACTGACAATTTCTTCTCAAGTGTCTTTACCATTTTGTTCTTCTTTATGTCGATCTTTTTCACTACTAGGCCCATTTTACTTCTGGCCTTAGCTTCTTCATACATGCCAAATCTTGGTAATGATTTATCTATTGCTTCATTCAATAATGATTCAATAGAATTTGTGGCCCGATCAATGTTGATTTCATAATCAAGAGGTGGTAACCATGTTGTCCTTGGTACAACTAGTTTTATCAAGGTGGTGTAGGTATCAACTATGAAACAAATGTCATCTTTATACTGTTCCACCAGTTGTTTGGGTATCCTCATCCTTTTCTACATTATGTCCTTAAAATTAGTAAAGTATGCATCCATGATTGATGTAAAATTTTCTCCAAGTAACTTGATAAATTGACTAATTTGTATTGTTAGTGGTCAGGTAGTGTCCCAATTGACATTACCAACAGATGGGAAGAAGTTCTAGAAATACAAAAATGTACACATGAGGAGTGATCCAAACTTACATGAATTAGACCTTGCTGACCTAATTGTCCTCATGTTCTCCTCTAATTGCTTCAGTAGAAGCTCAGATAGGTCCAGATGTAATCCCTTCTTCACAATCTTGTGGAAAGTGTCAAGTGCTTTACATGCTATACTATTTAATTTTCTGGCTTGGAATACCTTGTATCCAAGTACACATGCACCAAATTTCAGCTCAAGGTCAGTAATTGTGCTGAGTTTCAAACCTCTGCCATCCCATAATGCACCTGTCATCTTTTCTATCTCGGGGTGAGAAGGATGTTTAAGGGATTTTGCCTTGTCGGTTACTAGATAACCGGTTACTCCATGTATTATATCCTTAGTGGCTGGTTTTGGTTCATCCAACCACATTTTCCTGTTATGTACTCTGCAGAGTACTATCCGAATCCACTCAGTTTTAATCTCTTTAGGGAACATTATGGATTTTTTTAACCCTTTTGCCTCTATATTCTTGTGTTTATCCTTAATGTTTCCATCTATGCAAAGCTTCTTGTAAGCTTCTTCAACTTCAATATCTCTGACTTCTATGACTTTGAAGTGGATATACGTTCGGACATCCTCAACTAGCTAAACCCTAGGTGGTATGCTTGGGAACGCTCCAGTTTCATAAGGTTTTTAAGAAACCTTAGGGAAAAATTTGTATTTAGGTTCTTCACAGGTTGTATTCTTAATTAGATTAACTTTCTTGTCCTTCGCATTCTTGATCTTCAAAACACGGGATGTGGTTGCCATTTTCTTGAAATTAGGGCTTCCGTAAACAAACTATGAGCTTGGTAAGTCTTAGTTACTCACTTGATCTACTGTATATGATGTTAATCTATTAGAGTGGCCATGAATGTGCTTGTGAATCACTCTGTAATCTAGTCATTCCTTGGTCACTCTTTTTTGCGATGTTTTTCCACTCTGCTCTTCGCTCTTAAACACTTGGTGAGTGAATGAGATTTATGTCACCCTTTTATAGATGATGTCCTAGGTGGTGCAATAAATTATTTACCTAATTTTTGGTGGTTGAAGACAGGGTCACTTGGTCATCACACCAACTATTCAGGTCGGTGAGTATACACTGCTCAGGGTAGGTGTCAACTTAGTTTCACTTGTCACATGTTCAACGATGATGCTCTGTATGAAGCGATGACTTCATTCTCTTTCATGTGATTACTGATGGTGCTCGATTTACACTAACAACTTGGATTTTTTATGTACACCGATGATTCTCAGTATATATTAACCAATGATATTAGATCCATAAATTCATAACAAGTAATACCATAGTACATCTCCATTAATGCTAATTTGGCATATTACCAATGTATATTGGAACTTATGTAAAATATAGCTTTGTATAATATAGTTCCATACTTACTTGTTCTACTTAGGTGGGGGTGGTGATGTTACCCGATCCATTGGATGAGGTGTCACCAACTATGGTGCCGATCCAACATCATCTTTTCTTGTAGCTTTCCTCCACATTTGATTTCTCATTCTCCTGATATCATCAATGGTATTGCCATTAGCAAAAGTTCTTGACTCTGTCACTCGGTCTCTGCAATCCTTGCTTAGATGACCGACCTTATGGTAGTGTAAGCATGCCATTCCGGAGTTAGTCCAATTTCTAGACCTTCTTATCCATTTCCTCATGTATTTTTCTATTGTGTTTCCATATCTACCACATGTGCAATTTACCCATGTGCTGTAATCCAAAACATATGAGTTACCGACGCTTCTCGATTGATAAACATTTTCTTTTTCTTTTGTCTTCCATGCTTTCTTTTTCTTTTTCCTACATTTAAGAGACGTGTACCCATGCATTTTGCAAATAGAACAATATTTTTCCATGTAGGATTCCTTCTTTGGTTGATTCACCTTAGATCTGCATTGATGTTCTTTATGTCCATGCTTGTTATAGTTATAACATTTACCTATGAATGTAGATGTGGAGTTAGGAATACCTTTAGCTTTGTTCCTGCAAACATTTGATGTGTGGCCTATTTTTCCACAGTGATTGCATTACTTCTTCCTTACTCCTGGATTTGTGTAGATATGTTTTTGATCAGGTTGGTTTGATGATTCTCCATGCTTGGTATACACTAGACCCGTATTGTTGATGAATCTTCTTTGTCCATTCAGAAAATCATCCACTCTTTTTATACTTTCTTCAGCTTTCTTAATCATATCATTGTGTTTTTGCTGAATCCTCACTTCATGCTTCAGTCACTAATTTTCTTCTCTTAGCTCACCAAGGGCTTCCAATTTACCATTGAGTTCTATGTTCACTTGGTTTTCCTCATGACTCATAATAACTATTTGATTTATGATCTCATGATGATGTTCAGTAACTCTCTCTCTCTCTCTCTCTCTCTCTCTCTCTCTCTCTCTCTCTCTCTCTCGTAGATNTGTTCTGTCTCTCTCTCTCTCTCTCTCTCTCTCTCTCTCTCTCTCTCTCTCTCTCTCTCTCGTAGATTTTTAGTGATCTTCCTCCTGTCATCAATAGCTAATATTCTTTCTTGTTCATCTTGTCTATCATTATTCATAATATCAATCATCCTTACCATCTGTGTCTCTTGACCAATTTTTAGTATCTTTACTTGTTTAGTCAGATGTTGATTGATTTAATTCAAACTCGTAGTGCTTCCTTTAGATGTGTCTGATGTGTTGCTAGATGTAGATCCTGATGACTCAAGCAAATCAGGTATCTCTTCTCCATGATAGTCTATTTCATTGCAGCAAGATGCCATAACTTTTCTTTCATCCAGTAGCTCTCTCATCTTGATTCTTGTTGCTTTGTATTTCTCATAGAAGATTTGTATCTCCAACTTCTGATTCTTAATATTCTTATCAAGCTTATACCTTTCCACTGTACGATATTTTCTCTCAAGTGATTTAAAATTTTCCAAATAAGAGATCTCACTCTGATACCAATTGTTGGAAAAATGAAATGGTGTGTATTGAGAGGGGGTGGGTGAATCAGTACCCTTAATTTTTTTTATCAATTAACCCTTAACGATCTTTTCTTTGTATTACCAACCATTGATTCTTTCCTATCTTATGCATGTAATATCAAAACATAACCTTAATTGCATGTAAACATTCATGAAATGTATGTACACATGACACAAGAATTGGCAATGCAAAAAACCCCTGTTAGAAGGTAAAAACTGTAGTGGGGATGAAACCAACAAAGCTTCACTATCTGCATAATGGAAGGTGTCAATTAAGGCTATAATTGTGATCACTTATGATGATCTTACCCTATTAGGAGTAACATTTGAGACTTGTTAAGGTCTACTTTGTTAAGAGATTTAGAAACACTTTTAAGTGTGCACTCAGTTAAGAGATTTACAAAAATATTGTTAAGTCCACCTTCTTAAAGGATTTCTTCTATTTGCTACAATTATTTGAGACTAGTCAAAAATACTTGTTAACATGATAGTATGCAATCCTAAATTTCTTAATACAGATCCTTTAAGTTCACAATGTATATGTATCACCTATAGTGAATGATTAATACCTCTGTTGTGCTCGGTAACCTTGAATCTTGTTCTTCATAACAAAATTTTGTCTTTTGTGTCCTTGTGTATAAAATACTCTGTCTGATCCTTTAGATGTGTGCTGTGGCTACAATCCTCAATGTATGATTTATTTCTACATCTATTTATACAATGTGTTGACCTATTTAGGTTTCACGTTTTACAATAAAAACTCTATGATCAAAGGTTTACAACTTGACCTTGATCTCCTAGTTTGCATATTTTCAATCAGTTAGATTGATTAAAACAATTACATATGATTTACTTGTCCGTCAAGAAATGGTTTTGAAGATATGCATAAAGATAAATATAAAACTCAAGTTTTTTATCTGATGTGTAACTCAGATCCACATTTCTTGGAAATAAACCTGTCTCTTGATAGACTGGTGCTTGGGTTTCTCAGTAGTATTTTCTTGGTGTTGTCTCTGAACTGTCTATTGGTGATAGTGCACTTAACATTTTTGGTGACATCTTTGAAATGTTGTGTCGGGTTGCACTATAAACCTGTCTTTCAGTGATCATGTTACTGAATGTTCAAATTTTTTTTCCTTTGTATACTAATGACAAAATATTATCCTTTAGGATTATCGAAAAGAGCATAAAAATTGCATAAAGTACTGAAATTTTAAAAAACAATCAAATAAAGTCGTTGAAAAATCCCAAAACAACATAAAATGTCCTGAAGAAACAAACCAACCAAAAAATCAAAACACATCAAAATATTTGCAATATAATCATCTCTATTACAAAAAGAAGAAAGCAACGATTAAGTATCAAATCTTAAATCAAAACACCGAGCTTCATAAATCAACAATGGACTGCTAGGACTTGTCATTATCAATAATCTAATATCCCATCTATTAATAAAAATCAAATCAATCAATCAAATGTCTTACACAGTGACATATACACTTGAACCTAGACAGATCAGTCTTATCCAGGAAATCCATTCCTAAAACCAGACACATCTACAACCAATCAAACAACAAAATCAATCCAAACAATGATCAGTAAGGTTGTTGACAAAGTCAGTCAAGTCAGTCCATTATCAATTTATCTTTCGTGATTGTGTTCCTATGCTCCACAAGGATACCACTGAATGGTGAGAGTGGCTATGATGGATCATGTTCTTCTTTTCTTTGTTTGATGTTTGGAGAGTTTTTGATAAATTTTTGGGGCAAGGATGATTTAGGGTGAATGTGATAAGAGTTTGCACACATCTGGAAGCCACGCACATCCATGATCTGAGACAACCCAAAAATATGTCAAACATTCTCTTTTAGTTTTTTTCTTGTTTAATAATTGATCATAATGGTGTGTAGATAGTTAATATCTAGGTGCATTCATATCTCTTTCTTTTCAAAAAAGGTGCAATGATGATGATGTTGTTGAAAATATTTGACAGAGATTTAGATTCATCATTGTTTAATCTTGATTGCAACTAATTAAGTATTCATTTCTTATTAATTCATTCTTCTCATTAACATTTATTCTATAACTCAATCATTCTACCAGTCAATCAATCAAAAATCACTTGTCTTATACAAGATATGTCTTTCTAGAAACCAGACATTGTCACTTGTCTTATACAAGATGATCTTTCGTGAAACCAGACGTTGTCACTTGTCTTGTACAGGATAGGTCCTTCCTGAAACCAGACATGATTCTCCATTAACCATCTCTATGTCCAATGTCGATCGAGTAATCATCATCATCATCTATTAAGCTTTCGCTTCTTACTAACTATTCTTCTCTTTCATGATGTAATCTAACATTCATCTTCTTCTTTCGAGAGATCATTTTTGACTTTGTTGCACAAACAATCTCTCGAGGGGGCACCATATTACCCCATCATCACCTTGTTCCCATCAGGGCAAGCTGGGGCAATTTGTTTGTGATTATTCTTTAACAAAATGCTCAAAATCACATTGTATCAAAGATGGGCAAAATGTAGAAAACTAAAATTGTCTAATGTGTGCAACTAACAAACTTTCTTCTTAATTGATTTAGTAATCTTCATTATTTAATTAATTACTATCATTCTTCTAATTTGAATTAAAAAAAAACATTTCCCTCCTTTCTCATAGTTAATTTTATTTAATTATCTAATTTTCCTCTATAATTAATTAAATAGTTTTATTATTTAATTAACCAATTTCCTCCACTTTAATTAAATAATATTTATTATTTAATTAAATGCTTTCCTCCATTTTCCTCATTTATTTATTTATCTAAGTCTTCTATAATTAAATAAATTCTGTGGTTTATTTAATTATTTATTTTTCTCAAAAAAAGAAAACTCTCCTAAAAATAAATAAAATCTTTATTTTATTTATTTCTCTAAAATCTTCTCCAATTAAATAAGTTTTTTATTTTTTAAATTATTTAATTCACATTTTAAAGAAAACTTCCTCTAAAATAAGTAAAATCTTTGTTTTATTTATTATCTTCTCTCTTGGACATAATTAAATAATTTTTTAATTATTTAAGGCTAATTAAGTTTTTAATTTCAACAACTTCTCAAATAAAGAAATATGTGTAATCTAGTTTTAAAAAACTTTATTGAATATTGTCAGTCCAAAATAAATCTCTTTCTTTGATCTCAACCGTCCGTTCAATTCTGAATTCTATAAAAATCCCCCTTCAAACCCAAATGAAGGATCTTGTTTTCTTAATAGCAATTATCTTATGTAGGTTTCATTTCTTAGCAATCAAATCATCAATCTTTTTCAATATTTATCTCAAATCTCTAGGTCTAGATGATGTCAAATCCAACTCTAAGCACCAACTAGAAACATTTCAACATAGGTCGTTCTTTGATTAGTGTGGTGCTATTAATCGTATATTTGAGCTTGTGCAGATTTCCCTTAAAAACACACCCTAAAATGGAAGACTTGTGAGCTCACATTTAATTACAAATTATTCCTGTATTGATGAAATTATTCTTTAATTGTTTAATTAATCATCTAAAATATGCTATGTCTTAATTTTTTCATCGCTTATTCATTTCTTAATATTAATTAAATAATCAATCTTATTTAATTAATTTCACCTTAATTAATTGGTCTTTATGAGTTAGTTAAATTTAATTTCTAAATTCCCATATTTTAAATAATTATTTAAATTAGCTAATTATTTCTTCTCAATTAAATTAATAACCTAAAATTAATTTCATTATAATTCAGAATTAATTATCCTTTCTTCTAAATTGAATAACACATTCAATTTAAATTCTAAAAACTTACATAAATAAGAGAAAAACAATTTCACGAGGATAAAAGAATTCTGCAAATAAAAAAGAGCTTTAAATCTATAAAATCATTTAATTATCCTCAAAATTGAAAAATTGAACTCAATATTTTAATAAAAAAAAACAATTTCTTTTTGGAAACTAATTTTCTCCAATTTCATTTATTTTATCTTGTTTCTTTTTCTTCCTCAAAATAGGAGTTTCTTTATCTTCAATCCATCTGTAATTATCTTGTCCGTTTAATTTTCTTTCACAGGATCAATCTCAATCGTTGATCAGTCTGAAATCTCTTTATAAACCCTCTTCAAACCCAATTGAAGCATCACGATTTTTGAGAGCACAATCTTTATGTGGGTTTTGAAGGTAATTGTTATCAACACATCAATCTTTTTATCAATAGTATTTAATCTCCCAAGTCATAAGTGTTGTCAGCATCAACTCTGAGCACCATCAAAAGAATGTTTCAGAAGGAGAAGAGAGAAGCAATAAAAGCTTCACATATTGAGTTTGCATTTGTTTGTCATTCTCTTTTGATATCTATTATTTTATTATTAATAAGCTCATTCATAGTAGATGCTCAATTTATTGCATATCAATCGGTACTACTAACCCTCTTTTTTATGACTTTTTGCATATTTTTAGGGATTTTTTTCAGGACTTGTTTCTCTTTTTAGGAAATTTTTCAAGACTTTATGCTCTTTTTAGAGATTTTTTCAAAACTTTTTTATGTTTTTAGGACATTTTATGATCTTTTTGATAACTTTTCCAGGACTTTAAGACTACCCCCAGTGTCTAGAAAGGAAAGGGAATTATGGATTGATGGATGAGCCGGTAGATGGATGAATGCCAAAGGTGTGTTAGTATGTCTTGAATCTTTTTGGATGCCAAGGACTATCCATGGAATGAGATAACATGTTTTTTCAAAGCTTAGGGATGATACATGACAAGATAGGGTAATGAAATAGTGCATTAATTAGTATGTGGTTTACAAGAGTGGACATGTCAAGAGGAGTTTAAAAACATGTTTTTCATTTTTACATCTTTATTTTCTCTCAAGATCAAAAAAGGATTTGGAAAGAAAGATAGGACATGAATAGGGAAAGAAAGATCAAGAATGGACAAGGGGAATGGAAATGGATTGAAGGTTGTAATAACATAGGAAATATGGACTAAATGGCTATGGAAAATATAAGGGGTATCGACCAAAGGGACGTGGACAACATGAAGTAGATAGGACATATGATGCTTCTAGGGATATTCCTAGCCTTGTCAAGACGAAAGTTGGGAAAAGAGAAATATGGATGTTGATGAGATAAGGGATATGAGATACATAGGATAATGAGGGAAATGAAAGGGATATAATATGATAGGGAAATATCAATGAAACCTTCTCCCAAGTATGGAATGCAATAAGTTCATAGATTACACGTGACGTCTATTTTCCAGGCTTTCATAATGGTACTTTGTTAAAGTGCCTGTTTTCCATGTTTTCACAAGTGGATGAAATTATTCCTCTTTATTTTTTCTGTGTTTTACCAAGACGCCTTTTTGCGATGTTTTCATCAAGGAAGTTTTTAGACTTTTTAGACATTTTGGAAGAGGAAGGAGTCAAACATCTTGTTCTTTGATTGGTGCTCTTGCAGGACATGTAATAATAGATGATAGATTTTGATGGTATGTTCAAAGACATTGGTAGGGTAATGAAAAAGGGAGATCAAAGGGATGATTGGATGAAGTGGGATAAGGGTTTATGAATAGGATTTGATAGAATGGATGGAAGGATGGAAAATATGTGTTTGATTATGGAGGGATTGCGAGAAGACTTGATTTTGAGTGGATGGAAATTTGGGAAAGATCAACATTGGCACACATATTGAGGGGTGATGGAGTGATGGAGGAAATGGAGATTTTAGATTTGATTGAAGAAAAGGAGATTTTGGATTTGATGGAGGAATGGTTATGAATTTTGGGACATAAGGACCCAAAATGGATTTGGAAGGTGGAAATAATTTAGATGGAGGGATATAAATTTTGGATGCCAACTTGTTTTTTTCTTTCGGATACTGCGCTTCAAGAAGTCGCTTAAGAATCCACGTGGATTTTGATTTTTTTTATTTCTTTGTGGGTCCTTGGAACACATTGCTTGCATAAGAGATTTTGGAACCCATATTGGTTTTGAATTTTTTTTTCTTTGTGGGCCTTTATTATATTTCTTTTTCCTTTTATATCATATTTTTATTTGTCTTTACATGTTGATTAGGCTGGACATGTTGATCCTTAACTGCATGTGGATTTATTGACTTATGGAGCTTATGCTTGGCATCAAAATTTCTTAAAAGGGGAATGTGATGCATGGATGGACAGGAATGATGTGGAGGAATTTTGGATGGGTGGAAGGATTTCATAGATATGTGCCTTTTTTGACTTGCATTTGGGAAAGTGTAAATGAATTATGAGTAGTGGAGAGAGGAATATATAGACCTAGGATGGATTGAAGGTTTAAAGGGGGAGGTATACATTTAGATTTGTATTTTGATGGGATACGAACATCTTGAGAATGAACATTGTTATCGAGGCCATGACCACAAGAAATTTCTTTGATATGAAAGGGTTTTAATGTATTTTTTCATGGAGGTCTAGTCCTTTGACTTGATAATGCTTGCTTTGACTAGTGAAATACTTGCTACAAGACGTGAGTCCATTTTGAGGTGGATATGATATGGAAGAACATATAGGTTCATGAAGTGGACCAGATTGGATGAAAGTGGAGGAACTTATTTGACATGTATGGGGTTCATGAACAACTTGCAAAAATGTTTTGGGATCATGAGGGGGATCAGGAGGAATAATAGGATCCTACGATGGAATAGGAGGAATGACAAGATTATTGGGTAGGATAGGATCTTGTGGAGAAGATGGAGGATTAGGACATGGAGGTGAAGGAATGGTAGGATCATGAGGAGGATCTGTATGGATGATGGGATCTTGTGGTGGACATGAAGTTAAAGGGATACTTTGATCTTGACTTGGAAGAAGACCATTAGACTCCATTTTAGGGGTGGTTTTCTCTTGACTATGAATAGAATCATTAGGAATAATGGGCATGATGTGATGATCTTTCTTAGGAATAGGAATTGAAAGGTCCATAAGACTTGAAATGGAACTTTTTTCTTGGGATAAATGGGATTCCTCATTGATAGGATGTACATGGATGTTAGGATCATCATTAGGTTTGAGGGAGATAAGATCTTGGTAAAAAAATGGACATGTTTGGTCATTGTTAGGATCTTGATCATGATTTTATTCAGGATTTGTTTCTTCATGATTTTTATCATCCTCTTGACATGGGTATGATTTTCGATATAAAAGGGGGATTATTGAAAGGTTTCAATGCTTTAAAATGATACGAAGGGACTTTGAATGGGACTAACTAAAGTAGGTTTTCTTGGGAATGGAGCATATGGTGCCATTGGATCTAGGATTATTGAATTATAGAAGGGAAATATATCATGTAAGGGATTAAATTGGAAATTAATTATGGATAGCCCTTGGGAGGTCTCATCACTAGATATAACATTCAATGGAAATGGAGATGATTGCTCTTGTAACACTTCAAGAGATGAGGGATTGACATGAATTATGGAGGATTCTTGATGGACAAATTCTTCATGGGAGGAATATGTGTCATTAGTGTGATTGTTTTGGAATGTGCCATTTCTAGACATGGGAAGATTATTTTGACCTTGTTCAACAATAATATGATGATTATGAGCCATTTTTTGACGCAAAAAATTGAAAGGATTAGATTGGAATTTTTTTTGCTTGGGCGATCTTGTTGGTGATACCATATTGATGTTTTCATGTTGCAAGTCATTTGTTGATAGATCATGTCATACAATAGATTTTTTACTGATTATGTTTGATTTATTTCCAAAGGATGACACGTTTGCAGTTGTGTTTGATTGAGAAATCCTTCATGGTAGATTTGTGGAAATCAGAGGATGTTCATTGACATGTGATATGATCGGAGGCATATAATCAATAGGGTAGGGATATAAGTCATCTATGGTGTAATAATTTGTTTAAATTTGATTTTGAAGATAATTTAGCTGAGTTTGTAGGTCTTGCAGTTGTTTCATGAGGATACCAATTTTCCATTGTTCGTGTGCCATATCGGGGAGACTTTCTGAATAGATAAAAGGGTATATGTCATCATAGTAGTTGGGTTCTTTCTCTTCTTCATTTGGAGGAAATCGATTGAAGTTCATGTCATTTGGGTTGTTCCTTTTTTGAGATCTTATGACTGGTCTCTAACCAAAAGGGTATGGAAGAGACATCTTGCTACTGGTTTTAAGTGTTTGGAGTGTTTTTCAAAATGTTGTTGCAGTGATTCCAAGATTAGAGTGTGTCTTTTCAATTGAAGTCTGATAGAGAAAGACTTGTCTCTATGGTAAAAACTTGTTGATGTTTGATTGTGATGTCTTGGTTCTATGGACTTGGGGTTCTTGATGATGAACTTTTGAAATATGATTAAGGCTGCTTTGACAACACTTATAACATGAAACTTGAATGTAATAAACAAAATAAACAAGCACAACACTCACTCCAATAAATAGTCTTGAGAGATAAACATTGAGTGTAGGTTCCAAATTGTTTTCACAAGTCTTGGACAAAAAGAGATTCCATAAAATATACCTAAGGTCAATTTTGTTCAACATGGCTAACAAGGTGGCTTACTACTTAACCAAGTTCTAGTAAGGATTTATTTTAAAGAGCTTTCTTTTACATCTCTTTCGAGAGCTTCCCACCAACTCCAGGGAGGTTTTGCACAAGTCGTGAGGAATACTAGAGGAAGGATATTACATGCTCTTTGTCCTTCATCTCATTAAGGATGAAGAAATTTTATTATAGAGTGGGATGGGTTACCATGGTTGAATTATTTGTATCCAGCTTTGGGTTCTCACTCTCACCATCCTTGCTAAGGAAAATCTTGGGAGGTATGCTCTAAAGGATCAGATTAATCTACCTACTAAAAGAAGAGAAATTAAACGAAGAGAAGGTCTAGGAGTCTGATCACCCTAATAAGGGTGAGATCATATCCATACTACTCTTAACTTCCAATTACAATATACATGGGGTTAATTAAGCAAGATCTTTAGACTAAAGGGATCTCCACCAGGTTCAAAATTCTGATCACCCAAAAGAGGGGAGAGTACATGCATACTAGGATTTTTTATAGACATATGAGGTATTTCCTAATTAATATATGTGATTAAAACCAGAAATTTCTACAATAAATTGAAATGCTTGAAATAAAAGGGCTCTAAGCGTGCACCTTGTTCGATGTTTTTGCGTATTTGTGATATACTTTTACCTAGGAAAATGCTCCATCTCCTTAGCACCCACAAAAAATTTTATACACATTAGTCCATCACAAAAATATCCAAGGTGAAGGAAAATTATCATGGTTAGAAAATCCAAAATTTACCAAGGATAAACATACAAATCAATTGAAATTGGAAAAAGTACACCTTGATTTTTTTTTATGATTTTGACCTAGTCATAAAGATATAATTTTTAGATATATTACTAAACCACAAAATATAAATGTAAAGAAGTAAACCCTACTGAAAAACAATGATATTTCCAAAAATGCTACAATTTTCAAAAAATTCCTTAATTTGTGCCCCAGGGACCTAATTTATCGAAGCATACTAGTTTTTAAAGATTTACCTTTTCAACACTTATTGCTCATTGAAATTTAAAACACAAAGAATAGACCCCATTTATATTTTGAAGAGCTTTCCAGAAATGTAAATTTTAGAGAAATTCACTAATGTGCAACCAATTTTTAATTTATTTATGAAAAGTCATAAAAATATATATAAATCTTACAAAACTAATCATAAAAATTAGATATTTGGACTGTAGGCTCTTGAGATCATCACCAGCTTGTAGTACAAATTTAGTAAAAAAATTCAAAGCAATTTAGGATATATGATCAAATATTTGAAAATTTGCATGCACCAACAATGAAAATATAGAAGATAAATTTATCATATTTTTAGCATCTTCATATCGGGTTCACCAAAATATATGTAGGAGAAATATGGACAAGATCAAATAGAGGATCAATAGAACAAAACTAATCAAAGAACGAACAAATAATCAACCTATAATCCTTACAAACAACATAAATATAAGCATGACTAATCAAAAATAAAAATCAAACTAAATTCAATGCAAAATGATTAATGCTTAATGGCTTATATTGCTTCTCTACACTCTATTGAGATGATGCTAGTTGGCGCTCACAGTTGGATTCAATAGCATGTAGACTTAGATATTTTATATAAATATTGAAAAAGCTTGATGATTTGATTACCGATAAGTGAAACATTCTTAAGATAATTGTTATTAAGAAAACATGATCCTTTATTTGGGTTTGAGGGGGGATTTTTATAGATTTCACAATCGAACGGATGGTTGAGATCAAAGGAAGAGATTTATTTTGGATGGACAAGATTCAATAAAGCTGCTTTAAAACTAGATTAAACATATTGCTTTAATTGAGAAGTGGTTGAAATTGAAGACTCAATAAGCATTAAATAATTAAAAAATTATTTAATAAATGAAACAAAGATTTTATTTATTTTAGAGGAAGTTTCCTTCAAAAAGCTAATTAAATAAATTTTAAAAAAACTTATTTAATTAGATAAGATTTTAGAGAAATAAATAAAATAAAGATTTTATTTATTTTTAGGAGAGAATTGCTTTCTTTAAAAAAAAAAAAATAATTAAATAAATTAAAGAATTCATTTAACTATAGAAGATTGAGATAAATAAATATAATAAAGATTTTATTTATTTTTAGGAGACTACTTTTAATGAGAAAAACAAATAATTAAATAAAATAAAGAATTCATTTAACTATAGAAGATTTGGATAAATTAAACAAATGAGGAAAATGGAAGAAATCATTTAATTAAATAATAAAGATTATTTAATTAAAGTGGAGGAAATTGATTAATTAAATAATAAAATTATATAATTAATTTTAGACAAAAATTAGATAATTAAAGAATTAAAAAATATTTAATTAAGAGAAAGGAGGGAAATGTTAATTTTTTGAATTCAAATTAGAAGAATGACAGAAATTAATTAAATAATAAGATTATTTAATCAATTAAGAAGAAAGTTTGTTTCTTACATACATTGGATAATTTTAGGTTTCTACAATGCCATTCTTGATCGTTCCATTACATGGGATGAAATGATGAGAATATATTCTACTTAGTTTCCCCTTACATGCATTTTTGTTGGATTTATTTGATGTTTTGTCATACCATATAGAGGGCAGGAGGGATTTCTCTGTTGATTGGGCCACATGTTAGAGAGACTTCTAGCAAAGCTAGAAAAGTATGGTTGGGGTTCTTTCCTTCTCACACATATGTATCATGAGATGCACAAGATAGTGTGTTGAGATTCAAAGGGCATGGAAGCTGGGGTACTTGTCCTTCAAATATGGGCTTCAGACCACATCACTATTAGCAGGTTGATTACTGATGATACTCAACAGGAGAGACATCCATTTGTATATAGATATGCCTGATTTCTTTTAAAGCCCCACTTGGGGAAAATGAAGTAATGGAGAGGTCAGATAGATGATCTGATTGCACTAGTCTGGAGACCATACAAATAGATAGACGCCTAGGGATATTGAAGGTTGCAGTGGAGAGATATGTTCATCACCTGACCTTTGATCAGTAGGAATATGACCATTGTTGAGAGGTTTGTTGTTATTGGAGTCCTAAGATAGTACAGGCTACAACAGAGTATTTCACAGGAGTTCACATCCTTTACCCAATTTGTAGATGAGGAGCGACAAGGTTGGGCTCCTAGAAAATATTGATGAAGAGAAGACAGAGAAGAAGTACCTTGCTAAGAATTTGGAGGAAATATGCATATCTATTTCTTTGGACTTAGGCATACTGAGAAAAACCATATCTAAAGCAAAGAGTTGTGTGTCGCGTGGTAGAAAGTTATACAGTTACTATATAACTCCTATCAGACATCTTAAGAACATTGAGGATATAATATAAAATGATCGAAAGACTCTGGACAAGTTGATGAATAGGTAAGACCTCCTCACACCTTTTAGACATAGAGAAAATAGAGTAGGCCCTCACTAGATACATGCCTATCGAGCTAAAGGGAGAAGAGACATCCTCTTGTGCACTGAATGGACTGATTCATGTGAGTCAGATTCTGGTAAAGACTTGGTCAAAGGAAGTGAAGATCTTGAAAATCTCCTTCCAAGATGTGCTAAATATGGCATTAATGTTATGGTAAGCAATTTTGTTATTCTACATTTTTATACCTTTTCCATTGATGTCAAATGGGGAGAAGAGAAGATATGAAAAATGTAGAGATAAGAGATAGAGTAATATGTAAAGGAGTTATAGAAGTTCAATGTATATTATTTTTGGTATTGACACTTAGTCATTTTTTGCTAAGTGTTGTCATCAATACCAAAGGGAGATATTGTTAGCAAGTGACTAATTTAGGAGTGTTTTGGAATACTTTAGGATTGTCATTTATGGAAGCACATCTGGTATGAATGATTTCTTGGTGTGAAATACATTTTTGGAGTTATAGCTTGCAAAATGACTAAGTCTAGAAAGAAGAATTACAAAGTATAGAAGTATAGTTTTGGTCAGCAAAACTAGTATATGGTGAATGAAGACATGAAATCTTAAGAGAATCTATTTTGGGATGTATATGACTTTTAGTTAACATCGCTTGTGATTTTTTGTTTATCATAGTAAGTTATAGTATGCTGAAGACATGCAAAGATAGAGTAACATTGATACAGGACAGATAAAATGTTGCGATGATTGAGGGAATATAATGCACAGTCCAAACATGTTATGTTGGATTAGAGTTGAGAATTACCTATGTTTTGATAGTGTATGAATTTCGACTTGGTATTTATTTTTTGTATAATTTGTGATGTATTGGAAGCCGACTGAACACACACACACACACACACACATATATATATGAAGATATTTTTGAGAAGCGAAGTATGGATATGTATGGTATGTGATGGAATATATGGATGTGAACATATGAATGCATTGTGATGTCAGAATCAAACAGATGGTGTGCGAGCTACAACTAGAACTACCTAAGCATAGATAATTCTTATATTGTTCATTGTTTGATAAATCATTGTAACAAAATAGTATTTCTAATTGTATGAGAAGTGAGCTCAGTATACCTTTAATAGGGTTTGTATTCCTTTGACAAGGAAATGTGCTAATGTAATAATCAGTTCATAACAAGTCTAGGTCTCCTAACATGGACATAATAATTTTAGTACATAGTTGTGGGTATCATCCCCAGTGGGGTTTTCCCTTGTCTAGGGTTTCCTCAAAAAAAAAATTTATGTTGTTATAAGTTGTATATTTTGTGTTTATGTTCTTTTCATTTCAACAATTATTTGGTAAATTTGTAATTTATTAAGTTTAAGTTCAAAGTTTTGTATTACTGATTCACTCCCCTCTCAATATTATTTAATCCTAACAAATGGTACCCCTTTATGTAGTAAGTGTTGGAACGGATGACACTTATCTGCTAGATGGGAAATGAATCTCTTGATACTTTGTAATCTTCCTTTTAGACCTCTCAATTATTTCAAATTTTTAGGAGGTGGCATGTGAAGGATGGCTTTAAACTTTTCTTGATCTACTTGAATTCCTCTATGTGAGATGATGAAACCAAGGATATTTCTATATGTGACCCCAAACACACATTTCTTTGGATTGATTCTTACCTTATATTTTTGCATTATATCAAATATCAGACCCAAAATTTGTAGATGATTTTCCCTGAGTTTTGATTTAGCCAGTATATCATCAAAATAATCCTCCATTGTTTGATGGATCATATCATGAAAGATTGTCATCATTTCTCTTTGATATGTGGCACCTACATTTTTAAGACCAAATGACATCACATTCCAGTAGTAAGTACCCCATGAAAAAGTGAATATTGTGTTATGTTGATCTTCTAGTGTGATATTTATTTGGTTATAACCTGAGAAACCATCCATTAGTGACAACATTTGATGTCCTACTATCAAATCAACTATCATATCAATATTTGGTAGAGGAAAATCATCTTTTGGACAAGCCTTGATCAAGTCTCTAAAATTTGTGCATAAGGAATGGGTCTTACGAAACTAGCATCTAGAAGTTTCTTTAACTCAACTTTGACTAGTAAAGCAATGTGAGGATGCATCTTTCTTAATTTCTATTTTACTAGCTTTTTTTTTGGAAATAGTATCAAGTGATGCATTACTAGATTTGGAACCAAACCTAGCATGTCAACATAAGACCAAGCAAAGTTAATCTTTCATTCTTTGAACAACTCAATAAATTGTGCTCTTTCCTCAGGTGAAAGAGACTTGGCTAGATATATATTCTTTGAATTTTTTTCATCTCCTATATTTACTTCTTCTATTTCCTCTGCTAGCAATGCTTATTTTTCTTCCTATAAGAAGAGGAGGTCCAACTTATTAGATGATATCAGATTTGGATACTATTTATGTTGTTGATATTCATTTTTTTTCACTGATGTCAACATATGTTTCTATGGAGAGTACAAACTTGTTACTTGACTAGTAGAAGTGTACGGACACTTTAAAAATATTTTAGAATGATCAAAGTTGGTTATATAGAGAAGGATGTGTGTTGACCTTACACTTAAGGTCATTGGCTTTATGTTTCATATTGTGGCTGTTACAAATGTTTTAGTGAAGATTGGTTTCTGGGCTATGACAGTAATGCTTGATAGAGAAGGTCTTTGTATTTCATGTATATCTTACACACAAAGATGTTTGAGGTGATGTGAGCTTATTAGATGATTGTAGACACAATGAGGTATGTTGCATGTTGATCAATTGTCATGAGCATGTTGGTGACGTTAGCTATGGCGTGTATTATGGTGGAGACCTATTTTGGAGGCTGAGTTCAGACATGTATTGTGTATTATGAATTGTGAGAGAAGATTGTGTATCTTGGAGTATAAATAATGGATTGTACTTGGTGTTTACTTTTTATAAGTACCATGTGTATCTTAGCAATGGGGCAAACAATTATTTGTATATTGGGAAAGCCTAAATGGCCGACCTAATTAATTATTTGTGTATTAGGAAAGCTTAAATGGCTGACCTAATGAGTTATTGTAATAGGGCATAGATGAGTGATTTTTTATTTTGGAAATATGGGGTAGAGACTGAAAAGGAAGAGAAGTGAAAGCTGTGAAGCTTGTTTTTCTACTGGATGTAGAGAAAATTTTGTGATAAAGATACTTCATTGGAACTGACCAAGAAAAGATAGTTGCTATCAGATAGTTCACTAGATTGTATATTTCCTATATATAATTTTTCTGATTGTAAATCTTTGAGGGTGGCTTTAACCTTCTCTGGGAAGTGTTCTTGGGTAGCAAGCCTACTACTTTTTGTGACTCCTAATAGGGATTGTGTACTGTAATGTTGTATTAAGCTCCTAACATGGCTAAATATTTTAATAGGGATACTATACTCTCAGTACATTATTTTTGGGTGTTAATTCACACCATAGTTTTACCTTTAATAGGGTTTCCTCAACAACAAGTATTGTGTTATTGTGTTGGCATTTACAGTTTTATCATTTGCATTACAGTTTTGGTTTATAAAGTTTAAAGTTTCATATTCTATATCACAACTGATTCACCCCCCCCTCTCAGTTGTGCTTGTGGACTTTTATTCCTAACAATTGGTATCATAGCTACTCGTCCTTAGAGAGAAAGCTTAACAAATTGAGGTGATCCTGAAGATGACTTACTATAGGAAGGATAGTATGAAATTTGATCATTAAAAATTTGACAGTTGGAAGAACAAGATGAGAACACATTTTCTATGTTTGGGAATTGACTACTGGATGATCATAAAGAAGAATGAAAATATAGCGAATGAGGATGAACTGGACAAATCTACTAAAGATGAAAAGAAACTGTTTTCATGTAATATGGTCACAAGGGAATCATTGATCAATGCACTTTTTGAACGTGAAATCACAGAAGTAAAAGACATGGACTCAAAACATGAGATTTGGACAAGATTGGAGGAACTGTATGAAGGAGATAAGTTTAAAAAATAGGAAGATAAAGATGGAATCACTAAACATGAGATGAGATGAGAACATTAGGGCATATGGACAAAGAATTACTAAAGTTTTTCCTGGCAATAGAAACTATGGAGGTACTTACAGTGAGGAAGAAGTGATTGCTAAGATTATTAGATCTTTGACACCTACATATAGAACCAAAGTATAATCTATAGAGGATATTATACCTTTGAAACCAATCCTCACCAGAGAGATGTTGATTGGAAAGCTAAATATATTTTAGGCTATAGAATTGGGAGATACTTTACCTAAAGTTGAGTCAGCATTCAAGGAAACCATACATAAGAACAAAAAGACCTTATTTGGAATCGAGAGCACCAAAAATAGTGACTTGAGAGAAGATCTTGGAGAATATGCTAAGGAATGGGAACATATACAGGAGGAAGAGAGAAATATAGATTAAATGGTAGCATTGATCGCTAGAAGAGAGAAGAGAGGTAAGGGTAAATTTTAAGGCAAATTACCTTTGAAATGTTTTCCATGTAACAAGATTGGTCATTTTTCATCTAGATGTCCTACAAGTGTTCCTAAGCATAAACCTAAATTTTACAAATCAAAGTATTCTAAAGACAAGGAATGTTATTATGCTAGTGAGGGTGTTTCTGATGATGATGGTCACAATGATGAAATTTGATTTATTTCTATAAAGGATGATGAACCTATACATGAAGAAAAATCCTTAGTATATCATGTTGAAAAAAAATCTAAATTGGTTATAGATAGTGGTTGTTCACATCATATCAGTGGAGATAAAAAAAAATTGTGAATTTGAATAGATATGATGGTGGTCTTGTTAGATTTGGTGACAATACTCCTAAACTTATTATTGGAGTTGGCTCTATTTATTTGGATGGAAAGACTAATACTGACAATGTATTACTTATTGATGGACTTAAGCATAATCTGTTGAGTGTTGGATAGTTAGTGGAGATAAGTTATCAATTGAAATTTATTGATGGGAAATGCACTATCAGAAGTAAATCATGAGATTTGATCTCATCTAGTACTAAATCTAGAGGTAATGTATTTGAATTGAATACATCTGAAGCTTCTTGTTTTATTGTGAAGGCTGATGGCAGTTGTTTGTGGCATAGAAGATTTGGCCATGTTAGCTTTGATAACATTGTGAAGGAAAGAATGACTAATACTGTGAGATTTCTACCTAAGATTACAAAGCCATCTAACACTATGTGTAGAGAGTGTGTTATGGGAAAGCAGATCTATGTGGTCCAACAAGAACAAGATCATACTATGGTGAAAGGTACTTTATACATTTTGTTGATGAATTTTCTAGAATGATGTGGGTTACATATTTGAGAGAGAAATCTGAAGCATTTGACAAATTCAAGTTATTTAAAGAAAAAGTTGAGAATGAATCTGGTTTGAAGATAAAATGTTTAAGATAAGATAGAGGATGAGATTTTACATCAGACTTATTTAATACCTACTGTGAAGAACATGGAATATACAGACAGACATTAGCTCCTAGAACTCCACAACAGAATGGGATAGCAGAGCAAAGAAACAAAACTATATTAGATGCTCCAAGGACTATGTTACTGGAAGGAAATGTGTCACATGTTCATTGGAGAGAATAATTTGGCATTGTTGTGTACACCTTGAACAAAATTCAGATCAGAGAAGGTACAAGTAAGACTTCTTAGGAATTATGGTCTGATCATACACCTACTTTAAAATATTTCAGAATATTTAGAAGTAAATTTTATATCAAAAGAGATGATGAGATAGGGAAGTTTGATGCTAGAAGTGATGAAGGAATTTTTCTTGGTTATTCTACTAAGAGTAAAGCATATAAATGTTTCAAGCTAAGATTGAGGAAGTTAATTGAAAGCACTAATGTGAGGATAGATGAAAATTTTCAGATTTAGGAAATAATATATGACTATGGATAGATTACAGAGAGGAAAGAGGTCACTGATGAACCTGAAGAACCTTTGATGGTTGAAAATTAAATTGAAGATGAATCTATTGAGGTTAGAGAGACTCCTAAGACTCTGAGGTATGTTAAGAAGAACCATCCTGAGGATCAAAATATTGGTGATGCAAGTAAAGGTATGATGACTAGATCTAGAGTTAGAGATGAAATTTGTTTGATTTCTCAAGTTGAACCGAAAACTACTGATGAAGCATGTAGAAATGAATCTTTTACTAAAGATATGGAAGACAGACTTGAACAGATAAAGAAGAACAATACTTGGTGTAATATAAGAAATTAGAAGATATTATTTTAAGATATAAAATATAAAGATGTATATTGAATGTGATGGGCAAGGAAGATAAGATATTCCTTTTAACCTCAAATACACAATGAAAGGATCAGAATTGATTAATCCCAAAGGAAGGATCAATGCATAAATGAATCAATCAATTAGAAATGAGAATAAAGAGGAAGACCTTACATTCCATTTTATAGAAAAAATGTGTGATAGATTTAGGAAGATCAAAAACTTTAATTGAAATGAATTGAAGAAAATTACTAACCTCAAAATTCTACAGATTTGAAGAATTTTTTTTTTGGGTCCTGGCACTGAGTTTCTGGAAAATCTGCAACTGGATTTGGAACACAAATGTAGAGACGGACAAAACCCATAAATCTTTTTCCGATCTGGCTCAGTTCCAATTTTGACCTAGAAGTCAATGTCACCTTTGACCCAAAATTTCTAATTCTAACCTAGAATTTATGATTCTAAACCTAAACAAAATATCAATTCTAACCCAAAAATGAGTGTCAATTCTGACCTAGAATTTCTAATTCTGGCCTGTACAGCCTGATAGAAAATCTGTTTCCAGATCCTAATAATTTGTCAAAAAGGGTATCTGAATCTGCACTCCAATTTATTGTTCCAAACCTTTCCCTACAAGCAAAATGGTTTGTTTATTGGGGGGAGGGGTTTTCCTTAGTCAAACCCCAACTTAGGAATCAACCTTGAAATTGATAATTGAAATAGAGAATGCTAGAAAGTAGTATAGAGAATGCTAGAAAGTAGTAGAAGTAGATTTAATAATGAAGCTATGATATTCAATAGATATGCAATTGTATTTCGAATGTAAACAAGTATGTAAATATGAAAGCTTGGAATCAATATTAGAAACCATAAAAATCATGATTGTATGCTTGGAATTCACCTTTAAGGAAGAATGAATGAGTCTTGAGGATGCACAAATAATATTGAAGGAAGAACACACCATCATGATAGATAGATCTAGGGTTTTGAATGATGAATCTTGAATGCTTGAACCAAATCCCTTCAAAGGATTGAATTCTTGAATCCTTGATCTTCAATGGAGAACTTGAATGCTTGAGAGGAAGGCTTGAAAACCTTTATTGAACTTTGAAAAATTTAGAACATATAGATAACTTTCATGCTTAGATTTCACTTATAGAAAATCAGAGAAGAAGACTTCCTTATTTATCAATCTAGGGCACAATATTCTAGAGAGGCCTACATAGGAGAATTAAATTCCAATTAGACCTATATCACTAGAAGTGGACCTATATTAAATATAATTTAAGATTCATCACTTCAGAACCCAAAACAACTGACCCCAAAGCAGGAAATGCATTTTTAATGACCCCTAGCAGCCGACAAACTTTCAAAATGGAAAGGGGGTCCTGGGTCAAAATCAAGGTTGACCTTGACCTAGGGAGTCAGACTCCTAGAAAATGTGCCAAATGGGATAGATAGTGTCTAGAGAGGCCTAATTAGGGTCCTAAATAGGCACAAAAGTAGGAGAGGGAGAAAAAATGAGGGGACAATGTGATGATGGTCAAAAACACCCCTTAAGAAGGCCTAAACATTCTTAACTTGGAATTTCTTCCATTTTAAGATGATACATTAAGCAGCCACTTTAGCGGGAGTATAGAAATTGAACATACTCATGGTAAATTTAGAAGAAAGACTCTAGTGGATCACAACGATGTAGAACATCACTTAGTCAAGGACATGAGCCCCCAGACCAAGGATTCTAACTCAACATACATGCACAAAGATATGAAAGAAAAGAACCATTAATCATAGAAAGCATACATGACTACATAAGCAAGATGAGAAACACTATAAATAACATAGATTCATGATCTAATCCTACTAACATGAAAGCGAAAGAGAGGAAAGAGAAAGTGATTACCTTGGCTAGTAAGATTCCCACCTTACCATGAACCACCAAGGAGGGAGAGCCCAATATGTTCACCCACGAGCTATTTTTTGTAATTATAATGCATCTTCTGATAGCTTTTAGAATATCCATAGATCGACATTCTTTTATCACTATGGAATATAAAATGCGTGTGTTTTCAAGATTTAGCAACTTATGTGTGTTACCTTCCAAGGATTCAGCATATTGGAAAATGTGTATCTCTTCAGGATTTAGCAACTTATGTGCATTACCTTCTGAGGATTTAGCAAAAAAAAAAATGTGTGTCTCTTTAGGATTTAGCAACTTATGTACGTTACCTTCTGAGGATTTAGCATGTTGTAAAATGTAAACTATAGTATAAGGAAGACTCTATATATGTCCCCATCCTTATCATGACTACCCACTAGGTAGGATAAGGAAGAGAAAGAGGATACCTACTTCACAAGGTAAGGAGATCTCTAGTTTAACAACAATATATACTATATCCTTAGCAAAGAGTATTGACCCTTACCTCTAAGAGCATAGATAACTATGAAATGGATATGTCACATATGGAAAAGGGGTCCTCAAAGAGGAAGTGACCTTATCAGCAATACCCCCACCGTAGAGGAGTGCTTAGGATAAAATGTCATCATCCAAAGAAAAGAGGGACCAAATATTCGATCATCAAGCCCCCTGCGATCAAGAGGAAGAGGAATCTTGGAATGAAGGAATCATACTCTAACCCAAAGCAAGGGAAAGAGTTTATAAAGAACATAATTTTCAAAATAAAGAAGAGGTGATGAATGAGGACAATCACCTCTTGTATAAGAGGGTATCCATAGCCCAAAACATAAATCTTTATAAGGAAATAATGTTGTAGAATAAAAGAATGCCACTAAGCTAAGGAAAGTAGATCCTTAGATAGAGGAAGAAGGAAATACCTTGCTCCCCAGGAATGAAAGAAAGGGATATACCAATTATATCAAGAGATGCTATAGAAAAGAGATATATTTACAAAACAAATGTCCTAGAAAAGATATCTTGAGTGATTATGAGTGAAGGGAGTATGTACCATAATAAAAAATTATAGGGATAGAATATAGAAAGAATAACCGATTAAAATCAAAACATGCTAAGAGAGTAATGGATCCTAGAAGATTGGAAGGAAATACCTCTTGCCCCCTGTTAAGACACAAGAGGAGAAAAAAATTATTTAATTTATAGAAGAATGAAGGGAATTCCCTATATCAAAAATATGATTAAATTATAATACTGCAGGAGAATGAGATATAATTCCTAAAGCAGCTCTTTCTCTAACATATAGCTTGAAATGCACACAATCAACAAGTAAAATGTGTATTACTATAGTGGAAAGGACATTTGTATTTAGAGAGAGAATTTTTCTGCAAAGGTTTAAAGATTTCTTTCTTAGAATTCATTAACTGAACATACACTTTCTTAACCACATCTTGAGGAGTATCAGGGTGATCTAAGGAAGTTGTTGGAAGAAGGACATGAAGAGGAGGATAATAGTTAAGATCAACCACCTTGATTTGAGAAGGTGGGAAACCTATACCATGCATATCTTGTTTAGGGGATAAATGAATCAGGTTTTAAATGCCATGTTCATTAACACCAAGCCCTAAACGCTTATAGCCTTGTTTATCCACCATAGTGTATATGGTAGTATACATATGTTGCAAAGCTTCTATAGGAGGTGATTGATTATGGTGGTCATGAGAAAATGTTGTGTATGGTGGAATGATAGGTTTAGAAGAGGTTTCTTTTTTATTACCTTTAATATCTTCATGGATCAGATAAGAAGGGGAGGGTAAATGAAAGAATTCTTGCACATTTGCATCATGAACCCTAGCTTGAGCTCCATCATAAGTGTGGGAAGAACTAGGGATAGAAAATGGAGAAATAGGAGTAGGAATATTAGGAATTGGATTAGGAAGGATAGGATGAGGATTAGTAGGATTAGGAATGATATTAATAATGATAGGATTAGGATTAGGAAGATTAGTAAGTGGGGTATCATCTACCCAATTCTTCACATAATCCAAAAGAGCAATAAGTCCACTACACAATTGTATTTCCAACGTAAAAAAGTATGTAAATATGAAAGAATTGACTCAATATTAGAAACCATAAACCTCCATGATTGTATGATTGGAATTCACCTTGAAGGAAGAATGAATGACTTTAAAGATGCACAAAGAATCTTGAAGGAATATCACACCATCATGATGGATAGATCTAGGGTTTTGAATGATGAATCTTGAATGCTTGAACCAAATACCTTAAAAGGATTGAATGCTTGAATCCTTGATCTGCAATGGAGAACTTGAATTTTTGAGAGGAAGACTTGAAAACCTTGATTGAACTTTGAAAACTTGATAACATATAGATAACTTTCGTGCTTAGATTTCACTTATAGAAAATGAGAGAAGTAGGCTTCCTTATATACCAATCTAGGGGACAATATTATAGAGAGGCATAAATAGGATAATTAAATTCCAATTAGAACTATATCCCTAGAAGTGGACCTATATTAAATAGAATTTAAGATTCATCTCTTCAGAACCCAAAACAATCGACCCAGAAGCGGAAAATGAACTTTTAATGACCCTCGACAGCCGACAAACTTTCAAATTGGAAACAGGGACCTAGGTCAAAATCAAGGTGGACCTTGACCTAGGTTGAGGTTGAGGTTGACCTTGACCTAGGGATTCAAAACCCTTGGAAAATGTGCAAGATGGGATAGATAGTGTCTGGAGAGGCCGAATCAGGGTCCTAAACAGGCACAAAAGTAGGAGAGGGTGCAAAAATGAGGGGACAATATGATGATGGTAAAAATCACCCCCTAAGGAGGGATAAATGTTATTAACATGAAATTTATTCCATTTTAAGATGATACACTTGGGTATTGGTTTCAAGACGTAAGAAAAAAATGTGATATGAACTAAATGGGTTTTCATAAATAACATGGATGCGGAAGGAACAGTGGTAAGAAACAAGGCTAGAATTGTGTGTAAAGGCTACTCACAACAAGAAGGCATAGACTATGAAGAAACATTTTCTCCTACTTCTAGGTTGGAAGTTGTGAGATTATTTCTTTCTTAGGCTGCACATAAAGACTTTAAATTATATCAGATGGATGTGAAATCAAAATTCTTGAATGGTGATCTAGAAGAAGAAGTATACATTGAGCAACCTGATGGTTTTCCATTGACAGATAATAAAGACATGGCTAGTAAGCTGAACTAAGCACTGCATGGACTGAAATAAGCATCGAGAGCATGGTATGAAAGACTGGAAAATATCTAATGACATGTATCTAATTGAATGTTTTAAGATGATAAGTTGATCACCGAAATGCAGAAGGATAATGCAAGACATTAAATTATTTAATGGATTGTATTTTCATTGATGTCAACTTTATATTATCTAATCAATTATAATAAAAGTATCAAAGACTTTAGAGAATCAAAGAGATAAATATTATGCTTTCATTAATGCATAAAAGAAAACAATTCACAATATGACTTCAAACACCGACAATCAGTGGACACCGACGGAAAGAGATCACCGAAAGACAAGTCACAATGATGCCCAAGAAAAAACATTGACAAGAAGAATTACAAGCATAACCGATGGCCAGAAACAAATTGTAAACCAATGGAGAAGCCCGAGGAGAACTAAAGTGTTGACCAAATCTATCAAAGAGTTAAACACCGAAATTAACTTGAGTTCAGAAATGACAAAATATCTAGTTGGCAAAGCTAAATATGGAGTTAGTTGGTAGTTATTTTTGTTTTCATTGACAAGATAAAGCCAGAGATAAGTAAGGGATTTAAAGTTGTTTTTTCCAGTTGGCAAGAAGATCTCAGTGAGATAAAATAGGATTTTTTCTTTAAATCTAATTGGCAAAGATTGTGGATCACGTCAAGATCAAGAAAATCAAGAACCTAACAACGGTGATATCATGTCTATAAAGAGACAACTCAATTCATTATGAATTGTGGTGGGTGGATGAATAAAAAGAGGATGCTGAAGAGAAATTGATGAAGAGAAACTTCATACAGTCCTGATCAATCAAGCTAAGGAAAGAGCTAAAGTGTTTTGTGGACACTGAGCAACAAAGCACAACATCACCGAGCAGAATCAAAGTGGAGCAAAGGTATAAACAAAGACATATTGATCAGAATAGTTTTATGAGATTATAATAGATCCAAAAACCTGCAAGTATAAGTTGTATATGTGAATAGATCATACTATTTCAGTTTAACCATTGATTCAAAAAGTCTCTTAACCAAGTGAGATTTAAAGATCCTTTCTATATTGAGATACATCCCAAGGAGTATCAAAAAGTTTGGTCATGAAGAGAGCATGAGATGCCAGATACCTATTGATAGTCCAAGTGAGTTTTTGATCAAGGAAGGTAGCATAGAGATCCCTGATATCAAGTGATAGACTAAAATTTTAAATTGTCAAAAAAGGTCACACCTAACAGTGTGTTTGTAACCTTTACTAGGGTTGGCTCTTCACTGAGCTCACTTTAGAAGAGTGAAAAGTTTGGGTTACCGGTCCCAAGTGGTTTTTCCCTTAACAAGGTTTCAACGTTAACAATCCATGTGCCAATGTGTTTATGAGTCATTACTTTAGTGTTTTGCATTACACGTAACTTAACTAGATTGATTGGTAAACTCTAGATAATTTACTGTCTTTCGGTAAATTAATAGACTGCTATTCAGTAAACATAAAGTAGAAGGTTTTACAAAGCATTCTGAGCAGTACTAATTTGATAAAAGTATTTGGAGGCATTCATCTTATAGGACTGAAGAGAACTAGAGGCTTAATATTGTGGTACTAATTTTTTGGGTTGATTATTGGAATATTTTTGAGGCCACTGATTCACCCCCCCTCTCAATTATTAATAACAATTTGTATTAGAGCCTGTGTGCGTAGAAAGGGAGTTTAACAACTCAATCAAAAGATCATAAGATGAATAGACGAGATGTGCCAAAGTTGAATAAATACAACTTTGCATCATGGCAAAGAAGAATAAGACTCCACCTATCAGGTATTGGAAATTATATTGTTCAATACTTAGTTACTGAATATGTGTTACCTATAGGACCTCACACTCTTGAGCAATTAAGAGTAAAGAATGAGCATAACTACATGAGGATATAACTTTCATCATCACTCTCTGATGCTGAGTTTGAAGATGTCAAAACATGCACCTCTGCAAAGAAAATATGGGATAAGTTGAAGTCGGTACATGGAGGAGATTCCAATGTACTAAGAGAAAAGGAAGAAATCCTAAGAGGGAGGTTTGATGACCTAAGGATGAAAGAAGGAGAAAACATCGATCAGTATAGCTGCAAAATGAAAGAGGTAGTAAATTCTATCTAAGGAGTTGGAGGTGTACTTGAAGAAGAGACAGTGGTAAGTAAAATCTTAAGAACCTTATTGTCTGTGTATGCTATTAGATTTTCTGCTATTCAAGAGAAGAGAGTAGTTGCTAACAATATAGTTACTCTAGATAGTCTGATTGGTAGACTAATTTCATTTGAGATGAACAAATTTGATAATAGTGTCTTACCATCTATAGAATCTGCATTCAAATCTTCTCTAAAGATAAGTAACTCAAGTCATAGACATGCTCTAAGAAATGATAGTGACAGTGATAATGAAGATCGAGGACTTGATGAGGTTGAAGCACTAATGGTCAGAAGATTGCAGAGAGGAAAAAGGTAGATACAAAGGTAAATTACCACTTCTATGTTTCAATTGTAAAGACGTTGGACACTTTTCTGTAAGATGTCCAAACCAAAGAAAAGATGACAGAGGATATGAAAGATCATATGAGAAAAAGTTTGATAAAGGTGATAATAGAGATTACCAGAGCAAGTGACAATCTGACAAAAGAGATACCTGAGACTCCAAGGACAAAGGGAAGAAATATTGTTACATAGCTGAGAATAGAACTGATGACACCAACACCAAATCAGAAGAAGACATCAAGATGGAATTTGTAGCCATGAAGGATGATTTAGATGAAGATGAAGAAAGGTATGTAGAAACTGCACTCATATCTAAAGTTAGTAAAAATGATGTCTGGATCATAGATAGTAGCTACACTCACCATATGACTGGTGATAAACACAAGTTTGAGACTTTTGAATACTATAATGGTAGTTCAGTGAGAATGGGAAATGATACACCTTGTCCAGTTGAAGGTAAAGGAACTATAATGTTGAATAACCTAATAAAATGTCAAAATACCTATTATGTAAAAGGACTGAATTATAATTTGTTAAGTGTTTCGCAACTAAATAATTCAGCTCATAGAGTAGCATTCAAAAATGAGAAGGCAAATATCTACAATGAATCAAGAAGGTTGATTGGTACCGTTGAGAAGACAAAAGGTAACCTTTTCCATCTTGATGATACTAACACCACTTGTCTAATGGCTAGAAACAAAGACATATGGTTGTGGCACAAAATATTGTGTCATGTGAACTTTGAGAACATGATAAAGATAAGAAAAAAAAGGAATGTCAAAGGCTTACCGAGCATGACTAAGCCCTAGCATATCATGTGCAAGAATGGTCAAAAAGGTAAGATGACAAAGTCTAGTTTCAAGAAATAAACCCATACATCTAACGCAATTCTAGAATTAGTCCATATAGATCTATGAGGACCCATGAGGACAAAGAGCTACTATGGAGATATGTATTTTATTCTCTTTGTTGATGATTATTCTAGAATGATGACATTCATGTTCTTAAAAAATAAATAAGAATCATTTAAGATGTTTAAATGGTATAAAGCAATGGTAGAAAAATAAAGTGAAGATAAATTGAAATGCTTAAGGTTAGATAGAGGAGGGGAATTTACCTCAAAAGAATTGACTGACTATTGCAATGAGCATGGAATTAAAAGACAGGTTTCTGTACCGAGAACACCACAACAAAATGGAATTACTGAAAGGAGAAACAGATCAATTGTTGACTGTGCAAGAACATTGATGATTGAGAAAAGTGTCACTCAAACCTTCTAGAGGGAAGCTTTCAGTACTGCTATCTACACACTAAACAAAGTACAACTAAAGAAGGACATAAAGAAGACACCCTATGAGCTTTGGTATGGTTATACACACAATGTAAGTTACTTCAAAATCTTTGGTAGTAAATGTTATATACTGAAGGATGATAGAAATGGAAAACTTGGCTCCAAAAGTGATGAAGGTATCTTTCTAGGGTATTCAACCAAAATAAAGGCTTATAAATATCTTAACAAGTCATCTAAAAAAATCATTGAAAGTGAAAATGTGAAAATAGATGAATTTGAAGAAAAGAATGATAAGGAAAGAAAAAAGGAACTAGAGAAATACAACAGGTTTGTTTACACATAACTTGACACTCTACCCAAGAAACAGTGTGTCGATCCTGAGTATCAGACCATTGCACCTGAGCATCAGGGTGCAATTACTAACAATCAAGATAATCCTTAAGATTATGTTTCAAACAATGAAGATGAGAATGAAGGTCAAGAAGATGATTAGAATGATGAACACAAAGCTGAACCAAAACTTGCCAAGTATGTCAAAAGACATCATTCATAGAATCAAATCATAGGAGACAAGAAGTCTGGAACAAGAAAAAGAAGTAAGTCACTAAACTCCATATGTTTACTTTGTGATTTTGAGCCTAAATCTGTTAACAATGTACTTGAGAATGAAGAATGTGTTAGTGCTATGAATGAAGAAATAGAAAAGATTGAGAAGAACAATACTTGGACACTAGTACCGAGACCAAATGACAAGAATGTCATTGGTACCAAATGGATATTCAAAAACAAGATGAATTAAAATGGAGAAGTCACTAGATACAAAGCAAGGTTAGTATGCAAGGGATATGCACAAGAAGAAGGTATTGATTATAGAGAAACCTTTGCACTCGTTGCTAGACTAGAAGGAGTTAGAATCTTACTTTCTTATGTTGCATTTAAAGGATTGAAGGTATACCAGATGGATGTCAAATCTGCATTTCTAAATGGAATACTGGAAGAAGTGGTATACATTGAACAACTAGAAGGTTTTGTTGATCCAGACAAGAGAAACATGGTATGTAGACTACATAAATCCTTGTATGGATTGAAACAAGCACCAACAACCTGGTATGAAAGAAATTACTCATCTTATTAGCATAAAATTTGTTAGAAAAAGTGAAAATATCAATCTGTACTTAAAAGAAGATACCAATGGTAATATTCTGATTCCTGAAATTTTTGTTGATGATATCATTTTTGGGGGAAATGAATTGTTATGCAACTCCTTTTCTAATGAAATGTGCAAGGAATTTGAAATGTCTATTTTTGGAGATATCAAATTATTTCTTGGTCTACAGATTCTTCAACAAGATGTAGACATATACATCACTCAGTCTAAATACATCAAGGAAGTGTTGGAGATATTCAAGATGGAAGATTCCAAACTAGTTTGAAAACCTATGGCTACCAGATGTAAGCTGGAAAAAGAAGACAAAACCAATGAGGTAAATAAGACCTTTTATAGATCAATGATTGGCAAATTGATGTATGTTTTTCACACCAGACCAGATATAGCACATACAGTTAAAATAGTTGCAAGATTCTGTGCTAATCCCTAAGAATCGCATATGACTGTTGTCAAGAGAATTCTGAGATATTTGAAGAACACTAATGACTATAGCTTATGGTACAAAAGAGAAGGAAAATGTAAGCTACAAGTCTATATAAATACTGATTGGGCTGGAAACATTGATGACCGAAAGAGCACAACTAAAGGAGCATTCTTCATGGGTGACAGACTTGTCACATGGATCAACAAGAAACAAGGATGCATGTCTCAGTCTACTGAAGAAGCAGAGTATATAGCTACTAATGCAAATTGCTCTAATATTGCATGGATCAAACAATTTTTGGAAGGTATGAATATGAAAATCCTTGAACCAGTAATTATCTATTGTGATAATACCATTGCAATTAACATTTATCAAAATCTTGTCATGCATGCTAAGACTAAGCATATTGCTATCAAGTATCACTATCTAAGAGAACAAGTGCAAGCAAAGGAATTGACACTATAATATGTTCAATCAAAAGGAACAGTTAGTTGATATATTCACCAAACCATTACCGAAGGGTACTTTTGAGTATTTGAGATAGAGACTAGGGATCCAACCCTTGTCTATCGGTTAGTAAGCTGACTATGAGGTTGCATCAACCCATACCAAATTTGAAGATCAGTCGCGTTGATCCAAACATTATGATGGAAAGCAACTAACATATTTGCACATAGAAAAGTACATATCTGCACCGATAACCAGAGACATTGTATTGCTAATGGATAGGGAAATTCAGGGAATATATTATGCAAAGGGATGGAACATGATATAGGTGAGTATTTTTTGGCATTGTTGTCAAAGGGAGAGATGATTCCATTATAATATAAAGGGAGAGATGATCTCATCATCATAAGGGAGAGATATGATAAAGGGAGAGATTATATCATTATCCATGAAGGTAAAAATTATTGAGAATAAAAAAGAAAGAGTTAATCAATACTCTAAGGGAGAGAATTTGATTACATATGAAATATCCATCTAAGGGAGAGAGTTCAGACAAAGAGAAAGATTTTTGTCAAAGGAAAAAGAGATTATCAAGAAGAGGAATAGTCAAGGAAAAGCACATATCAGAACAGAGATATCAGATGATACATCTATCCAGAGAAGGGATTGAAGATTGAAGAAAACCACTGTGCATGAAAGAAATCCAAGCTATTTTTGAGCTTACCGAGAACCAGACATTTATAATAGTTACATTAGGAAAGCTTGATGAAATTGTATATTTCATATTATATTAGTAATAGTATAGTATGATAATGTAGTATATTTTCATCAATGCCAAAGGGAGAGATTCATGACATGTAACTGATTGAATGTTTGAAGATGTTAAGTTGATCACCGAAATGTAGAAGGATAATCCAAGACATTAAATTAGTTAATGGATTGTATTGTCATTGATGTCACCTTGTTATAGTCTACTCAGTTATAATCAAAGTGTCAAAGACTTCAAAGAATCAGAGAGAAAGATTATGCTTTCAGTAATGCATAAAAGACAAGCATTCACAATATGACTTCAAACACCGATGGTCAGTGGACACTGACAGACAAAGATCACTGAAAGACAAGTCACAGTGATTCTTGAGAAAAAACACCAACAAGCATTACTGATGAGCAGAATTACACGCATAACTGACGGCTAGAAACATAGTGTAAACATACGGAGAAGCCCGAGGAGAACTAAACTGTTGATCGAAGCTATCAAAGAGTTAAATACTAAAATTAACTTGAGTTTATAAATGACAAAATATCTAGCTAGGAGAGCTAAATATGAGTTAACTAGTAGTTATATTTTTTTTCATCAACAAGATAAAGCCAAAGATAAGTAAGGGATTTAAAGATGTTTTGTCCAGTTCGAAAGAAGATCTTAGTGAGATAAAACATGAGTTTTTCTTTAAATCTAATTTGTGAAGATTATGGATCATGCCAAGATCTAGGAAATCAAGAACCTAACAATGGTGATATCATGTCTATAAAGAGACAACTCAATTCATTATGAATTATGGTGGGTGAATGAATAAAAAGAGGATGCTGAAGAGAAACTGATGAAGAGAAACTTCATACAGTCCTTATCAATCAAGTTGAGGAAAGAGATAAATTTTTCTATAGACACCAAGAAAGAGAGCACAACATCACCGAACAGAATCAAAGTAGAGAAAAGGTATAAACTAAGAAATATTGATCAGAATAGTTTTATGAGATTACAATAAATCTGAAAATCTGCAAGTATAAGTTGTATATGTGAACAAATCATTTTGTTTCAGTTTAACCATTGATTTAGAAAGTCTTTAACCAAGAAGGATTTAAAAATCCTTTAAATTGTCTAACAAGGTCACACCTAACAATGTGTTTGTAACCTTTAACAAGGTTGGCTCTTCACCAAGCTCACTTCAGAAGAGTGAAAATTTTGAGTTACTAGTCCCAAGTGGTTTTTCCCTTAACAGGGTTTCCACGTTAAAAATCCATGTGTCAATGTGTTTATGAGTCATTACTTTATTGTTTTGCATTACACATAACTTAACTAGATTGATCGGTATACTCTAGATAATTTAATGTCTTTCTGTAAATTAACATACTGCTATTCGGTAAATATAAAGTAGAAGGTTTTACAAAGCATTCTGAGCAGTAGTAATTTGATAAAACTATTTGTAGGCATTCATCTTATAGGAATGAAGATAACTAGAGGCTTAATATTGTGATACTAAGTTTTTGGGTTGATTATTGGAATAATTTTGAGGCCACTGATTCACCCCCCTCTTAATTATTACTAACAATATCTACTTCGTCTTGGTTTCAGAAAATGTAATGCAGATAGTAACTTATATTTAAGAACTCATGAAGATGGAATCTTAATCATAAAAGTTTTTGTTAATGATATCTTTTTTGGATGCAATAATAATATGAGTAAGAAGTTCTCTAAAGAAATGGAAAATGAATTTGAGATGTCAATGATTGGTGAAATGAAATATTTTCTTTGTTTGCAAATAAATCAGAGTAAGAATGGTATTTTTATATCCCAAACCAAGTATTTTAAGGAAATGTTGAAATTTTTTAGAATGGAAGACTGTAAACCTATTGGAACACCTATGGTGACTTGATACAAACTGACTAGTAATGATGAAACACAAAGTGTTTTTTAGACAAAGTACAGATCTATGATTGGTGGTCTATAATATCTAACTTACACTAGACCAGATATTACCAATGCAGTTGGAATTGTGGAAAGATACCCGGAAGATCCTAAAGAGACACATATTTTGCTATGAAAAGAATTTTTAGATACCTGAAAGGAAAACCAGAATATGGATTATGGTATGAAAAATCAGATCATTTTATTTTATTGGCTTATACTGATGTTGATTGGGCAAGTAATATGGATGGTAGAAAGAGTACAAGTGGTGGTGTTTTTTTCCTTGGGAAAAGGTTGGTTTCTTGGTTAAGAAAGAAGCATAACTGTATTACTCAATCTACTGCTGAATTAGAGTATGTTGTTGCTGTAGTAAATTACACATAAGTTATTTGGATTAAACAAATGTTGAAGGACATTGGAATAATTTTTAAAGAACCAGTGGTTATCCATTGTGATAACACTAGCATAGTGAATATGTTGAAGAATCTTGTAATGCATTCAAAGACTAAACATATATCTATTAAGTATCATTTCTTGAGGGAGAAGGTAGCAGAGAAAGAGATTAAACTAAAGTATATTAGCACAAAGGAACATATAGCAGATATAATTATAAAACCTTTGCCAAAATATGATTTTGAGTATCTCAAAAGCATACTTTGGGTTAGAGCCCCTCATGATAATTAATTGATGCAGATATGCATCATTCCAGTGGCTTTCAGAGCTATATCATTTTATGGACTTAATGTATGTATCTACTTCTTAGCGGAGTGATCACACGAACACTAGAGAATATTTGGGTAATTTTGCATGTGGTTGTTGGACATGAAGATTTGAAAAATCTCCACCTTATAGAAGATTAAAATTGAGTTATGTCACCCTTTTCCATTGCTGCCAAAGGGGGAAAGATTCTATGTGAAAATCCCTAATATTTTGGGGAGATTTGTGTTGAGGATATTGAGAAGATTGTATTGAGATAAAGTACTTTTGGGTTGATGGATTTTCCCATATGTTTCCATAAATGACAAAGGGGTAGATTGCTAGTTGATATCATATTTGGATACTATTCATGTTGTTGATATTCATGTTTTGTCACTGATGTCAACATATGTTTCTATGGAGAGTATAGACTGGTTACTTGACTGGCAGAAGTGTATAGACACTTGACAAATGTTTTAGAATAATCAAATTTGGTTATATAAATTAGGATATGTGTTGACCTTACTCCCAAGGTTTCTTGGCTTTATGTTTCATATTGAGGTTGTTATAGATGTTTTAGTAGAGATTGGTTTCTAGGTTGTGAGAGTAATGCTTGATAGAGATGGTCTCTGTAATTCATGTATATCTTACAAACAAAGATGTTTCAGGTGATGCAAGATTATTTGATGAATGTAGACATACTAAGGTACCTTGGATATTTCTTGATTGTCATGAGCATGTTGGTGATGTCAGTTGTGGCATGTATTATGGAGGAGACCTATTTTGGTGGCTGAGTTCAGACATGTAGTGTGTATTATGAATTGTGAGTGAAGATTGTAGATCTTGGAATATAACTAATGGATTGTATTTGGTGTTTACTTGTTATAGGTACCATGTGTATCTTAGCAAGGGGTCAAACAATTATTTGTATATTGGGAAAGCCTAAATGTCCGACCAAGTTAATTATTTTTGTATTAGGTAAGCTTAAATGGCCGACCTAATGAATTATTTTAATAGGGTGCATATGAGTGATCTTTTCTTTTGGAAAGATGGGCTAGAGATTGAAAAGGAAGAGAAATGAAAGTTGTGAGGCTTGTTTTGCTGCTAGATGTAGAGCAGAGTTTGTGATAAAGATACTTCATTGGAACTGACCAAGAAAATATAGTTTCTATCAGATAGTTCACTGAATTGTATGTTTCCTATATACACTTGTTCAAATTTTGAATCCTTGAGGGTGGCTTTAACCTTATTTGGGAAGTGTGCCTGGGAAATGAGCCTACTACTTTTCTTGACTCCTAACAGGGACTGTGTACTATAATGTTGTAATAAGCTCCTAACACAAATAAATATTTTAACAGGGATACTATACTCTCAGTACATTATTTGTGGGTGATAATTCCCTTTGGGGTTTTACCTTTAATAGGGTTTCCTTGACAACAAGTATTTTGTTTCTATTTTTGCATTTACCATGTTATCATTTGCATTACAGTTTTGGTTTATAAAGTTTAAAGTCTAATATTCTATATCACAACTGATTCACCCCCCCTCTCAGTTGTTCTTATGGACTTCTATTCCTAACACAAATTTCCATCCTATGGCACCTCAAAGAGGTTTTCACCAGAAGATACGCCCTTTATTTTTACCTTTTTATGGTCAAAAAGTGTCTTTTAGTTTTCACTTAATGACCTTTCTTTTTCATTTTTACTTTTACTTTTGCAACTAGAAAGAGGAGTCTCCTTCCAAAAGTATGCACATCTGTTCTACTCAAAGGAAAATCCTGACTTGTGATCTCCAGATGGTATTCCTTCATGAAGCTCCATATATTCTATCATTATTTTCAAAAGTATCTATATTTGGACGTCCTTGTTGATCCTAGTCGATTAAATCATGGTGGACTAAACAAAGATCAATGATAATAGATGAATTAGTTTGGAAAGATGGAACTGGAGTGATATTTCCAACAAATTTAAATTGGGTGGTATACGTACCATCTAAGGAATGTACATCAACACATTTATCGATGCATGGTTGGTCTTTGATTAGGTTTAGTTGATCAAACATGTCATTTATGTTCATGGTACTAGTGGGTATGGGGGAATAAATGGGGGTTTTAGTGTGAGGCCTCACCCTGAACCCCATCATAGCTTTCCTTATTTTTTCTTATGATGGACTTAGCACATGATACATTATATTTTGATGCACTATGGACTTTATGGATTTTATGTTTTATGCCTTGGATTGATCATTTTGGATGTTGGATACATGATACTTTATGATGCACCTTAAGGACTATGTCATGTTTCTATTATGGAATTTTTATTTTGAGACATTTGTTTCAAAAAAAAAACATTATAGTTGTGCTATGGATTATTGATGATATGAGAATTAGTAGAAATGAATATTAATTCAAAATATCATGCAATGTGAATCTTACCCTATGTTATATGCTTAAATGAAATTATTATTGCTTGTAATAAATTTAGTATGTTGATGTTTCCTTAAGGTTTTGAATATTGGTTATTATCCTTATGAAGAATATTTTATCTCCCTAGACTACTGATATTTGAATTGAGTGTGCAGGTATGAAACCATGGCATTTAATCTGGGGAACCAAACATAGGTATATGTGAACTCAGTTTAAGCCAAGGTTATGCTAATGAGAGACAAGACCTCATTGTATTATAGTTTAATTTGTAAACGTAAATGGTTGATTGTTGGAATTTATTCCTTAAATGTATTTTCATATTTATTTTCCTTTTGGTTATGCCCAAGTGGATATGACATGTGTCTAGTGATGTGTAAATGTTTGTATGTGTCACTTGACACTTGTGAATGTACTTAAGACCATGACATATCAACTTGGGAATGGTTTTACACCTACCTAAGTAAGTACATTAGTGATTCCCCATATGCATACCTTGGTTTGGGAGATGGAGGTATGGTCATTTCATTTGAATTTCGTGAGTACCCTTATAGTGGATTTTTGGAGGGGTTAAAAAGTGCCTAGGGGTGTGTTGGGGTCATTTTTAGGTAACCCACTTTTTATACCAATAGGTAAGGGTCATTTTAGCCCTAGGATAGCCTCTGGTTTACCAAGAGACCCTTCCAAAAGTTGGTTTCCCAAGTTGGACGAAAATCAACTTTTGGGAGGTTTGATCTTGGATAGACCACTCTTCCATTTTGATGCAAGGACCTTACTCACCTTTTTGGAGTTTCCTTTCTAGGGTCTATTTTTAGAAAGATGTAAGAGTATAGGGAAGATAGACCAATTAGAGGGCTTTCCTTCTCCCCATGAGTTTTCTAGTGGCTTTTTAGTGGTGACTCTCCATGTTGGAGAGTTTTAACACCCACTCTCTAACTTAGAGACTTAGCTAGAGTTGGTGACATTGGAAAGAGGACTTAGGCTAAAAGGGAGCTCTTCTACAACTTTCTTGCCATAAGCTTGGATCTAGGTTGGTGGATATTTTTCATCTCAATTCTTGTTGTTCTATTTTGTGTTGCAAGAAAGATGAATGTAGTGTGTTATGTGATGAGAAATGTAGTTATATTCTTGTAGTCAAGTTCTATGTTTTGTGGAATATGTGTGTATTGCTTCTTTCCTTGTAAATTTTGTTAATGGGAGTCTCAAGGCTCACTCACCCTTGGGAGGGAAGAGTATCTTTGGGGGTGGAGGAGTTTGACAGCCCTTGGTGTAGAGTCTCTCCTCAATTGGGAGAGGGAAAAATCATGGAGTATGAGCTCCATGAAGCTATCCTTGGTTGTTTCCTTTCTTGGGGGACATAAGGACATTTTGATGATTATGGGTTTGATATTGAGATGAATTTTATCTTCCTTGTAATCCATGAGAGGGCTTGGTTATAGTTTTTTGATTGGCCTTCTCCCTTGCCTATTTGGTCCACTCCACCCCATTTTAGGGTCATGGTGTGACCCATTGTGTTAGCCTTTGGTTTGGGAGTAAAATGTGAGTTTTCCTTCCTTCATGTATTGTTGTTTTCTAGTTTGTTTGTTACCCACCTTTGTTTGGTTCCCCAATCTCGGGGGTGGCCTCATAAGAGGCCTAGGTTGGGTGGTGAGTAGCCCATAGTCTATTGTGTTTTCCCTTGTTTTGATTTGCAGATTTGTATAGCTTGAAGCTACATTGAAGCCTTAGAGTTGGACTTGGAAGAAAGAAGATTTTTTTATTTATGTACTTCTCTATATGTATATGTAAATGCCTTTGTGGAAATGATAGAAAGTATGTTATTAGGGAGAAAATATGGAGAGCCATGTGGCTAGAAAAAGAAATGTATACCTGTGATCATGTAGTTATGAACTTTCAGGTTTTAGTGTTCATATTCTTGAATAAATAATGGTCTCTTATTAAGATTAGAACTATGTTGTATGAGATTTTGTTATTTGTTTTCAAAATTTATTATACATAAGAATAGCTACATATGCTCATCTTATTTTTTAAATGGTAATTTTATTGAGTTGTTGCAAGGTTGAAATTAATAAAAGAGAAAACTATTTTGTATACATAATCTAGATAACTAGTTGCCATAAGGAATTTAACAAAAAAAAAGCATGCATTCACACATAGGAATAACTCTACTTCCTAACCTATCTTCTCTCACTCTCTAATTTCCTTTTTCTTTAAAACAAAAATCTGTTATTTACTCCCTTGTTAATTTTATTGTAGCATCAGATACATAAAAATTTGTTGGTAACATTTAACAAAGAAATGTGTTTATGAAGAAAACTATTACTTCATAGCTTTCTGCAACTTATTCCCCAAAAAAAAAAAAAAAAAAAAAAAATT
>MU220028.1:667157-674179 GCA_018584345.1 Thuja plicata | reverse complement strand
TATATATAAAATAAATAAAAATTAAATTAAAAAAACAAATAAAATAGGGTCGCGGCTGGGAGGCCTCGACCCCCGAACCTCCCTCGTCCTCCCTTTACAGAAGACAGTGGGAGGGGAGAGGGCTTGGCACCCCCGTGGTGCTCATGGCATACCGGCCGCGGACTGTGGCCTGGCGTGGTGGCCGCGGTTGCACAACAACAGTCCCCATCCCACTTAAGACAACATACAAAAAATAAGATAGTCTCTCGCCCACCTTTGTAAAACAAAGAAAAATATATTAGCGATCGTAGCATATATTTACCCTTCTTTTTCTCTTAGCAGCTTATACTATAAATATATATAATTAAACATATGTATATACTTACTAAAACGTAAGTATGTACATATATTTAAATGTATACATGTCTGTTGAATTCCATTTTGGCCTCCATGAGAACCACAGCCTCCATACCTACAACAAAGCACACACACACAAAAAAAAAAAAAACCTTAGGGTTTCTAGAAAGAAATTGGGAGAAAAGAGAAGGGAAGGAAGAAAAATATTTTTGTTCTTTAGTCTTCTTTCATTTTCCCTAACCCTAATTTTGATTTAGGGTTAGGGATTCCAAAAGAGAGTTGACTTTCTTTTGTGAGGAAAATGTTTTCATGGGAAGTTTTTAAATTATTTCCTTGGGGGGGGGGGAGATTTCCTTGTAACCCTATTACTAACTATATTATATTTTGAAACCTTCACCACTATTCAACTTAAATTATTAGAATTAAATCTCCTAGGAGATTTTGTAATATAAATTGACCTTTAATACATTGCTCAAGTCTTCTAGGAACTATGACCCATTTGTTAAATTAATTAGAGATTTAGATGAGAATTTAAAATGAGTTATTCTATAGAATTAGATGGAAATAAAAGATGGAAGCTCTACCTAGTATTGACTGATAAATTTTAAGTAATCTACTTTAACAAATAGTAAATTCCTTAAAATTTGTTTATTAATATTAAAAAAGCAATTAATGGGCCATTGGTCTTATTATCGTATTTGCAAGCCATTATTTTGAAATTAAAATTAAAACAGTTATTCACTAGCGAGTAACAAGATAACTAATATTCTAACCATGGTAGTATTTGGATAGTATTTATCGAGAAGCAAGTTTAATTAAGTTTCAAAATTTAGTATTAGAGAGATGAATTAGTAATTTAGGCGATACGTAATTAAATGTCTAATTTAGAATATTTTAAATATAAATAGATAATTTTTGATAAAAGCACCCAACTCGTTAATATTATTTTTATGTGGCCAGTATAATGGTTATTATAAAAATAATATTACGGTTTCATTTCTAATGTATTTTTCCCTTATTTGAGATCAGGATGGATTAACGTAACATAAAATTATATTATGTAACCTTAAATTGGATTTTGGTGCATAGTCTTTTTACAATCGTGAATGTTGGATATTTCTACAAAATCATGAGCACGTAAATATTAAACTTGTTAAAGTATTTAATTAATCTTAAAAGCTAACTATAGGGAGAACTCCTTTCACATCATCAAACTCTATTGAGAAATGAATTTAAATCTGTTATGGAAACCTTATTAGCATTTGTTAATGTTTGCCTAGATGTTCAGCCTATAGGGGCAACCTTAGTAGATAAACGAATTGGTTAACCTTTCGTTGGTTCATCTCCTCACTCATGATACGGTTAGGGCAAGTACTTAACTGGTACCTTTGAACAACTTATCTAGGAAGATTGTCATTGGGTTGAGGGATGTTGACATGTGGTCATGATCCCCCTTAACCCTACATGGGGTTCTTGTTAACATCAACCTTATTCTCTAACCGAGTATTCATTTGTCATAGCTTAGCAAGCTTGATTAACTTCTTAATTGTATTCTTAAGACTTTAATTAACCCTTCAAAAAAAAGTTGTTGCATTTTTGGGCACAAATTTTTGGGCATGACAGTTAGACTCAAGATTATGGAAGGATTTCCAATCATACTCATGATAATTGGTCATGCTATAAATCTCATCAAGTATGTCATTTCCTACATAATCTAGGTTTTCCTATTCAAGGCACAATTCAGAGATTATGGTTTCCAATTCTTGTGGCAAAATTTATGGAAGTATGTTACTGATCTAGATCTGTTCATGATCTTTCCCCCTATTTGGATTAATGGTTTCTTGAACACCTTGAAGAACCACCCTTGTTCTAGACTGGCCATAACCAAGCCCTCTTGTATTCCTCTAGGTAGGTGGCAGTGGTATCTCCATTATTCCTTGTTGGGCTGCCCCAAATCTTGTAGTTCTATCATACCCAATTTGTTGTAACATAGTGTATCCTAGTCCATACTGATTCAAAGGTAACTATGTTGATGGTATTTCTTGTGGATCTTGGTATAACCATGTGTTAATTTTGGAATCAAAAGGATCCCCCTCACTCAAATATCCCCATTTAACAAATGTGGTAGGTGGGAATTTGAAAAAAATCATCTCTTTTTCTTCCACTAGCTTTGGATGACCATACGATCTTGGTGAAAAAGACATTTTAGTAATAGTGAAAGATTCCTCATAGAAATACTCGCCACATCCTTTTTCTTGGATTGATATTTTAATTCCTGCCTTGGTATATCTTTAGGAATCAAACCAGAATTAGAAGGCACACTTGCTTCTTTATTTGATGGTACCTGGTTCTCTATACTACCCTTAGATTGTGGCAATATTGAAAGGGGTTTGGATCTCCTTCTATGATCATTTATGTACCTTGATAAGGAAATTTAATACATCGTTTATAGGTAGATAATGCAACTTTCATTTCACAAATCCATGGTCTTCCCAGTAACATGTTATATCCAAGTTTGAGACCTAGGATCTGAAATGAAGTTCTCTTCATTACTGGTCCTATTTTGAATGGTAAAATATGGACACCTTTGGATGATATTTTCTCTTAATCATATGTCCTGATGTTGATATGTCTAGTGATATCAATGCTTGACTCTGAGTATCCCCAGGTTTTTATTACTCTTAGAGTAAAAATATTTAATCTAACGTTGCCATCAATAAGAACTCATGTGATTGTATATTTATGCACTTGGACAAGTAAATGTAAGGGATCATTGTGTAGAGGCTTGTGCATTGGAACATCATGGTCAGTAAATGTAGCATGTTTTTTGGAAGCAATGTAATTAACCATATTTTTGAAGTTCTTAGGAGATATTGTCCCTTGGGATAGATGAATTTTGAAGGGCCAAATCCAATGGTATCTTATGTTTAGGGGATATTCACAATCACTCAAAGATATAAATATGAGCGGGAGTGTGTTTGAGATGATCCACCAAACTATGTTGTGGATTAGGAAGTTGGGAAACAGCTGTAGGTATAGAAAAAGTAGAAGGCACCCCTTGTAATACAATCTTTGTGCAACAGGTAGTGACTATGAATTTAGAGCTGTTATCTTTGATATTAATGGTTTCAGTTTGGTATTCGGTAGGATTGAGACAATTTATTCTATTATTAGAGGTAGTGTAGGTATAATTGACCTATTTCTATTGTCCACCAGATGCATATGTCTTGCCTTTTTTATGGTTTTGCAAATGATCATTGAAAATTGTGTGGTCTATATTTCCTTTGGGTTAAACATTAGTAACATCAATTAGGTGTTGTCCAATTAAGTCTTGAATAGCGCTGTTCAAATGATAATAGTTTGATGTCTTGTGAGCTTTAACGCGATGGTATTCACAAAAATCATTGTTCTTCCACAATTTTGGTTTAAAAGTTCCATACTCAAATTATCATATCTCAGGTAAGGTGATAAGATGTTTTTGGATTAACTTCTTAAGTGCTTCTTCACGTGGTTCCCCTAAGGGTTTATATTCACATTTTGGAAAAGGAATCCTTTATTGACGTTGAACATTGGGTTGGGATTGTGTGATATTTTCCATTTGATTGTTTGATCCTTGCATTTGCATTTGATAATTTGGAAAGGATGCATGTGCCACAAGGGTTTGACTTAGTGTAAATGCCCCATGTCATGAGATCTTAGTTTGCACATTGTTGACAGTTTTAACATCAGTGATGTCATCATTTCTAATGTTCTTATTTTTATTCCACCACTTAGGTTTATCATTGGAATTTGTGGCAGTGTTTGACTGATTTGGATAAAAAAGGATTCCTTTTTTGAATAAGTTTTTCTCACATCGAATGCCTAATTGAATAAATTTTTTGAAATCTGGAGCCAATTGCAGTTTTGTAGTGTATGCCATATCTGGGACAAGATTATCAACAAACATGACTATGAGATCTTGTTTAGGAACACAGTATGTGATTCTATTAGCTATACTTCTCCATCTTTGCAAGAATTTAGAGAATGAATCTCCTTCCTTTTGTTTGATATCACAGAGGTCTTTAATCATAACCTTGTGCTCTATGTGTGATGGAAATGAGAAATGAACCATTCGACTTATTCTCCCCAAGATTGAATACCTTGAGGTAGGTGAGAAAACCTTTCCATTGCTGGTCTAGCTAAACTCTAGGGGAATAATCTCATAAGATATGTTTCATTATGTGCTACTTTAGGCATCTATATATCCTTATCATCTATTGGAGCCCCTTTGTCATCCTCCACCTACATAGGTATAACATCAAATAACTATCAGTGTCATCATTGTCCTTACTGCTAGACTTAGTTTTGATATCACCATCCTCCTCGTCCTCCTTAGCATTGTTTTCCTATCCCTCCTCCTCCTTTTCCTTGTTATTTTTGTCCTCTCTCAGCACTCGCAGTCTCAAAAATGGTACATTAGGATTTATTAAATGAATAGGTCTATGTTGCACAAACTATCTATCATACTCTATTGTAGTCTTTGCGTCTATGAAATCAACACTATCTCCCAACTGCCTAGGTTGTAGCTTCTCAAACTCTGCATACATAACCTATTGTCTGAGAAGTGCACCCAATGACCTGATCTCACCCTAGAGCATTCAAATAGTTCCATGGCTATAGGCACTCCCTGTCTCTCTCTCAGAACTACTTGCACACTCTCTCCAGCAGTTGAATCTCAATAACAACATGACCTATGATAGTGCATCCAATGAGGTATCTATTGGAAAGTGATCAATTTTGTATGTTATGAATCACTTTTTGTTTTTTGTTAATGGAAACACATCTGGCATATTGATCAATTAAATTGAAGTTACATTTTTATGATTCAGTTCTAGAATCGACTAAGTATAGAAGCAGAAATACAGAGTTATTTTGGGTATCAAAGATCGAGATCGATGAGTTTTAGAAAGAGATCTTAGGGGAAGATACTACGGGGTATGTATGACCTACTTCTAAGATCGATTTGATTTTGGTTAAGATTACAGAGATATTTGAAGATAGGCGACAACAACAGAACAACGAAACAGAGCAGTTGAACTATAGCAATGATTTGTGGAGTATGATGTGGACTCCTAGAAAGATAAGTTGGATTATGATTTTGGATAATTTATATTTTGGTTATGTAAGAGCACAGACTATGTATTTACTCTTTGCACTATTAATTATATTTTTTACTAAGAGCCGACTCGGTAATACAGGTTAAGTGAGCCAACTTGGTAATAAGAAAGATATATAATGATTGGAGCCATCTAAGAATTGCAAATGCTTAGTTGGCCTCTAACAGGATTTTGTTTACCTTTAACAGGGTTGTATTCCTCTAGCAAGGAATTGTACTATGTAATATTCAACTCCTAACAGGGATAGGTCTCTTAACAGGGACATTATACTTTAGTACATTCTTGTGGGTACCATCCCCACTAGGGTTTCCTTGAAAAAAAATAATGGTGTTATGAGTTATGTGTTATTTGTTTGTGCTCTTTTCATTTTTACAAGTTTATGGTTTATGTGGAATTGGTTTAAAGTTTATTTTAAGTGTTGTAATACTGGTTCACCCCCCCTCTCAGAATTACTTAATCCTAATAATTGGTATTAGAGATTTTGGCCCTTGGAGAGAGAGCTTAAAAGCTTAAGGGAGATCAAAATGGATTCAGATAACTTGCAAGAGAACTTTTAAGCTACCTTGATAAAGAAAAAGCACAAAATGGAGACTTGAGATTCATATTAAGGAGAGCTAATGGACTCATCAAGAAACTTAAGGATCAACTTGCACTTTCCAGAAATCAGAGACAAGATCTTATGGTTTAGATTAAATAAGATTCAGGCAATGAGAATTTAGATCAGATAAAGCAACTTGAGAAAGAGAATGATGCCTTAAATCTTGAAAATGAGATAATGGCTAAAGAGATTCAACAGGAAAAAGATGTTAAAAAAAAATATTGAAGAAACTTTGAAAAATGCAAATGTTCTGATGGAACAAATGAAGAATGAGGTTGATCATTACAAGAACAAGTATCTAGAATTAGAGAAATACAATCAGATCATAAAGGGTCGACTTGTTGAGACAAAGAAACACATTGAGAAAATTCACATGAGCAGTGACTTAATCAATGAACAAAGAGACAGACAGAAACCTAAAGGAGATATGGTTGGTATTGGCTTCAATGAAGTTGAATGTTCCAAGAATCAAGAAGAGAAATCAGATGCAAATATTGATGCAGAAAAACCTACTCTTGAAGAACCTAAAGAAAAAATTAGACCTTTCAGAGGTAGATGCTTTGGTTGTTACAAGTTTGGACACATGAAAAGAGATTGCAGAGGTAATGCCCCTTTCAAAAAAAATTCTGGTTATTGTTTTAATTGCAATACATATGGGCACAAGAAAGCAGAATGTGAGAAACTCAATCAATCTGGATACAGAAAGGACAATAGAGGAGAACCTACATGTTACAAATGCAGTAACATTGGACACATTGTAAAGTATTGTAAGCTGTAAGTAAATCAAGACAGAAGACCTCCTATATTTTACAAATGCAACAATCCAGATCATATAATAAATTTTTGCATGTATAATGGAGTAAATAACATAAGAGTACCACCTCCTATGGATACAAAGAAGAATGAAAATGCTACTGGTAAAAGTCTAGTAG
>MU220028.1:652157-662157 GCA_018584345.1 Thuja plicata | reverse complement strand
TACAATTGGCATGCCAAGTGTGGCCAAGACTACACTTGGGTGCATTTTCTATGCACTTGGTAGGTGTGAGCAGTCAAACATCCCTTTTTATCATAGTTTGACCCTATTTTGAGGCCCTAAACACCTACAAATGCATGCAAAACACTAAAATGACAAAGAGGCCCCAATGTAATCACCTATGTTCCTGCATCCTATAGTCATCAATAGATCCACACTCTCTCCTTGAACTAATTCACCATTGACACTACATCCATTCTCCTAGCTCTAGAGCTAAAATTATTCCAAAATTGAGAGTGAAAATAACCTCCAAACATCTCTCCAAGAATTTTTATAGCCTCTTTGTTTCCTATATGGATGTGCAACTCTTTCCTTTTGTGTGGGTCGTCATTCTTTTGTACTCTAAGCCTCATAAATTTTACGTTTGACCTCCAATTTTTGATATGTTTGTTTTTTTGGATCTGTCTCGTCATTGTCGACAAATTGACCTATCAATTACATTTTTCAATAAATTTATTTAGGGCACCCCCATGTATCCCATTGTCACTGGGGCATGTTTTAATATGATATCCTTCAATATTTTTTGACACAAGACTCACAATTGCATTGTATCAAAGAGGGAAAAATGTAGATGCTAAAAAATGGTTCATGCTTGCTAGTCTATTGTGTTAACATTTTTGGCATTAAAATTGAAATGATTTTTTTCATTCTAATTATTCCTCTATGTTGTGCTTGTGATATTTATTATATGACAACATTGTTTCTTTCATCATTAATTAAAAAATGAAAATTGTTCAATTAATTATTAATTATTCTCTCTTTTTGGCCAAATCGATTAGTTTTCATAATCAATCCTAATTGATCCTAAATATTCCTAAAGTGGTCCTATTCAATCCTGAACATTCCTAAACCATTTAAAATCTTCCTAAAATGGTTTTAATCAGTTTTATCATTCTAGGGAATTGTCAAAGATCATTGATGCCTAGTCAAGTCACTTTCAATTCTGTTTCAAATCCTTTCAAACTCTGTTATTCTTGTCATCATTGATTCAATATCTTTTCAAAATTCAGTCCAAGGAATTTAACAGTATCATCAATGCCTCATCATCAATTCAATCCATGTTTAATCGATAGGGTTTTCAAATTTCATCAATGCTATCATTTTCAATCTTGTTCAAGGCTTTGTCAAAGTTCATCGATGCCTCGTCATATTTAGTTTGGGAGCCTTGTCAAAGTTCATTGATGTCTCCTTGGTCATCCTTAATCCTTGTCTATATGAACCCTTAAGAATTTTTTAATTTCATCGATGCCTTGTTATTGTTTAGTTCCTTCAAGAGCATTGTCAAAGTTCATCTATGTTATTATCATCAATTGTTGTTTTGAGCACATCGTCAGAGATCACCGATGTCTCATACTTTCCTAAACCATTTTGAAACCATCATAATTATTCTTAATCTTCATCAAGGTCATCAAAACCAATTAAATCTTGCATCATTATCATCAATTGAGTTAATGATCAATTAATTTGTCCTCTTGGGATGTATAACCCATGTTTATCCCTATGTCCTAATTGAATAAATAAATTCACTTTATTTATTCCCTCTATCCTATCTCTCCACAATAAATTAATGTCTAATTAATTAATTGGCTAATTTATAGTTTATGGATTTTGAATTGAATAAATCCTAATTATCTATTTGTGAGGAATAATGCATTTCTTAATTGTTTTAATCCTCATAAATCCACCTCACCTATCCCCATCCTATTTTCTATCGTCTATCTCCTATTATTAGCTTCACCTCTTACACCTTTCTTTCCACCTTTCTTAGATCTTTCCTCCCACTAATTTGGCCTCCATTGTGTTATAATTTGTCATAAATATGACACATTTCCCTTTCATTTTTACCAAGTGTCATAAACGATGCAAATTTCCAATTTGCACACCTAATTGCTAATTTTGCAATTTGGTCTCTCAACTTCTATAAATTGAGCTCATTTTGTCTTGTTTCTCTAACCAAATCTTTCAAATCTTCTTGTTATCATGCAAAATTTATTTCATGCTATAGGTGTATTTTTCATAATGGGAGTAATATATCAACATTTTGAGAAGAAAGAAAGGACATGGGAGTCAAATTGAGGGACTGTTTGAATTCATTTAATTTCTATTATGCACTTTGTCTCAATTTATCTTATGTTAGGATAGGATATATTTTGTATGCTTTTATAGGTTGTGGTTTCCTTGAATGCTATTATTATTTCTAGTTTTTCCTCTCCTACAATTTAAAGAGTTATTTCTAAGTTGATGGGGAAGTTGGAAAGATAAAGATTTGCACACATCTCGAGGGGTGGTAAGTGGATTTTTTATTTTGGGGATTAAGGGACCAAAATGGGTAGAGGATATTATGAAGGACTTAGCATAGTGAATTTTGATACATAAAAGACCGAAATGGATTTTTTCAGATGAGATATTTTTAGATGGAGGATTTGAGGACATAAGAGTGGAGGAATATTTTCAAGTTCTTGTTGGTGTTTAAAATAGTTATGCTTTGAAAGAAACAAATATACCTTGAGACTAATGTTAAGAGTGGTTAGCTCCAAGTATGAAAGCTCTGTAAGGTAACTGGACCAACTATAGGGACAATATTTCCCTCTACACTTCTAGCTCTACAAAACCAAGGTGAGAAATTCAAATATTTAAACCTCCCTATAACTCTATATTTTAACAAAAGATAATGGTAAGAAAGTATGAAATTATAACCAGTCATTCATTAACTCTTCACTATCGTGCAGGACAAACAACTAACAACCATAAAATGTAAAAGGATCTGAAATGGTTTTGATGTTTTGATAGGGCAGAATATAGCCAAGCCTATTCAGATATGTATCAATGTAGAAAATAGTAATTACTGATTAGTGCTTTATCCATAGGGAAATGTTTTTAGTTCAGGTACAGGACAGAGAAACTAACTATTGTCAAGGACTCAAAACCATAAATAAAAATAATTTAGATCAAACAATTCTTATAGGATCCTTATGTAGACAAACCAAATGAGTCTATTTCTTATCCAAAGAATATTTTAATTTGATCGTAGATCAAAACTAGGGAATAAAAAATATACATAGAGAATTTCTATGTAGTGAACCAGAAGATTCAAAACACAAGAGATAAAAACCAAGGAGAGAATTGAATTATAAAATTTTTATTAAGTACAAATAATATAGTTTCAATTGCAAAATGTTTCAAAATATATGCCACTTCAAAAAATGCAAAATATTTGCAACTTTCTATTCTATAATGATACTCTCTAGATATACATATGCTATACTCACTAGAAATAGTAAACAATTTAGTGCAGGAGCACCTAGGTAAGGCTAGATGGTAACCTAGGGCTCTAAGTTTTATTTTGGCTTGTAGTGGTCTTAGCCAAGCCACTAGTGAAATAATAGGACTAGATAGGTCCTATGGTGTGTTGATTTGGTTAGAAGACCAAACTAGGTCATTTGATGTTTAGGAAGCAACAGTTTGTCCAGTTTAGGTAAGTGTTCCAAGAATGGTGGAACTATGGATTTTAGGATTTTATTCTTATTAGAGTCTAGGAGAGCTATTTTCAGGTCTAATAGGCATAATAGTGCATTTGGATAAGTTTCATAGTGTGTTGACCAAGTTTGAGTGCAAGAATCAAAAAGTTGTAAAAGTTGTCAAGGTTGTCATTGACAACATTGACAAAATTTCTTGCAATTATACATCTTTGAGAATTTGGTTGTATAAATTTCAGAAATAGTTGGATTTTTTCTATGGTCAAATATATAAGGCCCCCCCTGACCCATGTGTGGGGTTGGATGAATTTTGTAAGTAAGTGTACGGACTGTGTAATTGGAAATTTGGTTATAGTTAAGCATTTTGTACACATTTAGGGTTTTAATGGATTGAACTCTCCACTGATAATTGTGCATGAGGAAGCTTGTGTAATTAATTTTTTCTACATGTGATTAATTATTTTTTTTGTTCTTATTTCATGTCTTTTGTAAATACTTTTGTTTTGTGCATTGTCACTGGTGTGAACAAGACTATTTTTGCAAATGGGGTCATAGCTCATCATTCCACCATGGCACTTGTACAAGCTATTGGAATGGGTGAGGTGATTCCTTCTACTATATGTGTGGAGAAGGTTTGGCCCTAGAAATTTTTTTTTATAATTTTCCAATGATTCCCTAGGTGAGCCAGAGTTGCATGGCTAGGGATCACAGTGAATTGCAGAGGAAATTTGAGTGATTAAAAGCATTGGTTGCTTCAATTAGAGGATGTGCAGAGGAGGAAATGTGTATGGAGAAACCAAAAATCCAATGGGAAGCTCTGGTGGTGAGTTCTTCATCGTGAAAACTTAGACCCTGATGTGTATGCTAAGTGTATGGTGAAACCCTTAAATATAGGCTTGCAAATAGGAACCTTCTATACTGACAATTTGGGAAGGCAAGACCTAGAAAATTCTTTAGGTCCTCAAAACGGGTGTTAGGATTTGAAGTTATTTTGTCATCTTGTTAAGAAGAGTTTCAAGTTATATGCAAAAAGGTGCCTAATTAGGCCTAATTCTTGTAGCCCTCTTTTAGTGAGTTTGGATCAAGTTCTTGAACTCGTTTGGGGTTTCATTGCAAGCTAATTTGTTAGGCATTGTGTTGAATGAAATTTCATTATTTTGGCCCTTCCTATCCATTGGTGAACAGTGATAGCCTTATTGGATCACTTGGTGTGAAAATGCAAGAAGATAATCAAGGAGCTTATAGTTGATTGAGTTGATTTCCTAAATGGTGTTGACGAGTTAAATAGGTGAAGGATTTGAGTAGAGAATCCTTGGAAGATTATGGTTAGTTAAGAACCCTAATAGGATAGAGAAGTGGCCTATGGGACACCCTAGAAGAAGATAGGGATGTGAGCAAGATTTTTCATTACAACAGATTGGTATCAGAGAAAGTTAAAGATTTTGGAAGTTAGTGTATGTCTCTATATACTGGTGAATTAGTAGGGGAGATCAGTATGGTTACTAATGTAGTCTTAGCTAAGGAGATGGGTGAGGAAAAGGAGAAGAACTAACAGATAAAGGAAAAGAAGGTGAAAATAGTGACAGAGGTAAAAAGATTGCTGAGGAAGATATTTTTAGATTGAATTTAGAATAAATGAGAGGGGGGTTGAATCAGTTAGCCTTAGGTCTAGATGTGCCCATATAAAAATTTATACCATTTCAAAAACTCAGATCTTCTCAATAGCAATAAACAACAAAAGTGTGCAGTTTACTATACTAATGAAATAAGCTTACAAAAAGTTAACCGTAAAATACAACATAAACATTCACACATTTTAACACCGTGATTTAATGTGGAAAACAAATACAGGAAAAACCACTAGTAACATGCTACCAACATTTCACTCTTCTGAAGTGATGCCCTGTTAGGAGCCAACCCTGTTAAAGGTTACAAAACACACTGTCAAATGTGACCTAGTTAAAGGATTTAATCACCCTGTCAGGAGTGTCCTTGTTAGACGACATAGAACATTCCAATCTAAATGTCACCTTGTTCAAAGGATTTACACAATGACTGTTAGGTCAACCTGGTTAAAGGATTTGAACTGATACAATGGTTAAAAATTAATCAGCATGTGTGATCTGATACATACAACTTACTTTCCAAATCCAGATCCAATTTTAGCTCTAATGAAAATTAACTTAGTGGCCTCCATTTTCATCTCAAAATTCAGATTTTCTTGGAAATCCATCAAGAAATCTCTCTTTGCTTCTCTTCTCAGCCTTCTCTGCTAGGTCTTTCCAATCAGTCAATTAACCATGCAATGCTCTTGCATATAACTTCTCCTTATACTTGAATACATAACAATAACCTCAGTAGGTTATATTATACCTCTTCATCTAGGTTAGATAGATCTTTTGCCACTTATTCAAGATCATAGATCTTAAGTTAGGTCAGATCCAATGGATCTTTCCATCATTACATTTAATTTACTTCTCTAATACAGTCATTAATTAAGCATTGAATCCATGTGTTAATAACAGTTTCCCATGCATTAAATGAGTGTGGACCAATCTTAATTAACAATGCATATCCCAATAAAATCAACTATGTCAGCCAGAGATCTCAAATCTTATCAATTACTAAAATATTGTTGCTCAGCTTTCTCTGTCTCCCTCGGCATTTCACTGGTGCTCAGCATCATCTTTACTTTACTCGGCATCACCATTCACTTTGCTCGGCATCAAATTTGATTTTCTTGACATCGACCTTCCAGTGAAATATTAGTGAAAGATAAAAAACATATCACTTTGCCAAAGTGCCAAATGATCAATTACCCTAGTGTATACTCATAACTCAACCATTTCCTTGGTCTTCTTGTTATCCTATTCTTCAAATATTCATCAATCAATAGATATGGTACTCAAACATATAGCAATAGTTTCACCAGTTAAGGTTTGACATCAATGACAAAATAACAATTGTCTACATTATAGCAATCTTTCCAACAATCTCCCTCTTTGGCATTGATGGAAACACTAAATTGTAAAATAATAATTTCCAACCAAAGTTACCATACAATCCAAAAAGTGTGTGTGTTCCTTGATATGAACAGATCTTCATTAATGTCTTTAGCTTCATTCTAATTCTCATCTATAAAATATTACTCCCTCTGTGTTTGTAATCACACTGATTTCTTTCTGTGTCTGTTCAGATCCCTCTTTCAGTAATATCTCCCTTGTATCTATTTTTATCAATAATTTGTTTTAGCAATAATCTCCCTATTTGACAACAATGCCAAAGATGTCGACATCTTCATTATGTAGATTCATCTGGTTCTAATATTTATATCATGTTGCTTCTATCATATTTTTTTATGACTGATCTTGTTTTCTGTTCTTATCTTCTACTTCACAGTTTTTAGGCAACATCCTAAAAATGTGACTCGCTATGCATCAATGTGTCAAGTTTTCTGATTAAAACATTTGATGCAACAATGCTATTCAAAACTAGTTAGCCTCTACTAGGGGAATCACCCCCAATTTTCCTCTTAGATACTCATGAGTATCCTTGGGCAATGCTTCTGTAAATATGTCTGCCAACTGTTCCTTAGTGTTCACATATTTGAGTCTCCCTTCCTTCTTCTGAGCTAGCTCCCTCAAGTAATGATACTTGATAGAAATATGTTTTTTCTTAGAGTGTATTATAGGATTTTTAGAAATATTAATGGCACTCGTATTATCACAATATATGACAACAATATCTGTGATCTCCTTCTTCATACCCTTCAGTAGTATCTCCAACCATACAATGTTTAAACAATTAACTAATGCTGCCACATACTCGGCTTCAGCTATAGATTATGAGGTGTAATTTTGTTTCTTGCTTGTTCAGGAAACTAATCTTTTCTCTGAAAGAAATGCTCCTCCTGTGGTGCTTTTTCTATTATCCACATTACCAGCCCAGTCAGAATCAGTATAGACTCTGAGTTCAAACTTGTCATTCCTTTTGTAATATAGGCCATAATATTTTGTACCTTTCAAATATCTCAGAATTCTTTTCACTGACATTATATGTGTCTCTTTTGGATTAGAAGAAAATCTAGCAACAATTCCAACTGCTAATGCAATATCAAATCTACTGTGTAGAACATATTGCAACTTACCAATCATTGATCTATATAGTGTTTGATTTACCTCTTTTGTATCATCATTCTTTGTCAACTTATGTCTAGTAGCCATGGGTGTACTCACTAGTTTTGAATCTTCCATACCAAAAATTTTCAGTATCTCCTTGACATATTTTGATTGAGTAATATAGATACCATTCTTCATTTGATGTATTTGTAAACCAACAAAGAATTTTATCTCACCAAACATAGACATTTCAAATTCAGTTTGCATCTCTTTTGAAAATGCTTTGCATATCATATCTTGTCCACTGAATATGATGTCATCAACAAAAATTTTGGCCAATAAAATTCCTTTACCTTGCTCTGTCTTCAAATATAGATTGTTGTCATTTGTTCTTGCAAATCCAATCTTTATCAGATAATTGTGCAATCTTTCATACCATACTCTAGGTGCTTGTTTCAGTCCATATAATGTCTTATGCATTCTGCAAACCATGTTCCTCTTTCTTGGGTCAACAAATCCATCAGCTTGTTCAATATATACTTCCTCTTCTAATATCCCATTTAGAAATGCTGACTTCACATCCATTTGATAAACTTTAAATCCTTTGTAGGCTACATATGCAATTAGAGTTCTTACACATTCTAATCTTGCAATTGGGGCAAATGTCTCTCCATAGTCAATTCCTTCCTCTTGTGCATAACTTTTGCATACCAGTATTTCTTTATTCCTTGTTACCTCTCCATAGCTCATAAGGTGTAGAATTTGTGTTTGAATACTTCAGGGATAACTGAGAGGGGGGGGGTGAATCAGTTATCAACAACATTAAATCTATTGTACTTATTAATCTAGATTGATACAAAGTAAATGTGCATTCAAATAACACATTACATGACACATAAATTTGGTTATGGGGAAACCAAATGGTAAAAACCTCGGTGGGAATTAGTACCCACAAAGAACTATACTGTTCATAGTAATCCCTGTTATAAGATCTTTCAACCCTATAAGGAGTTGTTCATTACAATGCAGTAGTATAGTGACCTGGTTAAGGGTTGGGCCCTGTTAGGAGTCTTTTATGATAACCCTGTTAGGGGTGGTGGAATCACTATCCAAGGACTCACTGTCCAAGTGGTGAAGGCTACAACCTTCTGGATATTTGATACACACTATATTAATAAGGTGAACTGTTGTTTGTGACACTACTTGTCTAATTAGTTCCTTTTGTGCACCGATGCTTTAACCTCTTGTAAATCACTACAACAATCTTCTCTGTGTTCTGAAAGCTTCTACTTCAATATCTATATTATCAACATATGATAAATATAGCTCTGCTGCTTTAACACTCTATTCTTCTTTTCTTATCTCTGGCTTTCGCAACTCTTCTTATCACAAATGACCTTCTATAAGTACATACACCAAGTATGAGATCATGGGACCTGTTAGACAACTCTTCATAACATCCTTTTCGTCTCTACTAAGCATGCAAGCATAATTACAACCGCGCAAGTATAAACTGAATAGATGTGTCGCTTCACTAGGTCGGCCTCACCAATTTAATCATAACTTTGCAATCTTCTTGAAATACATTTGGCACCTTTACATTAATATCAACAACTCATAAATCATCATGAATATACACATGCATATCCTGAAGATAGGTGCAACTCAATAAACACGTTACATACATCGGCCTTAAACTGTTATTCCTCCAGAACTGTAACCGTCAACAACAAAATTACATATCTTTACTAAAATATCATATCTAGGTCTATGTGTATGAACATAGCATAATAAACATGTCAAAAACATGTATCTATCCATGTAAGTATTCATGTCATCATATGGATAAGTACATACAGAAGTACTATTGTATATTATATGTTGTCATCAATGACAAACATACAATCAATCAACTATTCATAATCAAATCTCCAACAATCTCCCCCTTTGGCATTGATGGAAACATATGATAAAAACAACTTATGTTCATGGTGTCTTCTTTCTTTTACAATCTTCTCAATATCCTCATCAAAGATTCATCTACATTGCTGCAGTTACATGGACTGTGTTTTATATGTATACTCCCCCAGAGTATAATCTCCTTGTATGTGTTCAATGTTTAGCTCTTTGTTTGTGTTCCTTTTTTTAGTACATAATCCCCCATTGACATCAATGGAAAAGGGTGCCATTAACCATTATGCACAGGTACTACTCCAGAAGTGGAGTAGTCAACCATTCATCAGTCACACAAGACTGATGTACTTGCTATTTTCTCTAATCAGACTTAGGAGAGGGAATGACTCCCAACTTCTCCCTTAGATACTCAAAAGTATCCTTTGCTAAAGGCTT
>MU220028.1:626371-641141 GCA_018584345.1 Thuja plicata | reverse complement strand
TGGAGTCATCATCTTTTGAAAGTTTACTTCCTGTGATCATAGGAGTGCATACTGGCTTGCAATCCTCCATATTGAAGGTTTTCAATATTTCCTTCACATATTTTGACTGATTAATGAATATTCCTTTGTCTGTCTATTTTACATTCAGTCCCAAAAAGTATTTTATAAGACCAATCATGCTCATTTCAAATTCATTCTGCATTTCTTTTGCAAATATTATACTAAGCTTGTCATTACCTCCAAAGATAATGTCATCAAGAAATATGGCAACTAATAGTAATCCATCAGGTCTTTCTCTTGTGAACAAATTGCAATCTCCTACTCCTTTCTTGAATCCAATCTTGGTGAGATAACCATCTAGTCTCTCATACCAAGCTCTTGGGGCCTGATTAAGTCCATAGAGTGCTTTCTTTAGTTTGCATACCATGTCTGGTCTATTTGAAAGGTTAAATCCTTTAGGCTGTTCTATGTAGACTTCTTCTTTTAAGTCACCATTCAAAAAGGCTAATTTGACATCCATTTGATAAACTTTAAAGTCTCTTAATGTTGCATATGCCAAAAACAATTTTATGGCTTCCAGTCTGCTCACAGGGGCAAATGTATCAGTGTAATCTATTCCTTCTCTCTGTGCATATCCTTTACGTACTAATCTTTCTTTTTTTCTTATTACTATACCTTCTTCATTCATTTTGTTTTTGAAAATCCATTTTGTTCCAATCACATTTTTATCACTTGGTCTAGGAACCAATTCCCATGTGTCATTCTTGATTATCTGATCTAGTTCTTCTTTCATTGCATTTTTCCAATCAAAATCATTACAGGCATCTTCAACACTTAAAGGTTCAATTTGTGAAGGTAAACATACCTCTTCATCCACTGTTAGATTCTTTGCTTTTGATCTAGTCAAAATACTGCTGCTCTGATCTCTAATGATATCATTTTTAGAGTGGTATCTGGATGTAAACTTAGGAACCTTAAGTGTGACTTCTTCCTCTATAATCTATGGTTCTTCATTGCATGAATTAGGGTCATTGCATGAGACATCAATGCAATCAAACATTTTTTCAATCATAGTGTCTTTTCTATTAGGTCTGGGTTTATCTTCAATCAAAGCTACATATCCATAGTACCTCTCTTGAATCATAAAATTCTCATCAAAATTAACATGCATGCTTTCAATTATCTTCTTTAATCTCAAATTGAAACATCTGTAAGCTTTTTTTTCTATAGAGTAACCAAGAAAAATACCTTCATCACTTCTAGCATCAAAATTACCAACACTGTCATCTCTCTTGATGTAGCACTTGTTGCCAAATATTCTGAAGTATTTTACTATAGGTACATTACCAAACCAAAGTTCATAGGGTGTCTTGTCCACACCTAGTCTCAATTGTGTTTTGTTGATAGTATACACTGATGTGTTCACTGCATCTCTCCAATTCCATTTTGCTGAGGTGTTCTAGGGGCACTCAACTGCCATTTTATTCCATGTTCTTCACAATAGTAATAAAACTAGCCAGAGGTGAATTCTCCTCCTCTATCTGATCTTAAGCATTTTAGTTTTAGTCTAGATTCATTCTCAACCTTAGCTTTGAATATTTTGAACTTCTCAAAGGCTTCTGAATTTTCCTTTAAGAACGCAACCCACATCATCCTATAAAAATCATCAACAAACAAAATAAAGTACCTTTCACCATAGTATGATCTTGTTTGAGTAGGACCGCATAAATCTGTATGCACTAAGTCCAACTTTTTTTAGCTAAGGTCTTCTTTCTTGTGAAGGTACTCCTTACATGTTTACCCATAACAAATTCCCTGTAAATTGTGTCAACTGGTCTTGCAATGCTTGGTAGGTCTCTAACTGCCTTGACATTACTGATCTTTACTATATTGTCAAAATTTATATGACATAGTCTCTTGTGCCATAACCAACTGTCATCCACTTTTGCAACAAAACAACTTACATCTGAATTGAGTTGAAAAACATTACCTTTTTTTTTAGAGCCTGATGCAATCATGTCTCCATCCTTGTTGCTAATAATGCATTTGTTGTCTTTGAACTCCAGATGATAACCTTTATCAAGTAGCTGTCCAACACTTAGTAGATTATGGTGCAAACCATCAACATATAGAACATCATATGTCTTTTTCTTTCCATCCAAGGTGATGGATCATCTTCCTATGATAGGGTTAGGAGTGTTATCTCCAAATCTAACCATACCACCTTTGTATTTGTCTAGATGAACAAATCTATCTTTGTCACCTGTCATGTGGTGTGAGCACCCACTGTCAATGATCCAATCAATTCTGACATCTACTTTGGAAATTAAGGCTAATTCATGATCTTCTTCTTTATCTACAGTGTCCATATCTTTGAGCAACCTTTCCACATCTTTAAGGGCAATGAATCCAATTTCATCTTCTCCTAAATCTTCATCAGTTACACCTTCTTCAGCATGGTAACATTCCTTCCTATATTTAGGTTTGTAATCAGATATAAACTTCTTGACTCTTGTGGGACATTTAGATGCAAAGTGACCAATATTATTACATGAAAATCACTTGAATGGAAGTTGTCCTTCATACTTTCCTTTTCCTTTCTTTTCTCTCTTAGCAATCATGGAAATTATCTCTTCTAGCTCTTCATCAGTTTCTTCATTATCATTATGACTAGAGATGTGTGAGTATTTCTTACCGTGGATTGAAGCTTTGAAGGCTATTTCATTCTTAGGTTCAACCTTCAATCTTGATATCTCAAATGCAGAGATTTTTCTGATTAGAGTCTCTCTCTTAAAGTTTTGTGAGAATTGCATAGTTTCCTCTAGAATGTTGATCTTGTTTTCATAGTCTAATGTCAAGGTAGTTAACAACTTGTCCATTATATATTCTTCTAATATTTCACCACCATTGTTCCTAATTCCGGATACTGCTTCATTTATCCTCTAATTGTAATCTCTAATGTTTTCTTCAGGAAACATCTCAAGGCTGTTGTATTTCTTCTTCCATGTCTTCTTGCGTGTATTCTTTGCTTGGATGTCTCCTTCAAACATATCTTCCAAATACTTACATATGGTATATGCTTTGTCAATCTTCTTGATTTCAAAAAATTCACTGTCAGATAAGGCACTGATTAGGGCTTCTTTGGCAATTGCATTATTGGTAAATGTTTCCTTTTGTCCATTATTAGCATCATCCTTTGCAAGGTCTTTCAAAGATGGAATTACAACCTCTTGTGTAGCAATCTCAAAGATCTCAAAGAAAACACATTGTAGATGTGTTATCATTTTGTTCTTCCAATCTAGATAGTTCTCTCCATCGAAATTAGGACTCTCTTTTCTGAAGTATGCCATTTGATCTACTTTAAGTTGTTAGGCTTTCTCTCCAAGGCACTTGGCTCTGATACCAATTGCTAGAATACTTCAGGGATAACTAAGAGGGGGGGGGTGAATCATTTATTAGCAATTTTAAATCTTTTCTAATTATTAATCCAAATTGATACAAAGTAAATGCACATTCAAATAACACATTACACAACACATCAATTTGGTTACGGGGAAACCAAATGGTAAAAACCCCGGTGGGAAGTAGTACCCACAAAGAACTATACTATTTATAGTAATCCATGTTAAAAGATATTTCAACCCTGTTAGGAGTTGTTCATTACAATGCAGTAGTATAGTGACCTGGTTAAGGGTTAGAACCTGTTAGGAGTCTTTTATGATAACCCTGTTAGGGGTGGTGGACTCACTGTCCAAGTGGTGAAGGCTACAACCTTCTGGATATTTTATACACACTGTATCAACAAGGTGAACTATTTTTTGTGACCCTACTTGTCTCATCAGTTCCTTTTGTGTGCCAATGCTTGAACATCTTGTAAAGCACTACAACAATCTTCTTTGTGTTCTAAAATCTTCTACTTCAATATCTATATTATCAACATATGATAAATATAGCTCTGCTTCTTTAACACTCTGCTATGCTTATCTTATCTCTGGCTTTCGCAACTCTTCTTATAAAAAATGACCTTCTATAAGTACATACACCAAGTATGAGATCATGGGACCTATTAGAAAACTCTTCATAACATGCTTTTTGGCTCTACTAAGCGCACAAGCATAATTACAACTGCGCAAGTATAAAGTGAATAGATGCGTCGCTTCACTAGGTCGGCTTCACCAATTTAATCATAACTTTGCAATCTTCTTGAAATACATTTGGTGCCTTTAGATTAATATCAAAAACTCATAACTCATCATGAATATACACATGCATATCCTGAAGATAGGTGCAACTCAATAAACACATTACATACATCGGCCTTAAACCGTTATTCCTCGAGAACTATAACCGTCAACAACAAAATTACATATCTTTACTGAAACATCATATCTAGGTCTACGTGTATGAACATAGCATAATAAACATGTCAACAACATGTATCTATCCACACAATTCTTCATGTCATCATATGGATAAGTACATATAGAAGTACTGTTGTGTATTATATGTTGTCATCAATGACAAACATACAATCAATCAACTATTCAGAATCAAATCTCCAACAATTTGTACCTTTCTTGACTTGTACTCTATTCAGGGTATAAATAGTTGTACTTACAACTTCTCTCCTATATTTTTGTACAAAATTTTTCTCCATCATTAATGTTCTTGCACAGTCCATGATAGATCAATTTCTTCTTTTATCTATACCATTATGTGGCGGCGTCCTAGGTGTTGACATTTGTCTTTTTATCCCTGGGTCATTGCTAAACCTAATAAACTCATTAGAAATAAACTCTCCTGCTCTATCAGATCTCAGACATTGTAGACTCTTACTTGTTTCCTTTTCACTTTTTTCCAAGTACCACATAAATAACTAAAATGCATCAGATTTTTCTTTAAGAAACATAATAGTCATCATCCTAGAGTAGTCATCTACAAATAGAATAAAGTATTTATCTCCACAGTAACTTTTCTCACCAATAGGTCCACAAAGGTCAGTATGAAACAATTCCAAAATATTCTCAGAAGTATGAGTTTTTCTCTTAAATCTATATCAAGTCATTTTTCCCAATTGACATTGCTTACACATTGCATTCTTAGGTTTCTTTAACATAGGTAGCCATCTAAACTTTTTCAATTTACTTATGCTTACTAAGTTATCAAAGTTAAAATGGCATAGCCTCTTATTCCATAACCAAACATCATTATATTTTGCAAACAAGCATGTATCTTCAGCTAAGTCTAGATAAAATAAGTTACCTCTAGTCTGCTCACCACTTCCAACTAATTCTCCATTGGCATCATAGATATTTTCTTTCCTATGATGGAATTCAACTCTGTAACTAGAAGTGTTCAGTTGTGCAACACTCAACAAATTATATTTAAGATCATCAACCCAATACACATCATCACATCTAATCTTGTTAGTCAATTGAATTAATCCTTTCCCTTTAACTCTAGAAGGTGTATCATTACCAAACTTAACATATCCACCTTTACATTGATCTAAGGTCTCAAATTTGTGCTTATCACCAGCCATGTGATGTGAAAAACCACTGTCAATGATCCAATGATCACCTTTACTCATATAAGAAATTAATGCAATTTTTTCATCATCATCAGAATCATCTTTCATTGTAACATACACAACTTCTATATCATTTTCATCATATTTATCAAATTCACTATCAGAAGCTTCTTCAGCTATATAACAAGATTTCTTACCTTTGTCTTTGTAATCCTTGCACTTTATGTAGTCACAGTCATCCTTTCTATCTTTGTACTTGTTGTCTCTTCTTTCATCTTTCTCATTCTTATCAGGACATCTAGTAGCAATATGACCAACTTTGTGACAAGAAAAACAAATAATGGGAAGTTTACCTCTGAATTTTCCTTTTCCTCTAGCTAGTCTCCTTTCCATAAATGCCTCAAGCTCTTCTAGATCATTATCTGAAGTGTCACTACCACTACTCACACATTTCTTTCCTTTCCTTTATTTTTTGATGACCATCTATGACTTGAATGCAGATTCAACAGTTTGTGGAGTATAGTTATCAAAATTTGACATCTCAAATGCGGTAAGTCTGCCTACCAAACTTTCCAGAGTCAAATTTTTGTTAGGAGTACATCTTAGTTCTTGAATTGCAGATACTCTAATATCATAAATAGGAAAAAAAATTCTCAGAATCTTTCTCATGATAGTGTCATCATCAATGGTTCCCTTAGCTCCTCTAATAGCATTTAGAACTTCCTTTATCCTATCATAATATTGCATTATACTTTCTCCTTATTGCATTTTAAAATCATCAAACTTACCTCTCAAGCTTTCAAATTTGGCTCTTAGTACATTTGTATTACCTCCATAGATGGTTTTAAGAGCATCCCACATCTTCTTTGTGCTTTTATAGTCCTTGATGTCCTCAATTTCATGATAGATCAGAGATGATGCAAGTTCCAACATTGCTTGATTATGTTCATGCTTTCCTCTTAATTGTGCAACATTGAGAACTCCAGTAGGGGCTACATATTCTTTTTCAATATTTTATTTAGTAGAATCATCAATACCAGCCAAGTGAAGTTTCATCAAACTTTTCCATGTAGGAAAGTTGTCCTTGTTAATCTTCGGTCCATCCCTTTTATACATCTTGATCTTTATCGTGAAGTACCTTCAAACTATTTCAAGAGAATGAAGCTCTGATACCAGTTTTTAGAATGAATTTAGAATAACTGAGAGGGGAGGTGAATCAGTTATCCTTAGGTCTAGATGTGCCCATATAAAACTTTATACCATTTCAACAACTCAGATCTGGTCGGCAGCAATAAACAACAAAAGTGTGCAGTTTACCGTACTAATGAAATAATCTTACAATAACTTAACCATAAAACACAACATAAAAATTCACACATTTTGACACCATGATTTAACGTGGAAACCCACTATGAGAAAAACCACCAATAACATGCTACCAAAATTTCACTCTTCTTAAGCGATGCCCTGTTAGGAGCCAACCCTATTAAAGGTTACAAAACACACTGTCAAATGTGACCTGGTTAAAGGATTTAATCACCTTGTTAGGAGTGGTCATGTTAGAGGACTTAGAGAATTCCAATTTGAATGTCACCTTGTTCAAAGGATTTACACAATGACTTTTAGGCCAACCTGGTTAAAGGATTTGAACTGATACAATGGTTAAAAAGTAATCAACAGGTGTGATCTGATACATACAACTTACTTTGCAAATCCAGGTCCAATTTCAGCTCTAATGCTAATTCACTGAGTGGCCTCCATTTTCATCTCAAACTTCATATCTGCTTGGAAATCCATCAAGAAATATCTCTCTGCTTCTCTTCTCAGCCTTCTCTTCTAGGTCTTGCCAATCAGTCAATTAACCATGCAATACTCTTGCATATAACTTCTCCTTATACTTGGATACATAACAACCTCAATAGGTTATATTATACCTCTTCATCTAGGTCAGATAGATATTTTGCCTCTTAATCAAGATCGTAGATCTTAGGTTAGGTCAGATCCAATAGATCTTTCCATCATTACATTTAATTTAATTCTCCAATATAGTCATTAATTAAACATTGAATCCATGCACTAATAACAATTTCTCATACATTAAATGAGTGTGGAACAATCTTAATTAACAATGCATATCCCAATAAAATCAACTATGTCGGCCAGAGATCTCAAATCTTATCAATTACTAAAATATTGCTACTTGACTTTCTCTGTCTTCCTCATCATTTCACTGGCACTCAACATCATCTTTGCTTTGCTCGGCATCAACTTTCATTTTTCTCAGCATCCACTTTGCTTTGCTCGGCATTGACCTTCCAGTGAACTGTCAGTGAAAGATAAACAACATATCACTTTGCCAAAGTGCCAAATGATCAAGTACCTTGGTGTATACTCATAACTCAACCATTTCCATGGTCTTCTTGTTATCTCATTCTTAAAATTTTAATCAATCAATAGATATGGTACTCAAACATACAGTAATAGTCTCACCAATTAAGGTTTGACATAAATGACAAAATAACAGTTGTCTAAATTATAGCAATCTTTCCAACAGATATCGTCCATGAACCAAAACCTCATTTGAATGGAGAACCATTCTTGAAAGCCATCAAATCCCTAGGAGGAAAGGCATTAGAAGGAGTACCAATATTTAGTGGAAAAATGGATATTGAAGCAGTGATGGAGTGGATTGAGGGCATGGAGAAAAATTTCAAATGTGAAGGTCTCACTAAGGCAGAAAAACTAAAAGTTGCAAAGTCAAGGCTCAGAGGATCAACATTGACATGGTGGAAGTGTCTACAGGATAAAAGGGTTAGGATGGGTAAGGAAACTATAGCTAACTTGAAAGCCATGGTGACCAAGGTAAAGGATAACTATCTACCAGAGGACTATGAAATTCAACTTCATAGAAAGAGACAAGGTCTAAAAAAAAAGGACTTGGATGTGGCCTCTTATACAGAGGAATTTTAGAGGTTGTGCCTTAGGTCCAAGATTCGAGAAGATGAACCTATTGAGGTAGCTAGATACTTGGGTGGTCTAAAGTGGAACATCCAAGAGGAGATAAGTTTGTGGGCTCAAACCACTATTCATAAGTGCCACCAATTAGATCTTAAGGTGGAAGAGAGGAACAAGAAGAAAGGATACTCTAATCTCAGAGGTAGAGATCAAGGGGGTCATAGAGGTGGTTATCAAGGCAGAGGTACTAAACAAAGGAACCAATTAGAGTCCAAATTGATAGAGCATGGTAATGAAACTAATCCAAGAGGGGGTTATACCAGAGGAAGAGGTACTCAAGGAGGCTCTAGTATAGGAAGGAGTTTAGGCAGAAGAAACTCATGCTTTGCAAGTATGAAATGTTACAATTGTGGCCAATTGGGTCACCCTGCCTATAGGTGCCCAGATAAGCCCACATCTTCTAACAATAGCAAGAGGATTTCATATGCCCAGGAGGAAAAAAAAAGTTTCAAAGCACCAGAGGTTGATCACATTGATTAAGAGATGGGAGAAAACTTGATGTTTAGGAGATTTCTGATTAGACAACAAGTCAAGGATGAGCCCAAGCATATGAGAATGTTGTTTAGGGTCAGTTGTAAAATGCTTGGTAAAGTTTAAAAGGTGATTGTGAATTTAGGATCCATAGACAATATTATATCATAGGAAGCTATCAAAAAAATCAAGTTGACAAAGTTACCTCACGTCAATTCATACAAGGTGACATGGTTGAACAAGGGCCAGAGTGTGTTGGTGAATGATCAAACTTTGGTGGAGTTTTCTATTTCAGGGTACAAGGACAAGTTACTATGTGATGTGCTACTTATGGATGGATGTTATATACTCCTAAGAAGGCCTTGGAAATATGAAAATGTTGCAGTATATGATGGGAAAGAGAACTTCATATCTTTCAAGAAAGATAACAAAACTATTAAGATACAATCCTTGTTGGAGGAAGATGAGCCACAACCCAAGAGCCCAAGTGTCTTGTTGAGTAGCATAAAGGATTTCATAAATGACCTTAAAGATGAAGGGAGTGAAGGCTATGCCATATTTATTAAGCCTAAGGAATAAGAGAATCCCAAACAAGAACCATTCCCATTGGAAATCAGAGAGCTACCTGAAAAGTACAAAGATATTGTTAGTGATGGGACTCTTGCAACTTTACCTCCTAGAAGAGTGATAAGTCATAAAATTGAATTTGTACCTAGTGCATCATTTCCAAATAAGGAAGCATACAAGCTTACTCCAGACTAGAACCTAGAGGTGGCTAGACAAGTGCAGGAGATGTTAGACCAAGGGCTAGTCAAGAAGAGCATCAGCTCATGTGTTGTACTAGTGGTCTTAGGATCTAAGAAACATGGTAAGTGGAGGCTTTGTACTAATTCTAGAGAAATTAATAAGATCAAAATTAGGTATAGATTTCCAATTCCTAGGATAGAGGATTTGATGGACTCTCTTTGGGGGGCAAAGTATTTCACTAAATTAGACTTGAAAAGTGGGTACCACTAGATTAGGATCAAAGAGGGGGATGAATGGAAGACAAATTTTAAAAAAATTTATGGGTTGTACGAGTGGAGAGTTATTCCATTTGGCCTTTCAAATTCCCCTAGCACATTCATGAGGCTCATGAATGAAGTGATTAAGGATTTCACAGGGATATTGGTGGTAGTATATCTTGATGATATACTTATCTTTAGTAAGACAATAGAGGAGCATGTAAAGCATGTGGAGATGGTGCATAAGAGGTTGCAAGAAGAGAAGTTGTCAATCAACCTTGAGAAATGTGTGTTCTTCAAGAAAGAACTTGTGTATTTTGGATTTGTTGTATCCCAAGGGTCATTGAAGATGGACCCAAGTAAGGTGGAGGCTATCCTAAATTGGCCCACACCAACCACAAGGGTAGAAGTCAGGAGCTTTCACGGGTTAGCTCAGTTTTACTGAAAGGTTAAAAGAGACTTTAGTGGAATTTGTGAACCAATGCTAGAAACCATTAAGGGTGGTCTAAATAGTAAGTTTAGATGGAATTCTAGATTTGAGAAAGCATTTGAAATGTTGAAGAAGAAAGTAGCAACACAACCTATCCTTAGACTCCCTTGTTTTGATCAATTATTTACTTTTGAGTGTGATGCAAGTGGAATGGAAGTAGGGGGTGTGTTAGGCCAAGAAGGTAGGCCAGTAGCCTTCTTTAGTGAAAAGATAAATGAGCCAAGAAGGAATATTCTTCTTATGATTTGGAACTATATGCTTTAGTTTAGTCTCTTAGGAAGTGGAGACATTACTTGTTACCCAAAGAATTTGTGGTGTTTACTGACAACCAAGCCTTGAGATATATAAACACACAAGAGAAGCTCAGTAATAGACATTAAAAGTGGATGGAATACCTTCAAGCATTCACATTTACAATAAGGAACTAGAAGGAACAATTGAACAAGGTTGCAGATGCCCTAAGCTGAAGGTTGCTAACCATTTGGGAAGTTCAGTTGAAGAGCATTGGGATAGAGAGTTTCCAGGACCTGTGTAGGGAAGATGAAGACTTTGGTGAAGCCTATAAGGTATGAGCTAACTTTCAGAATCACTTCCATAGTAAATTTTATGATTTCACCTTATATATTGGGTACCAACTTGTCATTTGGTTCAGCCTACCATCCTCTGACTGATGGCCAAACTGAGGTGGTTAACAGAGTGCTTGAATTTTTTTTAAGGTGCCTAACCAAGGATTATGGGAAGAAATGGGATGTGGTCATTCCACAAGAAGAGTATGCATACAATGACAATGTTAACAGAACAAATGGTAGAAGCCCATTTGAATTTTTTTATAGGATGCACCCAAGGGGTGTATGTGAGATTAGAGACCTTGAAGCCATGGAGTGTAGGAGTGGTCATGCTGAAGACTTCACTCAAACCATGAAGGAGATCTAAGAGAAAGTGAACAAGACTATACTAGAGTCTACGCCAAATTTGAAAGCTAAAGTAGATGAGAAGAGAAAAGATGTTCAATTTGAAATAGGTGATAATGTTATGGTACATCTGAATAAGTCTAGGTTGCACAAGGGGATGCATACAAAACTATAGATGAAGAAACTGGGTCCCTGCAAGATCTTAGCCAAGTATGGGGATAATGGCTATAAGGTGGATCTACCTACTGAATTGAGCATCTCACTTGTCTTCAATGCAAAAGACTTGATAAAGTTTAAAGGACATTTAACTGAGATAGATGTGAATACAGAAGAGGTTGGAAAGGATTTAGAACCAGAGTCTTTAACTCCCAAGATGAATACAGAACTAGATAAGGCATTAGATTAAAGGGTCAAGAAGACTACCATACATAAGGTGTACATGGAACACCTCATCAAGTGGAAGCACAAAATAGAGTCAGAGGAAACATGGATTGTAGATACAGATTTCAAGAAGCTGGGCATTCCTGAAAAAATTGTGTCCATAGGAGTGACATGACTTTCCTTTGTGCGGGAGTATGGTGCAGGAGCACCTAGGTAAGACTAGATGGTAACCTAGGGCTCCAATTTTTATTTTGTCTTGCGGTTGTTTTATCCAAGCCACTAGTGAAATAATAGGAATAGATAGGTCCTAGGGTGTGTTGATTTGGTTAGAATACAAAACTAGGTCATTTGATGTTTAGGAAGCAATGGTTTGTCCAATTTAGGTAAGTGTTCCAAGAACGATAGAACTATGGATTTTATGATTTTATGCTTATTAGAGTCTAAGAGGGATATTTTGAGATCTAATAGGCATAACAGTGCATTTGGATAAGTTTCATAGTGTGGTGACCAAGTTTGAGTGAAGGAGTCAAAATGTTGTAAAAGTTCTCAATGTTGTCTGTTGGTACTAAAAAATACAAGAAGGTTTTCGAGTACCTTGTTAAAAATTTTACATTTTGGCCCCTTATGAGAGCTTTTGAGCCTTTTTTCCCAAATTCAATTCAAAAGTTTTTCATGCATATCAGGTGTTCATCACTCTTTTTTAGACATAAGAAGACATCCTAGATTGTCAGATTCAATTTTTGAGTCATTTAGTGATGTCTTGTTTTGAGCACTTGTCCTTTTTTGCATATGCTAATTATAGTGTCAAATTGTTGTAACTAGCCTACTTTGCATCCGAATATATTGCACCCTATTGAGTTTCATAGTTCACCACTTTGGGAATGTTTAACATGTATATCAAAGAGATTATGTTTTAAATTCTAAGTCATTTTGAATCCATTTGATAAGTTTTCAGTCTTCCCAAAGTTGGTCCTGCAGAACTATCTTGTTTCTCTGTCATGTCTAGATATCTAAATAACCTACTTTGAGCTTCTGCAAGTTGTACCCTGTTGAATGCTTTGCATAATTGAAATTTAACCCATGTTGCAAACATGAAAGTGTACCCATTTGAAGAGTTTTAGACTCATACCAATCTAGTTGTTCACTTTCCCAACTTGATTCCAAATCCAATTTATGCATATTTGCTGAGTGCAAAATCAAGAAAATTGTAAGATGCTAACTTTGCAAATTGATGCCGATAGATTAGTTCACCTTCAGTGCAAGCTAATTGAAGATTCATGTTCGATGTGCAAATGTGAATCAAGTTCCATAGGTTCAAATTATGGGGGCTCTTTTTGATTACTTTGTGAATCAAAATTTGAAGACTAGTTTGTGCAGTTTGACAGTGCAAAGAAGAGGTTTTTTAAAAGTTTTAAGTTATAAAAGGGAAAAATGAAACCATGGAAAGAGGAGCCCAGACCTCTGGAGGGTAGTTATGATGTCCATTAGCAAGAAAATAAATCCATTAATGAGTAGCACTTGGAGGAAACATTAAGAAATTTTGAAAATGCAATAATACAACCAGCAACATTTTAGGTCATCTAAAAAACTACGATCTGGGTTGGGCTGAATTTTGGATATGTTTGAAATGACCATGCCAGAAATCTACAGTAAAAATTTGAGACAAATTGAAGTTAAAAACAAAAGTTATGGCTCTCTGAGTATTGGAAGCAATAACAAAGTTTCAAAATGCACAGAGATATATCCCACATGCATGGGGTTGTGAAAGTTTTTAACATTCATATAATCTAGCACTTAGTATATGATTTGAAGAAAGAAACAAGAGGCCATTTGGTGTGTTTTATGGTTGAAATTTCAAAATTATAGTGGGCCCCATAATTTTGGAGTAAAAATGCATAAAGTTAGTCTCCTTGTCTCCAAGTCTCCAAAGCCAAGAAAATCATCTAGAGACTTGGAGACTAAAGGCTTGTCTCCAAGTCTCCAAATCAAATCAGAGTTAAAGAAATCTTTCAGATACTTAGAGACAATGAGAAAAATGCTAATCATGGTTAAAGTGTAGTTAAGGTGCGGTTAAGTAAAGAGCTAGAGACTTAGAGACTAAAGGTAGTCTCCAAGTCTCTCAACAAACTCATGGCTAGCAAAAAGATCTAGAGACTTAGAGACTAAAGCTAGTCTCCAAGTCTCCAAACGGATGGAAGGTTAAGAAAAAGTTCAAGAGACTTAGAGACAACGAGGAAAAGATGACTGGGGTTAAAAGGTGAGTTAAAAGGCCAGTTTAGAGCAGCAAATCAGCATATGACAAGTGTCAAAATATGGTGGAATCTAGGCATAATATATAGAAAATAGTGGAAAATGAGAAATTTCAATGCATAGAATTAAAAGAATTTGCTATAGTTTAAAGTGAAAACCAAAGATGAATATTAAAGGAAAATTAAAGGCTAAAGTGCATAGAAACTATATTAAATGGAAAAATTAAAGTTATATGCATAGTTAAACATAGGAAAAGGTATAGTTTCTGGCAAATGTATTTTAATTTCAGATTTGAAAATGCATTCCGGGAAGAATTTTCAACACAGAGGAAATCAGATTTTTTGTAGAATTATGGAAAATTTGGACAAAATGAAGATTAGATTATGGAGATCAGATTTGCACAGAAAGAAGAGATAAAATACATAATTTCATTTGCAAAATCAAATTCATATATGCTTTCCTGGAGAATTTTTGAAGAAGAATGAAATCAGATTTTCTCAGATTAATATCAGATTTGGAAGGCTTCTCAGTGGTAGAATGAAAGAGTTATAATGAGGATAAAATCAGATTTTAAAAAGACAAGTGGAGTTCAAAATTGATTAAATCAATCAGATATTTTGAAGACTTGGAATGCAAGTAAAATCAGATTTTTGAAGTCACCGAGAAGGATCAGATTTTTGGAAAAGAAGGAATGAGTGCAAATCAGATTTGAGAGAAG
>MU220028.1:609004-625541 GCA_018584345.1 Thuja plicata | reverse complement strand
AAGTTTTGCATTTGGTTATGCTTGGTCATTTGCAAGGTGTTTCATAAGTTGGTTTAACAAAGATACATAGCAAATCAGTGTCCACATTAATATATACTGTGTAATCAGTAATCATAAAGAGGTAAAATCTGTCTGAGTATTTGTGGAGCTCAAAAAGGAAGAAGGATCTTATCCAATCCTTAACAATTAGGCTTTCCTTGTATCTGAATCAGTATTAGAAGGCTTAGTATTCAAGTAGTCATTTCAAGCACTGTGATTCATACAAGAAAAATCCCTAAAAAATTGGCGACTCTACTTGGGATAAATAAAAGGGCAGAAAGTTTAAGATGTTCAATTCCTTACTTTGCTGAAATATCCCAGAGTCTGGTTAAGAGAAACAGTTATAGAGTCTGGATTTTAAAAAAGAAAGGAAACATTCCTTATGTTTTATAAAAAGAGTCAAGTTTGTCTATTGTTTGCTACAAAGTGTCTAAAAGTTTCTAGTTTCTCCAAGATAGTATCAAAAGAATCTCACTACTGGTGAGTGGCGACTCTGAGTTCTCTGATTTGCACCAGTGTGCATGTTAAAGAAAGACTACAAAAGAAGGTGGACTTGCAGCAATAGTGATAGTAGATTTTTTGGCTCCTGTGGCTATGGATGTAGCCAAGTAAGGAATCAATAAAGGGATTTATGTGTGGTGTATTTGAGATTTCTGATTTGAAGAAGTCGGAGCTGGAAAAAAGATCTCAGCCAGTTGTAAATATTTTTCACTGCAACAAATTGGCAACTTTACAATACAATTGATTTGGAGGTTACTTCAAATAAATAGTTTTGCAGCAACTTCTTCATACTTTAGGTATTTTTATTTTCATTGGATAAGTCTTTTATTCCATGAAAATCAATTATACATAAGTTTTCCATATTAAGTGGTCAACACTAAGTAAGAGGGAAAAAGAGGCAGTTTATAATCTTCTTGCCTGTTAAGATGTCACAATCTAATGATTGGAGGGGTAGTAATTTGTATGGAGAAATTATTTTTGAGGGTATCCATGGATATCCGAATTATATTCCATCAAAGGTTAGGGAGTGTTTGCCAAAGTTTGCTGGTTTTGGTGAATAGTCGACTGAAGATCATTTAGAAAAGTGTGCTGACTTGGTAGATAGCCATAACATCTCACATGAGGATATATTGATGAAATTTTTTGTAATATCCTTAGTTGATATTGCAAGAGATTGGATTAGGGATCTACCTCATGGCTCAATAAAATCCATGGAAGCATTAGAGGCTTGTTTTATTAAAATATTTAGTGATTTTGAGCAGCTTGGTGATGTAGAGCAATATAATGAAGAAGAGCACAGTGAATTAAAAGATCCTATATCAGAGTTTGACTTTATCAAAGCAGAGATAGATATATTGAGACAAAGACTTCAAGAAAAGGTGGTATTACTTTTACAAGAACACATGAGGGGAGAGGAAGGAGAATCACCAAGTGATTTCTACATAAGATTTACTGGTAAGCTAAAAGGCTATGGTATCATTTTTTGTCGTCAGGAGTTTGTATGGGTTGAGTTATTTGTCCAAATTTGTTTCCCTCATACATGCAAGTTATCAATTGCTCAGAGGGAAAATTTTTTTTAGCAAGTTATAGAATGGATAGAGGGTTTAGAAGATGCTTCTTCTAAAGATGCATCTGATGTTGAGAATAATGATATTGAATCTGAAAATTCTAAGATTATTGAAGAATATAATGATAAATCTGACAGTGAATCTGAATTTAATGATATTGAAAATGATAAAGATGAATATATGTTTAGTGATGATGAAGAGTCTACTGCTAGTGAAGATATTGCTGATTATGATATTGATATAAAGCTTTATGAACAAAAAGACAATGAGAAAGATATATGCCACCAGCAAGAAGACAACTATGATGCAGACATGAGTGTTTGTAGTGAGGACTTTACACAAGATGATATGGTCTTAGTGGTTTCACTAGAAGACTCCAACAAAGAAGAAATTTGCAGCATCATGCAAGAAGACAGTAAGGAGATAAATGAAGAAGATGACTGTTGTTCCCTTCACAGTGAACAAATTACAGAGATTTTATCTTTTGAGCATCTTAAATATTTAGGAAATAGAAGCTTTGAACTTTCATGTCCAACACATATTGATTTTGACAAGGAAAATGAATCAGTGCATTCTGATTTGGACATATGTGATACTGTTTCTTCTTGCACTCCTTCTTCATTAGGCTACAATAAAATTCAGTTTGATTTATCAGATGATGAGGTTTTTAGTGTGGTTTCAGATTCAGTAGATGCGGAAAATCTAAATATGGAGTTAAGAACTGATTTGGATAACAATGAGGATTTTGAATCTTGTCTTGATTTTAAATCTACCTTTGAACCATTAAATCATGATCAATCAGTGGCTCAAGTTTCATTGGAAAACATTCAATGTATTGGTATTTTCCCTCCCACCCACCATTTTTCTTTGATTTTGTTTGATGATGATAAGCTACAAGGTGCTCTTGTTTTTGATGAAGAGGTTATTGCTCCATGTCCTAAGTTTGATGATCATTTTCCAAGTGATAAGGCCTCTCAGATTTTGCTTGAAGATCAAGGTATGTTTTCTTTTGAGAGGCAAGTAATGGATGTGATTGGACCTAATGATGCTTTCCCAAGAAATATGACAGAGGTTGAGTATCCCTCCTTTTAGTTGAATGGTGAGTTTTTCAGTTGTGGTTTACAGATGAAAGATGATAAATGTTACAGATATCAAAGTATGTTCTTATCTAATGAATGTGACATATATATGCCATGAATTTTTTATGATGATAATCTGCCTAATAGTTATGGAAGCTCATATGAAGAGTATGCAGATTTTATTTCATATGATGAGTTGATACTGGATGATAGTGGATTGGATTAGACAGATAAGAGTGGCACTGTTATCCTATTTTTGAAACATGGGGCAGAGAGCTTTGTGTTTGACAGAGGTAAGAGTTGATCTTAGTTGTGGGGCTTTGGGCCTCTTGCAGATAGTGAACATATTGTACATTTTCTTTCCCTTTCAGTTGTGTGTTTGCTTTAAGTTAGAGGTTTCCCCATTTTTTGAAAGTTGAAAAGAGTAAAGTGAAAAGAGAAAGTGATAAAAATTGATTTTGAGTTTTGGGGGTAGTCTACTACTCCAGAGATCTGTGGTTCTCGGTATAAACTTGCATTTAACCGTCCTCAGTTAGAGCCACTGTTGATACTAAAAAATACAAGGTTTTTGAGTACCTTGTTAAAAAATTTGCATTTTGGCCCCTTATGAGAGCTTTTGAACCTTTTTTCCCAAATGCAATTCTGAATTTTTTCATACATATCAAGTGTTCATCACTCTTTTTTAGACATAAGAAGACATCCCAGATTGTTAGATTCAAGTTTTGAGTCATTTAGTGATGTCTTTTTTTGAGCACTTGTCCTTTTTTGCATATGCTAATTATAGTGTCAAATTGTTGTAACTAGCCTACTTTGCATCTGGATATCTTGCACCCTGTTGAGTTTCATAGTTCACCACTTTGGGAGTGTTTAACATGTATATCAGAGAGATTATGTTTTAAATCCTAAGTCATTTTGAATCCATTTGATAATTTTTCAGTCTTCCCAAAGTTGGTCCTGCAGAACTATCTTGTTTCTCTGTCATGTCCAGATATCTAAATAGCCTACTTTGAGCTTCTGCAAGTTGTACCCTGTTGAATGCTTTGCATAATTGAATTTTTCCCCATGTTGAAAACATGAAAGTGTACCCATTTGAGGATTTTTAGACTCATACCAATCCAGTTGTTCACTTTCCCAACTTGAATCCAAATCCAATTTATGCATATTTGCTAAGTGCAAAATCAAGAAATTTGTAAAATGCTAACTTTGCAAATTGATGCCGATAGATCAGTTCACCTTTAGTGCAAGATAATTGAAGATTCATGTTCCATGTGCAAAGGTGAATCAAGTTCTAGAGGTTCAAATTATGGGGGCTCTTTTTGATTACTTTGTGAATCAAAATTTGAAGACCAGTTTGTGCAGTTTGACAGTGCAAAGCAGAGGTTTTTTAAAATTTTTAAGTTATAAAAGGGAAAAATGAAACCACGGAAAGGGGATCCCTAACCTCTGGAGGGAATTTATGATGTCCATTAGAAAGAAAATTTAGCCATTAATGAGCAGCACTTGGAGGAAACATTCAGAAATTTTGAAAATGCAAGAATATAGCTAGCCACATTTTAGGTCATATCTCAAAAACTATGATCTGGGTTGGGTTGAATTTTGGATATGTTTGAACCGACCATGCTAGAAATCTACAGTAAAAATTGGAGACAAATTAGAGTTGAAATGCAAAATTTATGGCTCTCTGAGTATTGGCACCAATAGCAAAGTTTCAAAATGCACAGAGATATATCCCACATGCATGGGGTTGTGAAAGTTTTTAACATTCATATACTCCAGCACTTAGTATATGATTTGAAGAAAGAAACAAGAGGCCATTTGGTGGGTCTCATGGTTGAAATTTCAAAATTTTAGTGGGCCCCATAATTTTTGATTAAAAATGCATAAAGTTAGTCTCCTTGTCTCCAAGTCTCCAAGTCTCCAAAGCCAAGAAAATCATCTAGAGACTAAAGGCTTGTCTCCAAGTCTCCAAATCAAATTCAAAATTAAAGAAATCTTTCAGAGACTTAGAGATAATGAATAAAAGGCTGATCATGGTTAAAGTGTAGTTAAGGTGCGGTTAAGTAAAGATCTAGAGACTTAGAGATTAAAGGTAGTCTCCAAGTCTCTCAACAAACTCATGGCTAGCAAAAAGATCTAGAGACTTAGAGACTAAAGGTAGTCTCCAAGTCTCCAAATGGATGGAAGGTTAAGAAAAAGTGCAAGAAACTTAGAGACAAAGAGGAAAAGATGACTGGGGTTAAAAGGTGAGTTAAAAGGCTAGTTTAGAGCAGCAAATTAGCATATGACAAGTGTCAAAATCTGGTGGAATCTGGGCATAATATGCAGAAAATTGAGGAAAATGAGAAATTTCAATGCACAAAATTAAAATAATTTGTTATAGTTTAAAGTGAAAATCAAAGAAGAATATTAAAGGCAAATTAAAGGCAAAAGTGCATAGAAACTATATTAAATGGAAAAATTAAAACTTTATGCATAGTTAAACATAGGAAAAGGTATAGTTTCTAGCAAATGTATTTTATTTTCAGATTTGAAAATGCATTTCGGGAAGAATTTTCATCACAGAGGAAATCAGATTTTTTGCAAAATTATGGCAAATTTGGACAGAATGAAGATTAGATTATGGAGATCAGATTTGCATAGAAAGAAGAGATAAAATACATATATTTCATTTGCAAAATCAGATTCATATTTGCTTTCTCGAAGATTTTTTGAAGAAGAATGAAATTAGATTTTCTCAGATTAATATCTAATTTGGAAGGCTTCTCAGTGGCAGAATGAAAGATTTATAATGAGGATAAAATTAGATTTTAAAAAGACAAGTGGAGTTAAAAATTGATTAAATCAATCAGATATTTTGAAGACTTGGAATGCAAGTAAAATTAGATTTTTGAAGTCATCAAGAAGGATCAGATTTTTGGAAAAGAAGGAATGAGTGCAAATTAGATTTGAGAGAAGGACAGGTGTTTGCCAGACATAGTTTTTAGGGTTTCTTTTCTTCTATATATCTTCTTCTTTTCTCAATTGTAATGGTTCTTTTCCTCTGCTCTGTTCTAGTTTTTTCCTGCAAATGCCCAAAGTAGGTCCCTGTTGGTCTTGTGGAAATTCTATTGTAAGATATACTTTTATTTCTTTATATATTCTAAAGGCTTATTGTCTGGATGTGTTGAAATAGAATCCATTAATAGAATATAGTGTATTTTTCCCTCTTTCATATTATCTTGTCTCTTTACATTTTGTTTGTGCTCTAGTGTGTTTCACTTGTAAGGCATTTGAAATACACCTGCTACAAGGTAGTTTGTCTAATTATTTATGAGTTCCTTTCAAGGAGAGGAATAAGTTTCATACATGATTTTAGAGAGCAAAGCATTGTGATAAGGATTTGATGCAGATGTATGTATATGAGAGGATAGTTTGTAAGGCACTCTATCTCAGTTGCATGTAGTTTGTAAGGCACTTTACAGTATCTCTATTGGTTTAATGCTGCTGATTCATGTTTTCATTGACTCTTTTCCCAAGGGATAGGCACTGTTTTAGGATATAGTTTGCAGTTTTTTCTTCATCCAATATCAAAATAATTTCAATTAAATATACTTCTATTACTTAGAACAAATGAGATGAACTCATTAGGGACTCATATCAACAGGATAGTGTCCATTTTATTGATTCCTTGGAGAGTGAATCAACTAGGTTATCCCTCCTTAAAGGAAGAAGGATGAAAATCCTTGTATCACTAATTTATGCTATATTTAAAATCATGGTTTGTATGGTTAATTTTTGCATTTGGTTATGCTTGGCCATTTGCAAGGTGTTTCATAAGTTGGTTTAACAAAGATACATAGAAAATCAGTGTCCACATTAATATATACTATGTAATTTGTAATCATAAAGAGTTAAAACCTACCTGAGTATTTATGGAGCTCAAAAATGAAGAAGGATCTTATCCAATCTTTAGCAATTAGGCTTTCCTTTTATCTGAATCAGTATTAGAAGGCATAGTGTTCAAGTAGTCATTTCAAGCACTGTGATTCATACAAGAAAAATCCCTAACATTGTCATTAACAACATTTCTTGCAATTATGCATCTTCAAGCATTTGATTGTATAACTATCCAAAAAATTGGATTTGTGCCATGGTAAACTATATAAGGCCTCCCCTAACCTGTGTGTGGGGTTGGATGAAGTTTGGAAGTAAGTGTACAAACTGTGTAATTGGAAATTTGGTTACAGTTAAACATTTTGTACACATTTAGGGTTTTAATGGATTGAACTCTACACTGAGACTTGTGCATGAGGAATTTTATGTAATTACTTGAATCTTTATGTGATAATTAGTGTTTTGTTCTTATTTTGTTTCTTTTGTAAATACTTTTGTTTTGTGCACTATCGCTGGTCTGAACTGGACTTGCAAATAGGGTCATAGCTCATCATTCCACCATGGCACTTATACGAGATCTTGGAATGGGTGAGGTGACTCCTTATACTATATGTGTGGATAATTTTGGGCCCTAGATAGCTTTTTTTCTAATTTTTCATCGATGCCCTAGGCGAGCCAGAGTTGCATGGCTAGGGATCACAGTGAATTACAAAGGAAATTTGAGTGATTAAAAGCATTGGTTGCTTCAATTAGAGGATGTGGAGAAGAGGACATGTGTATGGAGAAACGCCAAATCCAATGGGAAGATCTGGTGGTGATTTTTTCATGGTGAAAACTCAAACCCTGATGGGTATGCTTAGTGTATGGTGAAACCCTTAAATATAGGCTTGCAAATAGGAACCCTCTGTATGGATAGTTTGGGAAGGAAAGACCTAGAAAATCCTTAAGCTCTTTGAAAAGGGTGTCACGGTCTAAAGTTAGTTTTTTATCTTGTTTAGAATATTTTCAAGTTATATGCAAAAAGGTGCCTAATTAGTCCTAATGATTCTAGCCCTGTTTTGGTGAGTTAGGAGAAAGTGCTTGAACTCGTTTGGGGTTTCATTGCAAGCTAAGTTGTTAGGCATTGTGTTGGATGAAATTGCCTTGTTTTGGCCCTTCCTCTCCATTTGTGAACATTGATATCCTTATTGGAGCACTTGGTGTGAAAATCCAAGAAGATAATCAAGGAGCTTATAGTTGATTGATTTGATTTCGTAAATGGTGTTGACAAGTTGAATGGGTGAAGGATTTGAGTAGAGAATCCTTGAAATATTAGGGTTAGTTAAGAACCCTAATAGGATAGAGAAGTGGCATATAGGAAACCCTAGAATAAGATAGGGTTGTGAGCAAGATTTTTCATTACATCACAATTCTATGCCTTATGTTACTTCCCCAAATTTCCAGCCCCTACTAAATGATCTTGGGAGTCTTTTTATAGGCCAAGAACTGCAAAAAGATTTAGATAATTTAAGGTTAGGGATCAAATATTTAAAACATTACATGATAGAAATATTTAATTCATCCTAGCAACCAAGCAACTCTTTCAATAGCAAGTTGAAACATTCCTTTGATTCAGTCTGTTGAAAAATCTGATCCAACCACCATCCATTTTGGGAAACTGAAGAATAATACCCCGCCATAGGAATAATGAATGGAATGTATTGTTCTTCATTAATTAACCTAGGAAAATTAACCCTTTAGAACTATAGAAAGTCAATTATCCTCTCTTGAAAAGCTCAGGAACCTAAGAACATATCTGGTCTTTAATTATACAATTCTAGAAAAGACACTTCATAAATGGCGAAGAATAGAAAAGGATAAAACAGAGGTTGTAAACTAATTAATAAGTCAATCAGAAACCCTATAGAGATAATCATTACATAAATGGATTTATAATAATTGTAATTTCCTTCATACAACATCCAACAAAAGTTCAAACCAAGCCCAGAAGATAAAATTCCTCAATTAAATGCTCTGTGACAAGACGTCATAGTTCACCGCTTGAAAACCCTAAGAAACTGATTTGAAAATTTTAAAATCTAATACAATGGATACACCTGGCATAGAATATGACATCAATGATCAACATTTTAACTTAATCTATCTTTAAAACAGGGTTGTAGATCATCTTTAAATTACTCAGGCTTCAAAAATCTAATCTGGACAAGTGGCATATGGCCGCAATGCCTTTAACATTATCTCCTAATCACCTTCTATTTGAGGCATAGCATCATTCCTTTGATGAACTTACACTTTTACGATCTTTAACTTTCCCCTTGAAAACCCAAACCCATGGTGACAGGATGTCACACGTCGATCGGGCGCAATGCCTTGATCAATAAGCTGAGATCATCTTTCCACTTGGGGGAAAGCATAAAAAATTAGATCAATCTCACCTCTGAACCCTTGTCTAACACCTTCCTTTAATCAGAGAACTTCAATCCTTTGTATCTCTGAATTGCTAGATACTTATCTTAACCATGGTTTTATCTTGCAATTCAGCGACATGGCTTGTCTTTGAATCATTGAATGTCTGGCCTTTACTATGGTTTATCCAAAGACTTAACAATAACCAGTGATCTTATGAGCCTATTAGAAATGTGTCCACATATTTTCATACCTCAGCCTTGTATCTCATGATCGTTGAATCCCTTGGCTTGACTTTGACTTATTTGGAGATTCAGTGGAAGCCACACAACTTGGTCTTGATAAACGGTAGGCACGTGATCCCATAAAACTTTTTTCTAACTCAGGTTCATTCTGAGATTCAAAGATAAAGGAATATATCGTAATCTCCAAATGAAAGAATTAAATCTAGTTTTTTCCTAAGATTTAAAGATAAATATACCTTTGAATCACTGAATAAAAACTTAACCAAACTTAACTCATGAGATCCAACGACAGCCACCCAATCTGATCTGCATCAAATGTCCTCGCTGAATCTCTAGATCTTTTGAGACTTAACCATGAGATTAAAAGTGTATGTGCTGAAACCTAGCCTGTTGGGATCATGCTCAGACATGCAAACATTAGAGATAACAATTAATTAACTACACTAAACATGTCTAAGATGCATACTACAAAAATAACAAGTGATTCCATCACAACTTCTGATGAGCTGAACAAGGGCACCCAAGGCCTTGTTGATTTTGTCTTAGAGAATTGTGGGTGTGCTCTTCGAATACAATATCAAAATCCCACTTGAAATGCATGAAAAGATGAGCTAATAACTCAAGAACAAGTATAAGGAACTTGTCTCAAGCTTTCACCATTGATGAAGATGCAAACACTACTACTAATATGATATGCAATATATAAGCTAAGAAATTAGATTCATTCCATTAAACCTAAGATGTGATATCTAGATTATAAAAATGAACTAATGATCATAAAACATAAATATGAACTAAGAACTCTAGAGCTAAACTAGCATGATAACAATGCATAAAAGGGAGATAATTTACTCTTGACAATGGCCTCTATTTATAGATTTTTTGGAAGAGAGAGAGGGCTTGGATGAGGTGGAGCTCATGTGGCATCCACATAGGTGCCACATGAGGGACACATAAGCCATGCAAGAGGCCCACTTTTCTCACACATGTGTGAGAAAATTTGATGTGATGGGTCAAAGTGTACTTAAAGTACACATGTGAAGGATCTTGTAAGAGGTGTAAGAGTGTGTAACAGTTTTGTTCCAATGAAACACTTTTAGAAAGTGTAAGAAAATGTCATCAAGGTTGCAAGAAACCTTGTTGGCACCAAATTAGCATGATTTGGAAAAGTCGTTTTTGGAAATTTGCTTACACATGTGTGAGCAAATAATTAGGACTAATATGTCTAGGAATAAAGAAATTAGCCTAATTAACCTTAGTTAATTAGTAACTGGGTCTATTTGGTGAGAGTGATGTGACGTAGGGTAGGATCTAAGTTTAAATTAGTTTAATCCAAATTAAATTTAGACTAATTGTGGTTTAGTAGAATTAAGTCATGTGTAGGAATAAATAAATTATAAATTTATTTAAAAGGGGTAAATGAAGGAAATGTATATAAATAAGATTTAATACATTAAAAGGGGAAATAATATTTAAATTAAGATTTAAATATTATGAAGGTGAATCATATTTAATTAAATAAATTAATTAAATAGATAGAAGAATATATCAAATATAATTAATTAAAATTAACTATAATGTTATGAGAATATTAATTAAATTAATACAAGGATGATTTTGGATGTCTACAACAAGATCAAGAGATAAATATTAAAATTCAAGTCTTTACCTATGTTTCTAGATTGTTGAATGTTAAGAACTAACTACCAAGCATCACGAGATTAGGATAAAACCACACCAAGTTGCTGAACATTTGACTAACTTTGATCTCTTTAGGACATGTATCACCTAGGCTCAATTCCTTGATGGTTAACTACCTTCATCTTCCCCATTAAGGAAAAGTGTCGATCGTTAGATCAAATCACATTTGATCGGTCTTTATCCTATCTTAATCTCATGCCACTTTTTGCGTGGCGATCAAGTGTGAAGCCTTGAACATTAAAAGGTGAGTACCTTTGGCTTTGAGGCTTAATGCCTACCACATGATGAACATGATCTGACGGTAGATGAAACTTCTCCTGTATTAATCAAAGAGGGACACCTTTCATCACGTTGATAAGCCTTGATGAGTAAAAATGTGTCATCTTCGTGATCAAGGCAAAGCATCAGCCATAGGATTAAAAGCAACACACTCGACAGATGTAAAGTGTAAAATATTTTGGGAACTTTAGAACTAGGAAATATTAAAATGAGACTCGTTGGACTTAGGAAATAAAGACATGGCCCTGCCAATGACTATATACATATGAATTAAGTCACTTAAGTGATATGAAAAGGTAACTCAAAATCATAACAAGACCATGATTCTTAGGGTTTTAGGGTTTTTGCATTAAAAAGAAACCAAGGGTTTAAGGACTAGAGACCTTAAATAATGCAGAACCAGAAGTAATACCTTGGAACCATGGAAAATTTTGATAGGGATAATAGGAGTAATTTTGGATGTTGGTTGAGATTGTGTTTGTGATGCATTTCTTCTTGTGTTTACTTTGAGACACATAATTTTTATTTTTTCTTTTATCTTTATGGGCCTTTGTGGTATTTTCAAATTTTCTATCTTTTGGATCAAATTTTTTTTTTTTTAATTTAATTTAGCATTTCTATCTTATAATACATGTTAACTTCCTAGTATTATTTTTTTTGTATTTTTGGCTTTATGAATTTGAGTCTTGGCATCCAATTTGATTTCAATAGTAATGGTATGGGTGCATGCGGGTAAATTATTTGAAGATCTTTTGAGTGGGTGATGGAGGGAGGATGTTGGGAGGAATTCAAAGGTGTTGTAGAAACCTACAATTATTCAAACCCAATCACACCTAATTTTATCCTATCCTATCCTAGATATTAGTTAGATAATATTAATTATTTAAAAAAAAAATTTATTCATCCTTTATCCTACCTTATCGTAGCCATTAACTAGATAAATATTTATGATGCATTTAATTAATTCATCCTTCCATCATTTACCCCATTTATATCCTTAACTATAATCAACAAAATATTTATTATTTCTTTGATTGTTTATCCCTACACTTTATACCTCTAATCAAATAAATCTTTAGTATTTATTTAATTAATTTCACAATTCACCTTTGCCCTGTTATCCTTGTCCATCCAATGCTAACAATTAAACCTCTTCACATGGATCACAATCTACAATCCTCATCATGTGACAAGTGTCCCCTTCACATGTCTAAATATTATCTAAATTCATTAAACTTTGACACTTCCAAAAAGTCAAAATAACTTTTCATACCATATATTCATTTCAAACTAAACCTCTTAATCCTTGTAATTCACGTAAGGATATTTCCATGAAGCACCTCATAACCCTAGCCCTTATTGATTGTGTGAAACTTGACACATGGCTACATCTTTGATCTTGTTAGCAATTTTTCTTAAAGAATCTGTATAAGCATCAATGTTTGTCTCTATGACTCCCAATTCCTGATTCATGCAAGTAAAATAACTAATTGATGATGTTTTGATCCTCCTACTTCGAGCGCCACAGACTCAAGAGGGTGTACCTCTTGACTTATTTCTTCCCAATAAATCAGAAAATGGATTCAAGGTTCTAAAAATGATTTACTAATGTCTTTTACTGCAACTGATGTAGAGCTTCGAAAGCCAATCCATGATTTTAACAAGAGTAAATAACATTGCATAGAAATGGCTAATGTGACAAGGATGTTCATCCTTCTTCTCTTTGAGTTTAAAAATTAGGCAGGCTGACCTAAAGATTCAGTTCTTTAATGAATCACCAACAATGTCTGTACTATTCAATACAGATTCTAAACATCCATGTTCTTAAACAAGAAAGTAAAAGATTGTTCAATTTTAATTGATTGATGATGAGGATTGTATAACCAACAAAGACCAGTTCCTTATCTATTGGGAAACAGAGTCAGATAAACATACATCCATAGAAAACCCTCTATCTCCAAACACATAGAAACCAAGTAAAGTGCCTTACAAATCACTCTTTTCACTCCAACACCTAGACATCAAATTCATGTATAAACATTCAACCCTCAAAATTTGTTTCTAAGATTTACTCCCTACTTGAAAGAGACTCAAAAACACAACTTGCAACTACCTTATAACCAGTGCATTAAAATTCCTTGTAGATTAACACACAAGATTTCAAGACAAGACACAAAGACATTGAAAAGTATTGAAAAGGGATTCCATTTCTTTTCATTAAATTGCTATCTGATTTAGTACTTTTACAAGACAAAGAACTCATAAAACAAGACTCAGAATACGAAAATTGCCCAACAACATTAATTTCACCATCCATGTACAATGTAGAAAAAGAAAGATATAGGAGAAAGGAAAGTCAAATTCAGCCACCGACACCTGTCTATTTCAAAGAAAATATCTTATCCTCCAAGAAGATGACCTAATCTTCTCTAGTAACTGCCTCTTCTTTGCAATCATCACTTTTCACAAATTTGATTCTAGGCTTCTTCAAAATCTGATTTCATTCTATAAAAATACCTTTCGGGAATGCTTCTCTTTCAAGTTTGAAATAAAATATATTTCACTAGACTATAGAATAAGACTATGTTTTAACTTGCAAATTCCTTTAATCTTTGCATTTAATATACTTTTTTATGAAAATTTTCTTTATTTCCCCTTTGATATGTTTGCACAAACAATAATCCTTTTAACTCTTTTTACCTTTTAAATCTGCACATTTCTCACATTTCTCTGTCTTGTCCAATTTCTCTTTTATGAATTTTTGTCCCTAGAACTCACCAAAATTTGCCACTTGTCAAGTGTTGGTTCGCTACCCTTTAACTAGCCCAAGAACTCTACTCTAACCATGGTCTATCTAGAGATTTGGATATCACTTAGTCTCTAAGTATCTGAATGTTTTCCTTAACCCATGGTTTATCTAGAGATTTGGAGACAAGCCTTAGTCTCTAAATCTCAGAATAAACTCAGCCTTGACTTAACCTTGACCATGGTCTATCTAGATATTGGGAGATAAAATAGGTCTCTAAGTCTCTGAATGTTGGCACTAACCCTAGTTAGATATGGAGATTGGGAGATAAGCCTTAGTCTCCTAATCTCTGAATAAACTCAATTTTAACCTTTCTTTGACCATGGGTTCATCTGGGCTAGTGTATCTCTGAATCTTGAAATCATTTTGCTAACCCTGGGTTATTTCTAAGATTTCACGAGAACCCTTGTTATTTATCTCAATCAGATGACTGGGGCATGATCTTTGAATAAAATCCACCTAGCCACTAGCATCTGGTGACCTGGAGAAACAATTAGTTGACTGTTGGGTGGAATCTTAGAATGTTTTCATTAATTGCAGCTTCTTCTTGTGACTTCATGCCCTGTCGCCACGTGTCTAGTCTCCTCTATGCACGGGTCTCGCCAAAAAACATCTTTCCTCCAAAGTTGCCTATTTGGCATGCAAACCAAGGCACCACCTATGTGGGCACATGGAGAGCCTTCTCCTCATCTTTAAGTAACTATTTTTTTGTTGTTCCATTTATACACTCAAGTTTTCCAATTTGGGATCAATGTGGGACTTACCAAAATTTGGTGCCCAAAATTTGGAGCCTTTATACTTTGGTGCCCAAAATTTGGAGCTTACCACTTCCAATATTCCAATAGCCTAGGGGCCCATGAAGGAGCCTGTTTTCTTCTAATTCAAACTATAAACTAAGTGTTTAGATACTTAAAGATTAAGAAAACTTACCCACAAGCAATGCGGGATAAACGTTCTTCACCATTTGCAGTGAAAAAATCACCAGCGTAGATTCCTCCTCCTACTCCAGCCTAGCACCTTGTCTTCATTTCACACACAGGGTCTACTATGTGCTTGGTTTTACACCTGTATCATCTTAAAATTTAAGCACTTCCATGTTAAGAATGTTTATCCCTCCTTAGGGGGTGTTTTTGACCATCATCATATTGTCCCCTCATTTGTGTACATTTTCTTACTTGTGTTCCTGTTTAGGACCCTAGTTTGGCCTCTCTAGACACTATCTATCCCATATGGCACATTTTCCATGGGTCTAACTCCTTGGGTCAAGGAAGACCTCGACCTTGACCTAGGTCAAGTTCTATCTTGATTTTGACCCAATCCCCCCTTTCTAATTTGAAAGTTTGTCGGCTGCTGGGGGTCATTAAAAGTTCAATTGCCACTTTTAGGTTGACTGTTTTTGGTTCCAAAGTGACTAATATTAAATTATATTTAATATAGGTCCTCTTTTAAGGGTATAGGTCTAATTGGGATTTAATTATCCAATGTAGGCCTCTCTAGAAGATTGTGCCCTAGATTGGTATATAAGAAAGTTTTCTCCTCTCATTTTCTCTAAGTATGAAAGGTAACTATCCAAGAATTTCCTCTTTAAAAGTTAATAATCAGACCCTTATCAATGAAGAAGAGATTAGAAAGGAAATGCTTCTCTCCTTTTCTCATCTTTTAACAAGAGATGACTTGCTCGATCCCCTGACCCAAAATGAAATTCTCTCTGCCATCCCTTCCTTGATAGATAGTAATACCAACTCCAGTCTTAAGGCTATCCTGGATGTCAAGGAAATTAGAGATGCAGTCTTCTCCTTTGAAGGTGATAAATCTCTGGGCCCAAATGGATTTCCTCTTTTCTTTTTCCAGCAGTTTTGGGAGATCACTGGTCAGGATGTGTGTAATGCAGTCAAAGAATTCTATGGAATGAAATCTCTTCTTAGAGAACTCAATGCCACCTTTTTAGTTCTTGTACCAAAATTTCATGGAGCTAATACAGTGGACTCTTTCACACCAATCAGTCTTTGTAATGGTATTTATAAGATAATAGCTAAAGTTATGACAACCAGATTGCTTGCTCTTTTTCCTTTAATTATATCCCCTCAGCAGAATGGATTCGTCCCAGGGTGACAAATTCTTGATTCCATAATGGTGGTTCATGAGAATATTCATTCTCTTGTAACTGCCAAGAAACAAGGCTTTCTCTTGAAATTGGACCTATCTAAAGCCTATGATAGGGTAGGCTGGAAGTTTCTTCAAAAAGTTTTAAGCAGCTTTGGATTTGATGAGGGGGTTATCAAAATAGTTAATCAATTAGTCTCGACAGTGTCCTCCTCTGTGATGGTTAATGGGGGCTCTTCAAATTTTTTCAAACCTACAAGGGGTCTTAGGTAGGGGGATCCTATCTCTCCTATTCTGTTTGCAATTTTGGATGAAGGGCTGGGAAGATATATTTCCAAACTTGTTAATTCCGGTCTCTTATCTGGCCTTTGCCCCTCCTCGGCCAGAATTTCCTGCTCCCATGAACAGTTTGTAGATGATACTCTTATTATGGGTGAA
>MU220028.1:574755-587410 GCA_018584345.1 Thuja plicata | reverse complement strand
CAATTAGGACTGCTAGGTCCACCTTGTTAGAGGATTTACAAACATACAATGAAGTATGCACTCTGTTAGGAGATTTATGAAAGACTGTTAAGTCTACCCTGTTAAAGGATTTACAAACTGATTCAACCGTTAGGATGAAATAGTAGATCTTGACTTACAACATTATTGCTGATAAGATCCTTTGAGTACTAATCACCTTCTGTGATAGATATGGCTATTCTACTCCTTTACTGACCTTGCAAAAATGCTCTGCTCTGCTGCTGTTTTTTGCCTTATTGCAGTCTCTGCTGATTACTCTTATTTTCCACACTTCAGATGATATATTACATTACATATATATACTGTTCCCATAATTACAATTTGCATGGTTGGCCAAATACAAATTAATAACATAAACTTATTCTTGAGTCGGCCATTCATAAGTAAACAAAATATTACTGAGTCAGTAGAAGCTCGGGTTCCTCAAGCTGGCTCGGCGATCTTCTGATACACGACATCCACTACAATACTCGGCATTGTCATGCTCTTAGTAAGAGTAGAAGCTCGGTCCATACTATTCTTGAAGTGTAGCTTGGAACTCGGTAGCCGTTGGTGACTCGGTAGATATAGTGTCACTCGGTAACCGCTGGTGACTCGGTAGTTACGGTGAAGCTCGGTGACTACCGTCTGCTAGGTACATGTTTCTTTTCTCGGTAAACACTGCTGAACATTACAAGGTGATTACTGAATGCTCGGTATAAGCTGTGGACTTAGTGATGAGCTCGGTAAGCATTCAGAATCGAATAAGTGTTTTCACTGATGACAAATATAACATAATTCCAACACTTCCATGTTAAGAAAGTTTATCTCTCCTTAGGGGGTGTTTTTCACCATCATCATATTGTCCCTTACTTTTTGCACCCTCTCCTACTTCTATTCTTGTTTAGGACCCTCATTGAGCCTCTCCAGACACTATCTATCCCATCTGGCATATGTTACAGGGGTTCTGACTCCCTAGTTCAAGGTCAAACTCGACCTTGAACTAGGTCAATTTTGACCTCAACCTTGACCTAGGTCAAGGTTGAACTCAATTTTGACCCAGGTCCCCCTTTCCAATTTGAAATTTTATCAACTGTCGGGGGTAATTAAAATTTCCTTTCCCACTTCTGAGTCAGCTATTTTGTGTTCCAAAGAGACGAGTCTTAAATTATATTTAAGATAGGTCCTCTTCAAGGGGTATATGTCTAATTAAAATTTAATTTTCCTATGTAGGCCTCTCTATAGGATTGTGCCCTAGATTGGTATATAAGGAATTTTTCTCCTCTCATTTTCTCTAAGTATGAAAACTAACTATCCAAGAAGCATAATCACAAGTGAAAAACTATCTACATGTCCTCAAGATTTCAAAGTTTAATCAAGGTTTTCAAGTCTTCCTCTCAAGAATTCAAGTTCTCCATTGAAGATCAAGGATTCAAGCATTCAAGTCTTTGAATGGATTTGGTTCAAGCATTCAAGATAAATCATTCAAAACCCTAGATCTATCCATAATGATGGTGTGATCTTCCTTCAAGATCCTTTGTGCATCCTATAGACTCATTCATTCTTCCTTAAAGGTGTATTCCAAGCATAAAATCATAGAGTTTTATGGTTTCTAATATTGAGTCCAATCTTTCATATTTACATACTTGTTTACATTCAAAATACAGTTGCATATCTATTGGATATCATAGCTTCATTATTATATCTACTTCTACTACTTTCTAGCATTCTCTATTTCAATTATTGATTTCAAGGTTAATTCCCAAATTAGGCTTTGACTAAAGAAAACCCATTCCCCCAACAAAAAAACCATGTTTCTTGTAGGGACATGTTTGGAACAACAAATTGGAGTGCATATTCGGATACCCTTTTTGGGAAACTATTAGGATCTGGAAACATATTTTCTATCAGACTATGTAGGTTAGAATCAGAAATTATGGGTCAGAATCGACATTCATTTCTAGATCAAAATTGACATTTTGTTCAGGGTCATAATCAGAAATTTAGGGTCAGAATCAAAAATTCTGGGTCAAAGGTGACATTGACTTTTGGGTCAAAATCGAAACTGAGCCACATCAAAAAAATATTTCTGGGTTTTTTCCATCTCTGTGTTTCTATTCTAGATTCGGTTAGTACTTTTCTTTAATTCATTTCATTTAAAGTTTTTAATCTTCCCAAATCTTCACACATTCTTTTCTATAAAATATAATCTAAGGTCTTCCTCTTTATTCTCATTTCCAATTGATTGATTCATTTATGCATTGATCCTTCCTTTTGGATTAATCAATTTGGATCCTTCCTTTGTGTATTTGAGGTTAAAAGGAACATCTTATCTTCCTTACCCATCACATTCAATATACATCTTCAAATAACATTTTCTAATTTCTTATCTGACAACACCTATCATTTGTATTGCACACATCCTCCACTTCATAACCCTATGGAGCATGATCTAGTCTTCCACTCACTATGTGGGGACTCCTCGTTCCTTATCATAGATTCCTCCCTTTAACATTGTGCAGGGTTGACTTTGTTATTGTCCAGAACTTTACCTTATGTATTGTGTAGGCTTTAAGTGTTTAATTATTGCACAAGATTTGGAGCTCCTTACGCAGCCCTCCAAAAACATGTTGTAGCCCCCACCTCTATTTGTATTTTCCATGTCTTTATTGTGTTTGGTTTTTAAATGCCCATTCTTCATGCTTGTGCAGCCTTTCAACATAGCATAGGATGTTTATTTCACACCTTCCATTTGTTTGATAGAATTTACTATGCACTAGCCCTTTGTTGGGTTCTGTGCAGACGCCCCTTAATGATCATTGCACAGATTTTTGGATTCAATGTGTTGCCTCTCTGATGCTTGGTGCAACATCTTGCATCATGTGCATGCTTTCTTTTAATACTGCACAACATCTCCACTTCAAGTTTAGCGCAGGCATTTGGGATGAGCTTACACTTGCAAGTTTCATTTTGTTTTTGAAATTTTTACACTCCTTCATTCCACAGTAATTGGTGCAGACTTTGTTCTATATCTTTTATGATCATCTTGCATAGCTTGTACATCATATGTTTAATTGAAAGCTTTTAATGAAACCTTTATGCGCTGGCTTCTTAGTGCAATGTGCAGCACATCAAACAGAAAACATGCTCTATCTACGCTTCCACCTTTTAACATGCCGCACAAAATCCAAATGTATTTGCAATCAAAGTTTTTAAAGGTCCCTTTCAATGCACAGACTTTGCTTTTATGTCAATGCACTGGATTTGCATTGGTCTCCTTTCACATGCCCATTGCATTTTGTCTGATTATTTTTAAAACCTTTTTGTATGTTTCACACACTGGCTCCCCTTTTCTTAACTACACAAACTTTCCTTGGATTGCGTAGACCTTAGAATGTCCTTTCAATGCATAGGTATCTTCTTTTAAAAATCCTTTCATTAGGGCATTCTGGTGCACTTTCCAAAAACAAAACCATGGAAATATAACTTCATATCATCCAATGCTATTCAAAAGAAAAAAAATTCAAGCCAGACAAGAGGATGCTATTTCAAACCTACAATTTGGGCATGCCACCTTTCATTCTATCATATGAGTTCTTATTTAGTTTCCATGAAATATAATCTTGATCTCAAGTTAGCCGGAAGGTATCCAACATTGACTGATATTATAAAATCTCCTTGCTTGCTAAAACAAACTCTTTCTATGACTTGAAGATATGCTAAACAAATGAGTGCCATGGTTCTCTTTCCTCTGACTGAATGGTTGATTTACAAACTTCAAACACCTTATGTATCGATAAACACTATTACTTAAATCATAAAATGATTTAAATAATAATATTCTCTAAAACTATATACACTAAGCATTTGAACTTTACTAATAACGTTGTGTCATTGAGATCTTGATTTCAGGATCTTCATCTTGACATCCATTATCACCTTCCAATTAAAAAAATATAACCTACTGGGCATTTAGATCATAAGATACTGAATTGGTAGACATTTCAAACCACTTTTAACAATTCTACAATTTGATCCTGAGAATAACAAAGGGCCTCTGGAATTGGCCTTAAAAATTGACTGAACAACCCTCTGCAAGTATGAGGACTGGAAAACCCACTCTTCTCTAGCATCTAAGCATGTTCACCAATTGGATTCTCTTGAAAGAATTAGGGTTACAAGAAATCATTGGTCCAATTTGGCAATTCTAAAACACTGTGCATGTGCAATTGTCAAAACAACAGAAATTGCAAATGGATTAGCCTTTGCAAAAATAGAAACTCATGCCTTGAGGCCTAACCACTGATCATAATAATACATTTGGATACAATGAGAGCATATCCAAAACTAGCACCTCAAAACAACTACTTGAAAAAAATCTATAACCCTCTGAAAAACGAGTACTCTGTGAAATCAATTCTGTCAACAACGTCAATCTTGATAAACTGGTTTTAGTTTTGATTTCACAAACCAATCAAATGCACACCTTAGAGTCTGAAAGTCTTGGGACAGATTCCTTGTCACAAAAAGAATAAAAGGATTCAAATAGCTTTCTCTACTAGTCAACTAGTCAATTATCACTGCTTCTCGAAGTACACCACTTAACAACTTTCTTAACTCAAGCTCAGTGAAACTTCATAAACTTGATTTGGAAAGGGCTGGCAAAGTGATCAACTAGATTGATCAAAGTCTAGAAATATTAGAGGAGGTACACTTATAGGTTTTCAATGCAAGGTAACTATCATATTATCATTTCCTTGAATCGGGTACAAATTGCAAGACCTCAAAGTAGGGCAATCAGAATTTTGGGTAGAACAGAGAAACAAGACAATTATGGACAACCAACTTTGGGGGATCCAAAAACCTATCAAGCAGACTTGAAATGGCTTAGATTTTGAAACATAATCTCTCTGATATATATATTAAACATTCCTAAAGTGGCAGTGCATGAAACTCAAAATGACACAAGTTATTCAAATGCAAACTGGGCCTTTTACAATAAAATGCCACTTGGCGGCAAATGCAGGTTTAGACAAGTGCTCAAAACAAGACATCATGAAATAAATCAAAACTTGAATCTGATGACCTAGGATGTCTTCATATGTCAAAAAAAGGGTAATGAACACTTGACATGTGTGGTAGACCTCAAAACATAATTCATGCAAATAGGCACAAAAAGCAATTATAGGGGGTCAAAATGCAAAAGATTAACATGTCCTAACCCTGATCGTCATTCAATGAGATACTATATTGGTTTTATACTTTGTGTTTCACTAGTTATGCTAAAAATTATCATTTTCTTATGATTTAAATGAGCTCATTCACACACACTTCAAAATCTTAATTCTATTGCAAAAAGGAATCACAATTCCAAGTGTTCAACTCTCCTGTCAAGATTGTAGTTGAACCTGACTCATTTTCTACTAATATGAAATGGCTATTTGAGATCTTATTTTACATTTATAGGCTAGGTGTTTATGTAATTAAATATTTACTAATTAAACTTTACTTAAGCTTACTTGGGATATTTCACACATATTAGTTTGCATATGAGACACTTAGGGGTTTTCACCATTATTAGCACATGGTGTAGGAGAAATTCCACATTAGGTGGTGATAGTTGGTATCACATTATGTTTTGTCTCCACCTTTAGTTCACTTATCACTTATCATTCTCACATTGTTGCAAAATTTTGCACATACTTTATTGCACCATGGAGGATAATCCACCTTTGGTGGGCATGTGCTTCCACCTAGTGTGGGTGATAAGTTATCTCTTTCTTATCTCCTAGTTATCATGCCTTGCCTATATAAAAAGACACATCTACATTGCACTCATCTATTATTCATTATCTATTGTGGCTCTGTAAACTCTATTACCACATATTAAGGAGAATGTAGTTTATTGTTGTTCATCTTGTCTCTCTTGTTATTGTGCTATTCATTGGCCTCTAGATCTTGGGTTGTTATTGCTATAGGAAAATTATCACATGGCATCAGAGAAACTTTTTTCTCTAGGATCTCATTTCCCCACATATTATTGACATTGAAGGTGTTTTGGAAAAACTAGCTATCAAGTTAATGGAAGCATTTCAAAAAAATTTTGCAAACAACATTAAGGAACAAGAAGTCAAACAAAGGCTCCACTAGTGCCATGTTTTTGGTAACTCCAAACTTGAGTTGCGTAAGTCATGAAAATGATCCAGGAATTAAAGAAGGTAACTATGTGGGTATATGCACCAAGATGAGGGACCAAAAAGGTGCCAAATACCTTTTTGGTCCCCCATATGCACATAACACATGCGGGCTATAGCATGTATGTGCTATATCCCGCATGCACTATGGCTTGGATTGCCCAAGCCTTAGGCTTGGGAAATTCCAACCATAGCATCTGTGTGCTATAGCGCACACATGCTACTAGGTTTATGATAAAGTTAGGGCAGCCAAAAAAGTGCCTCATTTTGTTTTCTCAAACCTGCACCCAACCAAGAAATCAGAAAAACAACACGTATGTGATACATTGTAGGTGTTTTCTCCATCAAATTGAAGAAAAACATTGGCTCCAGGATGTCATCAAGGTCAAACCGGAAGAAGAGGTAAGTGATTCTGCAACCTATGTCTCTTATTTTTATTGAAATTTAGGTTTAATTTTTAGTTTTCAATCAAATTTAAGTGTCAAATTTTCTTGTCTTAAATTTTATGTTTAAATAGACTTTTAAAATAGATTTTCTTTTAATTGCTAGGAAAGAATGATCTCCCCATAGAAAATCCTCAACCAAATCCTCCATCTTCTCCTCATAACAAATGGATGTTGAAAATGACCAAGAAAATAAACCCCAACCACCTCCACCAATCGAGAAACCTCCTCCTGGAACACATGAAAATTTTATTAACCAAATAGAAAGAGGAAAAACAGAAATAAAATCTTTAATTAGGAGGTTAAAAGATTCTATTGGTATAGATCCTATAAGGGAAACACTTTCAAAATCATTAGAATTAATCTTGACCCATGTAGGTTCAGTTAGTGGGAAACTTAATTTATGGAACGACAAAAGAGAAGAACAAAAACAATATTATTCAAATAAATTATCATATCAGGGCATAAAAAAGAAAGAAATCACAAAAGATGAAATTTGAAAACTCTTTAAAAATCCAGGGGACACTGAAACTCTTAAACTACAACAAAGAGGTTCCCAATTCATTGGTGCTTGAATGAAGATATAAAAACAAACTTTTGGGATAGATGGTGGATGGTCTTTGATTCTCCTCCCTGTAAAAATCATGAGGTTCCTATCTGTTTCATGAGGAAACTCTATTGTGAGTTTGTCCGAGGTGCCAATTTATTTTGACTTTCTAGACTCTCAAGGTAGAGGTGGGGGGTCGTCATTTGATAGACCTATGGCACATCATGACCCTAATGCAGCTAGGTTTCCCAGTGGCAAGCCATAGGTGAATCATGTTAGTATTCCTTTCAATGTGATGGAACATTTGGAGGTGGACACTCTAGGCAAGATTAGGGATCTGACATATACTCTCATTCAATGTGTCATGCCTCTAGTTGAGGGTGACCATGGTCAGTCTGCAAGGGGTCATTTATTTTGTTCTTGTGGATCCATGTGCATATTTGGTACTTACAACAGAGAGGAAGAGGATGATGAACTGATGGACTGATGATTGATGCCTGATGGTTTTCTCAATGAACATTTGGCATTGATACACATGTAAATATTTACAAGTTCATTGAATTTATTTGATCATATTTCATTTTTAAATGAATGAATTTAACTAAATTATTATCTATTGTTTATGATAAAAATTTAGGCAAAGAGTGTCAGTTGTAGTGGCAATGATCCTTCAGACCCCTTATACACTACATTGTCAACTCCACAAGTATGTATCAAATAAAACATTTTTTAAAGGATACATTTGATTATTCTATAATTATATAGATGTTTGTCTCATAAATTATTGTGCATGCAGATTAGTTCACTGCTGGACAATCGACATTGACATTAGACAGTGAAGGGCATCATTCACATTTTGTTGAGATATGTGTATTTGCATGTTAATTTTATTTACTTGATTATATTTAATTAATAAATGAATGAATAACTGAATTAGTAGACAAATTATGATACAAATCTAGAGTCAAAGTTGTCATAGAAATGATCACATTCCTTCACCTAGCTTTGTTAAACCATCATTTAGTCCACAAGCATATATGTAATAATGCATTATAATTAACAAGTTAGTGGTTTATTCTTATACTAATGGTTGTCTTATAAATTACCATACATTTGCACTAGTTTAATGTTGAAGCTATGACATTGACACCGCACACTGAAGGATGCGGTGACACCTTCACAAAGGTATCATTTATTAATTTGTGGGGTTATAAAATATTATAGGTATTCTTGATAACTACATAATACTCTTATTGTTTCATTTTTAGTTATTGACAGCAGAGACTCCTCATTTTTTTCGCGGTAGTTTGGATCATGATGTAGCTGCAGCTTTAGCTAGTTCTGACACACTGACCGAGGTATGAAAGAGATTAATTAATTAGAATTTTTATTTTAATAGTTTGTATTGAAATTTTTAATGATATTCATGTATGTATTTTAAATATTATTTTTATCTTTGTTGTAGGGACTCGTTACTCCAGATTGTTAGTGTGCCACTTCGGTGGATGTACGTAGCAACTATTTGGTAGTAGTAATAAAATATTCTATTTTATGTCATTCTATAATTAAATTCCAATGTATATTAGTTATTGATGTTTATACTTGTTATTTTATCATATCGATCTGCAAAAGAGTCTAGACAGGAAAACTAGTGAGCGCACTCGGAAGAGTATTGCATCTCCATCGACGCGACGATCGAAGAAAGCTTGGGATTTGTTTTCTTCCCCTTCTGGGAAATGACTAGAATAGGGATAATCATTCTATTCCAATATGGCATTACTAGACATATTTTTTATATTGTATAAGTGACATGTTCTATATCCATTTGGCTTTCATGAAGCCAATGTAACTTTATTGGACATATTTGATCTATTACATTATTGGACATATATATTTTTCTTCATGCTCTATGAATATATCATGGGTATTGATGTAGAATATTTTATGTTTATGTGGATGCCTTATGCTTTGTAAATTGCTTATGCCTTATATTTATGCTTGCACGTGTATATATGTATATTGTTACTAAATGATTCATACTTAATGAGAATATGCATGTTTCATTTCATAAACCTAGACTCATAATTTTCATTCCAACACCATAATGAAGTGATAATAGTTCATATAAGATCAAAAATATCAATCCTACCCAATTTTATTCCTCTTGGAGCCTTTTAACAACCTGGACTTATTTAGGGCACTACAAGAATGTTAAGGGATGCACCAGTACCTTGTGGTCCCAAATGTTTGAATGAGTTTTGAAGCATAAAAAGGTTATTCCTATCATTTACAAGTCAAATTTAAGGTGTTAACAGAGACGGTTCGATGCCAGGATGAGCGGTTTTCAAGATATGCAATGTTTCAGCTTTCAGCTATTCAATATTTCAAGTTTTTGCATCAACCAAGATTGGGTCAGCAAATGAAAATGGAAGGGAATCTACAAAATATGAGATAGGTCATTATATGTCTCCATGACACAGTCCTTTAAGACCTGATGGCTCATCAATATCCCTTGCGAGCTCCGAGAAATGGACTAGTCCTAAAGATTGCCAATTTTGTTACCTAGTGCACCTTAAGGGACACTTGGCTCCATAGCAGTCGGCAACGTTCAAGCCACTTTGTGAACATAACAAGTTTTTTTGTAGTGTTCAATCAATATTCCAAAGCTGTTGGCAAAGACAGTTTGATGCCAGGATGAGCAATTTTCAAGATATGCAATGTCTCATCTTTCAACTGCGCAACATTGCAAGTTTTTGCATAAATCAAGATTGGGTTGAAAAATGAAAATGGAAGTGAAAATCCAAAATTTGAGATAAGTTATCATAGAGCTCCATGATATAGTAACATAGAACCTGATGACTCATCCATACCACTTGCAAGCTTTGAGAAACAAACTCCTGAAGATTGGTAATTTTATTGCCTGGTGCACCTAGAGGGAAACTTTGCTCCATAGCAGTCAAAAACATTCAAGCCAGTTCACCTCCATTATAGGGTCATTCCTAGTGATCACCCAACATTTTGGAGCTTTTGGAAGAGATGTTTTAATGCTAGGAAGAGTGGTTTTCAAGATATGCAATGTTTCATCTTTCAACTGCGCAACATTGCAAGTTTTTTCATCAAACAAGATTGGGTCGACAAATGAAAATAGAAGAAAATCTACAAACTCTAAGATAGGTTATCAAAAGCCTCATTGACACGGTCCCATATCACTTAAAGGATTTTTGATAAACCTCGCGAGCTCCGAGAAACAGACTCCTAAAGATTGATAATTTTGTTGCCTGGTGCACCTTGAGGGACACTTGGCTCCATAGTGGTCGACAACGTTCGAGTCACTTTGTGACCTTAACAGGAACACTCCTATCATTCACCCAGCATTATAGAGCTATTGGTAGAGATGGTTTAATGCTAGGATGAGCGGTTTTTAAGATATGCAATGTCTCAGCTTTCAACTACACAACATAGCAAGTTTTTGCATCAACCAAGATTGAATCACAAAATGAAAATGAAAGTGAATCCCCAAAATATGAGATAGGTTATCCTAGGCCTCCATGGCATGGTCCCCTAGCACCTAATGTCTTGTTGATATCCATCATGAGCTCCAATAAATGGGCTCCTGAAGATCAGCAATTTTGTTGCCTGGTGCACCTTGAGGGACACTTGGGTCCATAGTGGTCAAAAATGTTTGAGCCACTTTGCCTCCATGATAGGGTCATTCCTAGCATTCACCTAACATCTAGGACTTGTTGGAAGAGATTGTTTGATACCAGGATGAGCAATTTTCAAGATATACAATGTCTCAGTATTCAACTACGCAATATTTCCAAGTTTTTTCATCAACCGAGATTAAATAGGAAAATGAAAATAGAAGCAAATATCCAAAATTTGAGATAGGTTATCATAGGCCTCCATGATACAGTCCCATAGAACCTAACAAATTATCAATATGCCTCATGAGCTCTGAGAAATAAACTCCTAAAGAGCGGCAATTTTGTTGCCTAGTGCACCTTGAGGGACACTTGGCTCCATAGCGGTCGGCAATGTTCGAGCCACTTTGCTCCTATGACATGGTCATTCCTAGCATTCACCCAACATTTTGGAGATGTTGGTGGAGAAGGTTAGATGCCAAGAAGAGAAGTTTTAAAGATATGCAATGTCTCATCTTTCAATTGTGCAACATTGCAATTTTTTTCATCAACCGAGATTGGGTTGCAAAATGAAAACATAAGCGAATATTTAAAATTTGAGATAGGTTATCACAGGCCTACATGACATATTCCCATAGCTCCTAACATCTCACCAATACTATTGGAAATGAGTTGAGTAACTAAGAGGGGAGGGGTGAATTAGTTACCACAAATACAAATCCAATTCCCTTAGATGTCTTTATCAAACTTATCACTGTTACTCATTTAACAAAGATATTATGTTGTTACTCAATTAACAAAGAAATCTTAAGATATTAAATGTGATTATCCTTTAGAGATTTAAGAACATAAACATAAAGCATAAATCAAATAACATGTACACAGATGACACCAAGATTTATAGTGGAAACCCAATTCGGGAAAACCACCAATTACAACTAGTTATTGTTTTTCACTCTTCTGAAGTGAGCCTTGTTAGAAGCCAACCATGTTAAAGGTTATAAAAAACACTATTAGGTGTGACCCTGTTAGAGTATTTAATCACCCTGTAAGGAGTGGCCTTATTATAGGTCTTCAAACTTCAATGTAGAAATGCCACCTTGTGTGAGGATTTTTGAAATACTGTTAAGTCTACTCTATAAAGAGATTTGGATCACTACTACAATTGTTAGAGAGTAAAAATGAATTGACCTAATTGAAGAAGCAATTGTCTTTGTAGATTCCGATCTTTTTTTTGTCTTTAACTCGATCCTTATTGATCAAATATTCTTATGCAGCTCAGTCTAGATATTTTGTCCTTAATCATAATTCCTTCTTATTTCTCCTTCACTCTTCATATGAAAAACTCATACATTCAATCCAAAATTGACCTTGTATATATATGATAACCCTTGTCAATTCAGCTTGAATAACCTTCCAAATAAACAATAAAACTCAAATCTATCAGCTGCAATTTGTAACACCCCAAAATTGGCACCTAATAATCCTAATCAATTTTGGGGCGTTCCTTCAATTTTCTCATTATCGAAGTCCTATTTTACTAGGCAAATTCTCCTCCTAATTGACTTTAATTGACTGAGTCTCAAATGCAAAAAAACTGAATTTGCATAAATTTGACATTATATTTAATTCCTAAATTATCAAGGTTTATTAGCTCAAAAACCCTATGATTAATTAATTTTATTCTAAAGTCCTAAGTGCTTTTAAATTAAATTAATTCCACCCCCTTTAGCTAATATACATCAAAAGGAATTGAATAGTTATTTAATTGATTGAATGGATTATCCTCAAAAAGAATTCCATAATTCT
>MU220028.1:536061-569070 GCA_018584345.1 Thuja plicata | reverse complement strand
CTGAATGAATAGGAGAAGAATCATACATGACAGGTAAATAGAATTACTTTCACTGCAATCATAGACATGAAATAGAATCCAGCATGCAACTGCAGCTTCACATATGACTGTTCTATCTATTCAAATGTAGAATGAATTACTAACGGTACAACAAACATGAAATAAATCTAGCAACTGGAATTAATTCTGCTCCAATACCAAGTTTTATGACCTTTACATTGATTTCCTTCACAGTATTTATAGAGTCTACGTACAATGCTAACTGGAAATGATTCACTTCCAGAATACAAAAAGACAGGGCATAAAGAGAGAACATCTCGATGATAGAATTTGAAAAGCCAATTGCTGACATGGGAATAAGAAAAGACATCATAACTGTGACACTTCAATTTGAATCCTTCATCTTCTCTTTAATGACATCTGTCGAGTCAAATCCATTGGGCTTCGGGGTCAAATAACAGCTTATGTTTTTTCACATGCTTGATGCTATTCGGTTTCAATTTCAACCTCAAATGGTATCGAGAATCCTCATCTTTATCTTGAACTCGGGCCTTTAATGCAATTGACGGAAAATCCCAAACTGAATGCTTCCGGTGGAAAATACCAAACCTGCTTCTCCATTACGAAAAATTGGAAAAGAGCTTCTGCATTTTGGAAAATTGGTAAAGAGCTTCTCCTTTCAGAAAATTGGAAAAGAGCTTCTCCTTTCAGAAAATTGGAAAAGAGCTTCTCCTTTCGGAAAATTGGAAAAGAGCTTCTCCTTTTCAGAAAATTGGAAAAGAGCTTCTCCATTTCGAAAAATTGGAAAAGAGCTTCTCCATTGCGGAAATTTGCAACTTGGCTTCTCTTCAAGGAAAATGTATGAGGGAGGTGCGAAACCCACAATATGTGAAAAACCTTCTTTGCGGGAACCGCACCTAGTAGGTGCGATTTCCGCATAATGGAGAAGCCACTACCTGTCTTTCCACACGTCATTTTTAAGTGCCCGGGCTGCTTAACTTAAAGCACATGCTTTATTTGATCTCTTAAAACAATAACATAATATTCCTTTTTAATAAATTGGGCCCACCTTGTTATAACTAAACTTGCAGAAAATCACCTAAGAGGTGCGAAACCCGCACAGTGCAAAGTTCTTCTTTGCGGAAAATCACCTGAGAGGTGCGAAACCCACACAGTGCAAAGTTCTTCTTTTCTGCCTTTGCAGAAAATTACCTTCTTAGGTAGAATTCCGCCATGGAGAAGCTGAAATCTAATTCTCCTCTTTGAGTCTTTCTTGATTCCAAATTTCCTTTTAAATATTTCTCTCTTACCTGGAAAATTGAAAAAGTGCTTCGAAAACCCGTTGTGGTGTCCACCACAATGCTCTTTCTTCTTTTCTGCCTTTGTGGAAAATTACCTTCTTAGGTAGAATTCCGCCATGGAGAAGATGATTTTTGAAATCCCGCTGAGCTCGTTCTCGCTCATTTCTTAACCAAATTTCTCGCCGTTTGTTGCATTAGGATCGTTGAGACTTGTAGAATCGATCCATACCAGTCTTCAATCTCTGCCTAAGAAAGAACATCGATTGGAGCACAAATCTTTTCCGGGTTAGGATCTACAACCTACCCAAAATAATGAGACCTCAGGACAACCTGTCGGGCTAAGAGAAGGAAAGGCAATGACAGGGAAACCCGACAAAGATAGCCTACCTAAGAAAGACTTAGACCTAGACTCAGACTGACCAGACTGACTTGACATGACCATATGACTCCAAGAATGCCAAAAAAAGGGTGACTGAAAGTTAGACAACAAAATGCAATTTCAATTCTAGTTTAAATGCAATTTCAATTCTAAGATTAAGAGATTTTCGAGCTTTCATAGATTAATTGCATTTCATTTTCATAGACTAGTTGCAACTTCAATTTCATAGATTAACGACAATTCCATTTTCTCTCACACTTTAGAAATCCTCCATGTTAGCAATGGTCAGGTTGTTGGCTCTCGTTCTGAGATTAAATTCGACATCCACAACTAATTAGGAGGCAGAAAGTTGCTTCAATTGAATTTGTAGGATGAACAATTCATATTTTTCTTTGTGAATTGAATGATTGAGTAAGGACTATGCTGAGTTTGTGCTTGATTTAGAGGTCACATTCAAGCACACACACAATTAACCAATTAAACATAGTGTAAACTATTGTTAGTTGGTTGACACTAAATACATAACTGGGTTAACACTTAAATCCTTCAATGCCTGACCTTACTGTATTGCCCGAGTGAACTGGGTTAGTACTGAACTTCTCTCATTAACTAATAGAGCTTGGTTAATGTAGAAAATCATTACATTTATGTATACATCTGTGTAACACCAATGACAATATAGAATTGAATAATTGTCTTCAATAATCTCCCTCTTTGGTATTGATGGCAACACAACATGTCATTATATAAAGAATTTTAGAACAACATAAATAATAATAAAATTTATTAATGTCCTTAGCTTCATTCTGATTCTCAATTTTATAATTTCCTTAGCTTCATTCTGATTCTCATCCAAAAAACTTCCTCTGTCTTCATAGTCACTGAAATACATAATTCTCCCTCTTATATCAATCTCTATTTTTGATAAAAAAAATTCCCTCTGTTATACTGATTTCTTTGGCATGACATCAATAATCTATCCCTCTTTGACATCCAATTCCAAAGAATCCATCCAATGAACTTGTAATGTACTTGATGTACACATTCATATGCAATAAGCTCATCTTCCCAATTTAACTTTGTTTTCATATTGCCAATTTAGGTTTATTCAAAATAGGAATACCTCTTAATCTTTTGTTCTTTCTTATGTTGACCAGGTTATCAAAATTTGCATGACACAATATTTTGTGCCATAACCATCTTTATTCTAGTTGTGCAATAAAACATCAACTTTCAGTGACATCAAGATAGAATAGATTACCTTTTATTTTCCTGCCAGTTCCAACTAGGTTTCCTTTACCATCCAGGAGCTTGGCCTTACCATTCATGAATTCTACCTTGAAACCAATGTTATTCAATTGTACCACACTCAGTAGATTATTCCTTAGTCCTTCAACCCAATAAGCATTATCACATTTGATTCCTTTAGTTAGACAAATGCAACCTTTACCTTTCACACAGCAAGGTTCATTATTCCCAAATCTGACACTCCCACCATCATAGTGTTCAAGATGTTCAAATTTTCTTTTATGACCAGTCATGTGGTGAGAACAACCAATATCAATTATCCAAGTGTCATTAACATGAGAGAAAAGTGGTCTTTTCATTTTCTTCATTGTCTGACTCATCCTTAATAGCAATGTAAACCATTTCATCTTCATCTTCATCACTATCAGAATCTTTTGCAATATAACAAGATTTCTTACCTTTGTCCTTGTTGAACTTTTTCTCATCTTTGTTTTCTTTGTTTGGACACTTAGCAAAAATGTGACCAACCTCATCACATGAAAACAAAATCAATGTGTAGACGTTCAAAAATATTGACATTATCTTCCCTCTTACTCCTCTAACTATTTAATTTAACAAATTAAATAGTTTCATTTGCTAGTATTTATCAATAGCTTAAATATTGTTCTAATGTATTTCATTTAAATACATTTGTCTCATGAAATTCCCTTTTTAATTAATTTACATTTATTAAATCCTCCATATTCCTAATTCTTCTAAACCATGATTTATTCAAATTTAATTTGAATTATAATCTAAACCCTAGCTAGTAACCTATTAACCCAACCTAGAGACCTACCCTAAGCCTACCCTATTTCTACCCTACTCCTATCACCTCATATCCTAAGCATATTTCCCCACCTAACTATCCTCTGATCATGCTTAAAGGGTTATTCCTAACTTTTTTAAGGCTAACGGAATGCTCACCCACATGGGGAAATTCTCTCCAAAATGGGCACCCATCCCTCTTAAATTCTTCTTAAAATTTTGTCTCCCACTTGGAAATGTTGAGCCACTCAACATTTAATGCCAATTTTGACTCAAAAGTGGCTATCCCCTCAAACCTATGTGTCCCTTATGTGGCTCTTATGTGGATGCCACATAGATGCCACATCATCCAAGCCCTCTTCTTCTCCTCCAAAACTCTATAAATAGAGGCCTTCCCCTATTCATTTTTCATCTCTCATATTTACATTGTTATTATGCTAACATAGCTCTAGATTTCATGTTTTTCATATGCTCTTAGTTTCATGTTTGAATCATATAGATATCACATGCTAGGCTTCAATTTGGTTAAAATGAATCATAGTTGAATCATAGTTGTTACTTTGCATCTTTCATAGCTTCAATCTTGCATAGTTAGCATATCATCTTCATAAGCTTAGAATATCATTTTGAAGAAGATTTGAGACTAGTTCTTCATACTAGCTCTTGAATCTCTCTTCTTGCTTATCAAATCTTGCATTGTATTGGGGATTTATTTCATTTGTGTTTGAGAGAGCACATGTACATTTAATCTAAAAGAACAAATCAAACAAGTAAAATAGGGTGCAAATAGGTTATTTTAGTTCTATCTAATGTTATGATGATATCTTGTTTGGTTTCTTGCTTATTTCATGAATCATATGTCTTAACCCACTAACTTCTCATGTTTGAGCTTGCTCCCAATAGATTGAATATTTTACCATACACATTCTAGCATTCCTGGTGGGACCCATGTCCCTAATGTTTTCTAACTTCTTATCTTTCTTTCTTCAAATTTCACCCAGCACGCAGATCAGTGTCTGCTTTTTACGCAGAGGCATCTTCACAAACGTTGATTCTGTGTGAACCACTATTCGACATCTTCGCAGAACTAGCTTCTACGACCTGAACTGGCATTTCTGCATGGCCTTGCAAATTTTGAGATTTTTCCAAAATATCAGCTGTTATTTATCAAGATTTTTGGTTTTCCCGCTGCTTTTTAACATTTTAGCTTTCTATTTTTTAGCAGAGATCAATCTAACAAGTAGTTATAATGCTGAAATTTTACCAAGGGAAAAAATCTTGATAATTTATTAAAGAACACTAGATTTTAGTTGTTTGGATAATCTCAAATGGGTAAATTTGATCAGATTAAAGACTAAAAAGAATGAAAAATTAACTTTGTTTGCTGTCTCTTGTTGTCTTTTTGTGCTTGCAGGTACAATGACATTTGCATAAATGCTAGTTCATGAACCAGTGTCTACAACTCACAAATTGGCATTTTTGTTTAACCGGCATCTGTGTTTCACATATCGACGTCTCTAGCTGGCATAGCAACTTACTGGTTTTCTATGTTTCTGGCCTATTTTTCTGCATTTTGTCATTTTTAGGCTAAAATAAGAACCAGCGTTTGAACCCTGAATCGGCGTTTGTGCTTTGTCAAAATTTTTTTTGATCATTTGCTAACAATTGTCTAGTGGTTTTTTTTATTTTCAATGCTTTCCAAAAGGTTTAATTGAAGCTACTAATCAATTGTTTTTCAACACCGTTTGTCAAAGGCACAACTTCAAAACTAATCACGTTTGTGTTACAGGTTGCCTCACATCAAAATCGACCAAACGATCGTGTTTGTGTTAATATTTTTTTAGGCACATAGACTAATTAGTTATATTTGTTTTGTCTAATCCTAAGTAAGTGTTAGGGGATTATGCTCTCTTCCCTTTTGGGAAGATCAAAAACCTAGACACACTTACTTTGTGTTAAACAATTGAATCTTTTGGGAAAAGAACAAACTTTGTCTTGCATGTTTGGGAGAAAATGACATTAGGCAGGAGAGTATGCTCTTTTTCCCTTGTGGAAAATTAGAAATCTAGACCCCTCTCATCGCCAATCTATTATTTTTAAATTAAGCCTTTAGATGCACCTGTCGGTTGAGGAAAAATTCTCCCAGGAATGACCCACATGAAAACAAGGTGTAAGCCACACCAATCTAACTCATGTTAATCAAATTTACTCCTTGGGGTTAAAGCCTTAGGAGTCCATTGGGATTTGACCTTATGCTCGGCTCTAGTCTAACTTAAGTGTGGCCTTGCAGTCTCAATCACATTTACATGACCACTTTTGTTGAGACGCTCTATGGGGCTATACACCTGAATCATGCTTGCATAGACATAGAGGATACAATCAAATGGAGACATTTACTAAACACTCTAGGAATAGAAGCTACCCGATTCACCTCTGAACAGTGACTTATTATAGTGCAAGGGGAGGGAAGAATCTCCCCCCAAGATCCCCATCATATGTGTCCCAGGGTATTATGTTGTGAAAGAGATCTTTGTAGCATGACAACAATACTTGGAAAAAGGCAAAAACATGAGCGCCCTTTCAAGGTTGACACTGCGGTGGGAGCTGACAAACTACCAAGAAATGGGTCTATAATATTTCATTGAAGCTAATTCCTTAGGTAGATGTGTTCTTGAAGTGTTTGAAGAAAATTTGACAAATCCAAAACATAAACAGAATACCCAACATTCAAATTTGTCATGTGCTTGTATCCTTCAAGGTTGCTTTGTCCCTTGTAATATTTTTTTCAGACACATGCTTGTTATTTTTGGGTTTAACTATGTTGAAATTGGTTCTTGCCATGGAAAAAATCTATTGAAAATCAGAATGAGATCAAACTTTTACCAAATTATCAAGACAACGTCCCTTTGCAAAGATTACCTTGAGCTATAATTTTTAGAATCTAGTCTTGTATGAGAGATGTCCTAAAACCTCCAACTATTCATCCAAGATCATATCTATTTATAGGACATGACTGATTCCAAGAAGCATAAGAAAGTACAAATTTTGTTACCACCTATACAAAGATAAGAGAAAAATGTAAATTGAGAGGCTGCCAAGTACCAACACATTAGTGATTCCATCAAACAAGAGATTCATAAACAGGAAGAATTCACAAAGTTATCTACAACAATAAGGTTTCTTGTTTCATGGGCAAATATCATCTAAACTATGCTTTTGTTGGATTTGAGAAATATCACTAGCTGGTTTACAATGACAAACAAAAGTTCCTCCTCTTCTTAAGCTCACTTAGCTTGCATTTTTAGGACCTCCCCTAGGTTGTCATCTTTGGAAACACATCACACACTCATCCCAGCATAATCCTGCATTAATCAAATCAATCCTAATCAGCCTAGCATCATCCTAATAATCATCCAAAGCATCCTTGATCACATCCCTCTCTTGGTATTGCATCCCCTTTTGAGTTTCTAAAAGCCTACATCTTAATCAAACCCCATCCTTGAATGTCCTTAAAATAAGCATTGTTTAGGATAATCCCCTTTGTCTTTTGCAACATCATCACCTTGATGAAAAGGTTGGATTGCATCAATAGAGAATCCATTCTGCTGAAGACCACAATTCTATCTTAGGTAGACAATCATATCCACTTGATCTTACATTAGGGAAAGCAACCCTTAATCTATGCCTACACCAAGTTATCCTTAGTCCTTAGGAGCATATTCATCCTTAGCTTCCTAGGTGTATCCTTGCATTATAGCTTGCATCTCATATCCCCATAGGATAGTCATTTCATGCCACCTATCACACGAGCCACTAAGAAGAGGAAGACCATGGATCCTAATCTTGCTGCTAGTTCATCTAATCCCACAATTGACAACACCAACACCATGGTTACTTATGTGCCTCAGCCCAAAATTAAATTGAGTACATCTAGGTAGACACTAATGAGACTCCCACCCTAAGTACCGTGGAAACATTTTTCAACCATCCAGCGCATGTCCACATGGTAAACACCATGAGTGGACGCAACAGCAATCAGGTACTCTTGGACATTCAACAACAAGGACTTTAACTCCTACCTTGGATTATACCCACACTTTTCACATGATCTACAACACTTCTAGGGGAATGTTATCCTCCCACTAGAAATGAAGTTTGTGACACACTTCAATGAGCCCTATAGGTGGGAACTCTTATCGCACAAGTAGTCCATCCCTCCATTCCACCCTTCATCATGCACACAACACCTTTGTCTACCTCGGGAGCCCCACCTCCTGATGCAACATCAGCAACACAAACAATACCCCCTATCGCTATTAATGCACCTCCTCAAGCAATAGTCACTCCTCTTTCACAAGCAATCCCAACTTTCATCGCACACTTTCCACCACCACCGGTCAACACTCAACAAACCACCATTCCACCCATTCCCACTCTGCCTATTCAGAGTGAAAAAACCAGTTCATAGCATCAAAGCACTCAAGTCTCCATGCCTATTCCACCTTTCTTCACCATAGGCATGCCACCTACCAACACCTATAACCAACCCTTATTCCCACAAGGGTCCACTTTTCCCGCTCCACCAGCAACGCAATCCCAACATATGCCAGCAGTTCTACCTCAAACATTGTTCAACCCAAATCCCCCCATGAAAAAACCATCTACAAATCCCTTCATCATACCCCAAACTCCCATTCAACCTATCCAATAGTTGCAACAACCAATCCAATAGAAATCTATCCAACAACAACAACAACCTATCCAACAGCAGCAACAATCCATCCAGCAGCCATCCCAGCAACAACAACCACAACAACAAATCACCAATCTATTCACATCCCAAGCACAACAGCAACAAATCAACCCCTTCATAGCTGCACAGCCCACCATCCAAACTACACAACAACTACAACCACAAATGCAGGGGGAAAATTCCCTCATGGCGCAACCACCACAATAGTTTTTTAATGCTTTTATCCAACCCATGCAACAACAGCAAACTCCTTCCACCAACTACCAAGCCATGCCATCTTTCATTGCGTCACAAACAATTCCACCTCCACAGCATTTCAGTGTTCCCACTGGGGGCATTCTATTGCAAAACACCTATCCTCCATCCTATACAGGTGCGCAATAGGCTCATCCCACCTATCCAACATCGTAGCAAATAAAAGCATATTTCCAGCAATTGCAACAATCTTATCAAGCACCAACACCTCCTCCACCGAAATACTCCCCTCAACCTCAGCTTCCACCACAATAGCCCATATACGTTGACAAAAAACCATCATATCAAACACCACAATATCCCCCACAGAATCCTCCATATTTTCCATTCGATCCATATTAGGTTCAAGGAAACCATGCAATCACGATTAACAATCCTCCCCCGCAAATCAATCATGAATGGGAGGAAATGAAGAATGCTCTCAAGGAGCTAAAAGCTTGGATAAAGGCTAAAAAATTCAAGTCTGAAGAGGTGTGTCCTTATCTGTTTGATCGATCTATCACTGCCATACCCTTCCCCAAGAACTTTGAGACACCCAAATTTGATAACTATCAGGGGAAGGGAGATCCTGTGTGCCACGTGAAAGAATTCTACATCGCATGTCAAGAAGTTGCCTATAGCGATAATTTCCTTATGAGACTGTTTCCCAAGAGTTTAGGGGGAACTTCTCTTGAATGGTTCTACAAAATCCCTTATGGCACAGTCTCTACTTTCACTAAATTATCTAAAATTTTTGTGGCCCAATATGCACATAATGTCAAAAATGAACTCTCACTCCTTGACCTATGCAATTCCAAACAAAAGGGAGGAGAGAGCCTGGCTGATTATGTTCAATGCTGGCAAGGGCTTACTACAAGGTTGTCCTACCAACCCCCAGAGAAACATCTTATCAAAATATTCATTAACAACCTCCATCCTAAGCTCACCTATCACATGTGCATGAATTGCATACAAACTTATCAAGACATTAGGATCAAAGGTATGGATCTTGAATGAGGTCTCATAGAAGACAATGCCATCAAGCACTACAAGGAATCCCAGCCTCACAAACATAAAAATAATTGGTCAGACTACTAGAACAAGAACAAGAACATAGTAACTAATGGAGCCACTGACACCAAACACGTTCAGGTTGTGGTAGCCAGTCCTCATGCACCTACCCAAACTTATCAGCAAGCACCACCAATGTACCCTCAACTTCCTCCCATGTATCAACAGCCCAATCTTGTGTATTCCCAACTGACTTACCAACAAAACATGCACCCTCAAGGCATGACTATCTATCCCCCTCCAGGAACATCATATCAACACAACTACCAAGGTCCTATGAATCAGACAAATGCTATAACAGTCCCACATGGACAACAAAGACCTCACACTTCAAATGTGCCACAATACACATTTACCCCTTTGGACGAGCCTGTAGATGTCATCTTTCGCAAAATGGTCCAAGCCAACCAATTTGTGTATCCAAAGACGCAACCATTTGATGACTCAACACCAAAACCAGCTTGGTATAAAGACAACGAGTACAATGATTACCATCGCGTTAAGGGACACACTACCCTCAAATGCATGAAGCTGATACACTATATTCAGGATCTCATTGACCGCAAGGAGATCAAAGTGGACTCTCCTTCCCAACCATCACCAAACGCAGGCCTTAAAATTTATCAAAACACATTTCCTACATAGACTTCAGGTAAAGGCCCAAGCAATCCTCCGATCAAGGTAAGGGTAAGCAAGGAGAAAATTTTGATTGAAAAGATTATATGAATGCCTATATCAACTACGATAATCTCATTGGTTGCATATCCCAAGTCCAGTCCTCTTTCAATCTCATCCATGTCAAGGGTGCTGATAACCAATGTGAAATCACCACTCGTAGAGGTAGGATAAAATTTGTAGGTGCCAGTCCCGCCCCATCTACTGGGACCCAATATAGCATTTTGGAACACCTAGGGAATACTCCAGCCCAAATTTCCATCCTGGATCTCCTTCGCACTTCACCCACTTATCAAGAGATCCTCAATAAAGCCTTGCAAGAATCTCATGTTCCCAGCGACATCAACCTCACTAAATTCCAGAACCTTGTCAGACACCTGTCTGCATCTTGTGGGGTCTCTTTTAAACCAACAGACATACCCTTAGAAGAAACCAATCATAATCTCCCACTCCATATTATTGTCATGGTTAAATATTTTTCCATTAAACGGGTCATGATAGATAATGGTTCGGCCCTAAACCTATGTACTCTATAATTCATAAAATAGTTGGGTTGCACTGAAGCTAATATAAAAAATGATGTCATCACAATAAAGGCATATGACAATCTAGAGCGTACTTCTGAAGGCACCATATCATTGCCCATTCAAGAGGGCCTGGTTATCTAGGATACATTATGTCATGTTGTTGATCTTGACCTTCCCTTCAACATCCTCCTTGGACGCCTATGGATTCATTCTATGCAAGCTGCCCCCTCCACCTACCATCAGTGCATCAAATTTCCATATAATGGCACTGGATCACCATCTATGCAGATACCAAGCCCTTTGCATACTGCAATGTGTTGGAACCATCCGTTCAACATTCCAATCACTGTCCCAGGATCGATATTGGCACCTCTATCATCAGTTCATCTCGAACCCATTCAGACCAAGAAATAATCCTCGCTTCCACCTTATCCATGGTCAAGGTCAACAACAAAGGTTGTGGTGAGTAAAATTTATTTTATGCCTTCGTAGTTGGAGCACTACCAATTGATCCACACACTCAAGGCCACCGACCTAATCTAAGAAATATAGAACTAGAGACAACCAAGGCGCTAAAATTTGGTTCTACTACTTTTATCTGAAAGGGTACTTTGAATGGACAGGAAATGACACCAAACATCAACCAATGGCTCTATAAATATCCACCATCAAAGGACACAAGTTGCCTCAATTACTTCAAAGATAAGTACCCCACAACTCACAAACTGGTGACAAAAAAATGGAAATACCAAGGAGGTGGCCTTGGTTATGACGAGCAAGGAATGAAAGATCCTATTATACCTACCCAACTATAAAAGCACCTAGGGCCTTGCATGGGCTCTAACACGAATGGGGGCACCAATGAAAACATATTTGCCTCTTGTTCTTGCCTGGGTGAAATCGGTGACATCGAAGATATCCTGGAAGAGAAAGTTGTGAGAGCCTATGACGATGCTTTTGATAATGAAACCTTCCTAGGAAATTCTGTCCTACACCAACTTCCCATTCTCTTCATTGACCTTCCCCTCCATCATCCTGAACTCATAGACTGGGACCAACCAAGTGTCATGCAAATTGATGAGTTCCAAAGTAAGGATGGGCTCCTAAGATTTATGGGAGCAATTGAGAAAAGCAATGACTGGGGGCAAGACTCAGCATATGTCTACAAACTAGACCCAAAGGCATACTTTGGGGAAGAGGACAACTTCAGCCACAAAAATGGAGAAGAAAAAAAAAATAAAAAAAGAGAAAAATTGATCCTCTAGAAAAAACCCCTTTGGGGCACTATCTGATCATAAAATAGTAAAAACAAAGGGTGTATCCCCTTCTAAAAACCTCTCTAAGGTGCCAAAAGATGAAGATTCTCCTCTTCCTCTGATCTGTGATTACAAGCCTGAACAGTCATTGATTCTCATCGAAGAAGAAAAACCTGTCAACCTGGGTACTAAATAGAATCCCACCATACATACATAGTAACATCTCTAACTAAAGCATAAGAAAGTGATCTTGTCACTTTATTGAAGGAATCCATCTACAAATGCACATGGTCTTACTCCCACATGCCGGGATTTGACCCCAACTTGGTGGTTCACCATCTTGTAGTGGACCCAAACATCAAACCTGTCAAACAAAAGCTCAAGAAGATGCACGCTAAAGTGGCACTACTTGTCAAAGCAAAGCTCAAGAATTTACTCCAAGCCAAGGTCATATGCCCCATTGACTATTCTGACTAGATTTCTAACATGGTGCCCATCTCTAAGCCTAATAAATCAATTAGGATATGTACAGATCTCTGAGATCTTAATAAAGCATGTCCCAAGGATGATTTCCCCTTACCAAACATAGACATTATTGTGGATCTCACAGCAGGACATGAGATGTTGTCACTCATGGATGGCTTTTTCGAATATAATCAGATTCGCATTGCAGAACAAGATCAACATAAGACAACATTCACAACCCCCTAGGGCACCTTTTTCTATAAAATGATTCCTTTTGGCTTGAAGAACGTTGGGGCAACCTATAAAAGGGCCATGACTATCATTTTCCATGACATGATACACAAAATTATTGAAGACTATGTTGATGATATCTTGGAAAGATTAGTTAAGAGGGAAGATCATCTCAATGTTTTGGAGTGCATCTTTGATAGAATTGGACACTACTATTTAATGCTCAACCCTAAGAAGTGTGTCTTTGGGGTCACATCAGGAAAACTCCTTGGGTTCATTGTATCCAGATGAGGCATTGAAATAGATCCCAAGAAGGTATAAGCTATCATAGAGATGCCTCCACCAAAGACACTCTGAAAACTGTGCAGCCTCCAAGGAAAGTTACAATCTATGAGTCATTTTATCTCTTAACTTGCAGACAAGTGCCAACCATTCACTCATCTCCTATGAAAAGATAACACATTTAAGTGGGATCCTCAATGCTAGAAGAGTTTCAACAAAATCAAAGAATACTTGGATAATCCACCCATCCTGGTACCACCTGTACCTGGTCGACCACTCATCCTATATATTTCTGCTACTACCACAACACTGGGGGCACTCCTGACTCAGTTGGATGATGAAGGTAAAGAAAGAGCTATTTATTACATCAGTTGGACCTTAGTGGGTTATGAGCTCAACTATTCACCTATGGAAAAAGCATGTCTGGAAGTGGTCTTCGCCACTCAAAAAATTCACCACTGGGTGATCTCACAAAATTATGTCCCACTTTTTGGCCAACTTTGACATTGAAATGAACATTCTGAAAAACAAACTTTTCTTTTGGACATCTATTGTCGTAAAACCATTAAGAATTTCAAGATGATGTAAACTAGTGACTTTTAGAATTTTTTTTCTAGTTTATAAATATATTTTTTTTAAAAAATGGGAATTTATTTGTATCCATTTTTCCTTCTCCTTTAAAAATTATTTTTGTAAAAAATCAAAATTTTTCAGGAGTGACACTCACTTTGATCAACATAACTTTTTTTATAAAACTGATAAGAAAGTAATTATTTTGAATTTAGGTTTGTAACACAAATTTCTAGGGAATCCATTTGGTTTCATTCAATTTGGTTGAATATTTAATACTTTATTGAGTTATGAAGTGACATTAATTATAATTTGGACATAGGTTCACTTGGATCGCTCTAACTCTATCTCTATATATCAAAATTCATTTATTCTTTTTTTGATAGAAAGGTAACATAAATACATATTTCCTATATATTTTTCATAATTTGTCTTCCCTAATTTACTATTTTTCTATTTAGCGACACATAAGTCGCTAAATGGTCAGACAACCTATGCTTAGTAAAACTTAAAAAGAAAAGTCTCAATAAAATCAATATATATATAACTCATAATCATTGGAAAGATTTCTCGGAGAACTATCATCCTGTATTTGGGTTTTTCAAATGAATTTATTTGATCTCACAAAAAGTTAATGTCAAACTGATTTTTTGTCAGCATTTTGATGGGTTCAAAGGAGACTCAATTATAGGTGTGAGTGAGGAGTAGAGGTATTATGCCAAAGGTATTTAGATCTAAGAGACTTTTGTCTAGCCATTTTGAATTTAGTCCTTCAAATGGGACCTCTTAAGGCTTAAATCATCATATTTCCTTAAAAATGTGCAATTTCAGCAAAAATCAGGATGTTCAAAAAAGTGGGACACACTATTGTGGGACCACCCCACTATATGCTTAGTCATACAACCAAGCTCATTTCAAAGGTGGATCCTCTCAAGTATCTACTCTCTAGGACTAGGCTCACAGGTTGAATCAAAAAATGGGTTATGTTGCTAAGTGAGTTTGATATTCAATATGTAGACAGAAAAGTGATTAAAGGACAAATCATCGTTGATCAGCTAGCAGAAGTGCCATTGGTAGATTCATATCCTTTGGTCACATAATTTCTAGATGAGCATTTGTACATGATAGAAGAATAACCAACTTAGAAACTCTACTTTGACGGGTCCTACACAGCTCATGGTACAGGGGCAGGAATACTTTTTGTCACCCCTCAAGGTGATTACATCCCTATGTCATTCAAATTGGGATTTCCCTACACGAACAAAATTGTAGAATATGAGGCACTAATCGAAGGACTTCGCATGGATATAGAATGGAACATCATAGATATACATGTCTTTGATGATTCACAACTCATCATTAAAAAAGTCCTGGATGAGCATAAAACCAAATATGATAAATTGATGCCATATAAGTAGATGGTTGACAAGCTGAAAGAACGTTTCCTCCACTTGCAGATAACACAAGTACCACACTTGAAAAACAAAGCTATTGATGCAATGGCCACAATTGGTTCCCTTTTGGAGATTCCTCATGAATCTACGCAATACAAATCCTTAGTTGAGAAACTTCATGCTTCTGCTTATTAGAACAATGAATCAAATCGCGTATGTGTCATGGTTGTTCCCCAGTCCCCATCGTATAATGATATCCAAGCTTACCTAAAAAATGGTATCATATCCACTCATCTCACTACAACACAATGCCAAAACTTTATTCGCAGAGCTTCCCATTACACCCTCGTAGCCAACACCCTCTATCATCGAGGCTATCACAATGTGCTCTCTAGGTGTTTAGATGAAAATGAAGGTGCCCAGGCATCATAAGAGGTACATGCTGGAATCTGCGGTTCCCACATGAGTGGCATGGTCCTAGCCAAGCAACTTCTACGTACAGGGTACTATTGGCCTACAATGGAACATTATTATTGTGAGTTTGTCAAGAAGTGCTTAGCTTGCCAACAACATGCCAATTGGATCCTGTGTGTGTGTATTTGGGTACCTGATAAGAGAGACACAACACATTAATAATTCATTGCATTAGTTCAAAATGGTTAGACAAGCATGCAAAACCACCTAATATCGACCTATTTCCTTCTAACTAGGAAGAGTGTGATTAGTAACATAAAAGCCCTCAGTTTATGCTACAATCAGTGACATATACGACCTAGTATGAAGGATTTCAGATTATAAACAAGCTAAAAAGATGAGAAATCATGCATTCTAGCTCTAAGCATGAAAGTAATAACAATGCAAAAGCATGATTTAAGAAGTGAAATGTTAGTCTAGTATTAATTCAATAGCATAACAATGCATTTGTAATCCAAGATGAAGGATTATTTACTCTCAAAAATGGCTTCTATTTATAGAAGAATGAGAGAGAGGGAAAGGGGGGACAAGGTGGATTAATGAGTCAAGGGACTCATTAATGGAGGTGTAAGAACCATTAATGCCCAAGGCATTAATAAGGCATGGAGGAGACATAGGCTTAAGGCATCTTCACTAATAAGGCATTAATGAAGGCCTTAAAGAAGCAAGGGAGGGTGTAAGAGGGTGGCTTGAGAAAGTGGACCTTAAGGAAGTCAAGCTTGAGAAAGTGGACTTTCTCAAGTGGGTTGAGTTGCTAAGCATTCCTTAATGGAATTTGACAACATTAGGAGGTGGGTTAAGGCTAGAATTAGGATTAAGATTAGATTAGCAAGGATGAATGGGTTGAGAAGGGTTAGAACCCAGGGTAGAAGTGGTTGAGATAAGTTAGGTTGGGGTTTAGGGGACTATTAATAAATGAATTAAACTTATTTAATTCATTTAAAAATATAGGAATTAATTATCTAAACAATGAAATTGCTTTTAATAATTAGGGGACTATAGCCATTTTAATTAAATTAAATAGGCTACGGGAATGGGTTATTTTGCAAGTGGATAATTGATTTAGGGATTTATTTAATTCCTTTATAATTAAATACTATAGCCATATTTGAATTTGGTTTTATTTAATTGGTTTGAGTTGATTTAAATCATATGGCTATAATAGTTAATATAATTTAGTGATAAAAATCACCTAGGACATTAAATTGATTTAAAGAATTATGCCAAGCAGTAATAGGGTCATTTGGACATAATCAAGGGTATGATCACACTTAGGGAAAATAGGGTCCATAGTTGGAACATACCAAATTCAAGTGGTTACATTTGCCCCTCTTTGAATTGATGTGCAAGCAATACATTGATTCAAAGAAAGTTTTTGATTTTGACTTTAGAAAGATTGAGAATTTTGTTCTTGGTTGTCGAATGAAATGTTGATGAGATCAGTCTTGCACTTGATCAAACAAAAATTAATAGAATTTATTTTGAACTTGGTTGTCGTCCAAAGATCAATAAAAGATTTTAAAGATACCAATTTTGAACTTGGTTGTCATCCAAAGATTGATAATACTGATTCTGAACTTGTTTGTTGTCTAAAAAAGCTAGTACAAAGCTGCTAGGAGCTTAATAAAAATATTTTAAAATGAGGAAACATGAGATATCCAGCTCATGAGAACCAAAGCTTTCTATCCAACAGTTCAGACTTACTCAAGGAAACTGTTATGCCCCTACTTTGTTTGATAACAAAGTCATTTTTAATGTAGTTTCGAGCAAAAATTTAATTGATGATAGTGTGATCATGCCCCCTCAGGAATGAAATCAAAGGAAAAATAATAAATCCCTTAGTTGAAAAGAACATAACACTTGCAGGAAGTGGTTAGGGAAAGAAAGAGTGGAGTAGAAGAAGGTGTGTTTAAAAATAAACACACGATTACCAAGTTAATTACATGAAAATATGAGTGATAAGGCTGATAAAGTGATGTTTAGACCAAGATGTATGATAAAATGTGTAGTATTGACCAATGTTGGGAACAAATGAAGCAAAGTCATAACTTTCAAAACTACCGCAAAAATGACACTGTGCTGCTGAAAACATCTTAGGCACCTTCGATTTGGTTCTTGATTGAGTAAAAAGAGAAAAAAAAATGAATTGGTAGTTGTTCGGGAGGAGTTTTGGAACCCCTAAATGTCTCAAAAGACCCATATAAGCCTCCAAAATTACCATTTCACTATTCATTCTCACCTTCCTCCATAGAAATTTAGAGAGCTCTGCAGAGAAGATGGTAGTCCCCGTGAGGAAGCACCATTTTGAGATGAGTCGTCGACATTAGCGACCAGTCGACTACCAACCGCCTGTAAGTGCTCAATAAACTACCCTGTGAATTTTGCAATTTTCAATTTCATGCATTTTTGTGATTTTTAGAGCTAGTTGAATTTAGGATCACATTCAGGATTTTAGATCGCAACCTGCCAATCCCGAGTCGCATCCGGTTTTTCCCGGATCGCATCCAGTTTTTCTGAATTTCTACGTCGCATCTGGTGTGAATTTTTTTGTCTTGTGTTGAGTGAAAATCCATCAGGGGATAACATCCTGTTTTCTTAGGATCATATCACACGTTTAGGATCTCATCCCGTATTTCAGGGATCACATCCGGTAAATGCAATCGTGTCCTGTATTTCTAGGATCGCATCTGGTAGAAGACTTAGATTTTTAATGTGTTTTGATCTTTTTGCATCCTGTAAACTTGGAATGACTTAGTGGAGTAAGAGTATGCCCCCTTGTTGTAGATAGGATTCTGATGTTTTATTGTTGTGTCCAAAATCAGGCCCAATTTGAGGTAGTCACATTTCGCGGCACGTACCCTGCGCGCATCCTTGCATTGTCAGGACATTTATGAGATGAAAAGTAGACGACTGTGGTCCAATGTGGATTATGGTCCTTGATAGGTTTACCCAAGATCAGGGTAAACCGTGGGTTGTTGACTGCTCTGGCCGAGAGATGGCATTCTGAGCACAACACCTTCCATTTACCAACAAGAGAGATTACTGTGACTCTAGAGGACGTCTGGAGGATACTTTGCATACTGATGGTTGGACATGAGGTTTTCTTTGAGTCCAGAGCTAGTGCAGCGATTAGTACTACATGTAGATTCTTTCAGGATGACTCCATAGACCAGAGATACTTGTCATTGGATTACATGGTCGATCACTATGATCGATTAGCTATGTAAATAGCAGGTTTGGTAGGCGGCATCCTCATGCCGGATAGATGTCACCATGGATTCCTGGTGGGCTGGATGAGCATGGTCAAGCATATGATTTCCCACCGATGACATTTTTATTGGGGGTGCTATATATTAGCACACATGTACAGAGAGCTCCATGAGATTGTATACCATCACACCCGTAGTATGACTATGGGTATACTCATTCTGCTGATTTGGGCCTGGGAGCACATCCCTATCAAATGGCCAATTGTAGATAGGCAGAGGGCACCTAAGCAGCCCTATGTATACATGTATGTAGGCCTTTTACAGCAGCCCCATCTGGGCAAGGTTGAGTACTGGCGCCATTTATTTGATGATATGACAGAGGTCATCTGGCGACCATATCTAGACTATGAGGTGTGGACTTCTGATGCTTGGCAGGTACCATTTTTGGTTTAGAGTAGATATCTTATTAGCTGGATGAGGTACATTATAGAGCATTTTATTATCACCAAAGTTTTGAGGTAGTATGGTTGGCGACAGGGCCGTATAGAGGATATTGTAGTTTATGCTCGTACCCAAGATGAGACACCTCTATGGGGTGCATAGTTGACTTATGAGATGGCACACCAGGAAATCTGAGACATGGTGGCAGTAGACTGGGACCATAATCTAGATGTAGAGGATGCAGGTGTTTCAGATGGTTATGCTGTTGAGAGACTCCAGTATCCATTTCCTTGATTTACTATTCTAGAGGAGATCATTCCTCGCATAGAGGAGCCACTTGATTATGATCCTGATGACCAACCCATCAGGGGTAAAGGAGGTAGAGATAGGGCTCCCGGGAGACATGGGGGCCATGATGGTGGTAGAGATGGTGGTAGGGATGGTGGCAGAGATGGTAGGCATCCTCCTCCTGATGATGGGACTGATGGAGATGATAGAGGTGGTGGAGGAGAGGTTGTGGATACAGGTGGTGCCAATGGCAGTGGGCAGGACCGACGTCAAAGATTTATATTTATGGCCCCTCAGAGAGATACAGGCCCATTGCACATAGGTTAGTAGTAGCATCAGAGGTGTCAAGGGGCACCTAAGCAAGATGTAGGTAGGGATGGAGACTCATTGTCAAGATGTGAGTAGGAGAGGGAGCAGTTCTGAGCTTAGATTACAGCCTTGGAGGCTAGAGCCATAGCAGCAAAGTCTAGGCTGGTGATATCAGATTCCTTTCTCATAGATAGGGATAGGCAGATGGAGAGACTGAGGGCAGAGAGGGATGTACATGCCTGTATAGTAGTCCTTCAGGGATAGAGGGCCACATATTATTATGCCCTATATCATGTAGTAGTTCCAGAGGGGCAGAGAGCTCCTTCATTTTCTCGAGTGGCCTAGTAGTCAAAGGGGGCCATGCCTCCTCCAGTAGCGCCTTTTTCACCACCTCCTCCTCCTCCTCCTGACCAGGGAGAGGGGGTGGGATAGAGCTGAGATTTTTGTATCATTTTGTATGACATGTATATTTTAAGATCATATATATATAACTGGATCCTACTGAGATGCCCTCTTTTGTATATTTGGATCCTTCTGAGATCTATTTTTGTAGATGACATTCATACATATATCTAATTCATTTTTTCCGTACTGATACTCTTTATGCTCACTGATACACTTTATGCTTTCTGATACTCTTTATGCTTTTATTTGTACCATGTTATGATGATATATATCTGATGTAGTTTCTTGATTCTGACATGTTTCATGAGTTCTCTTTGCTTTCATAGATGTGGTAATTGTATCTGTTTGCACATGTGATGATATCTTGGTCTCTTGATGAGTTAACTTGTAGATGATAACATCATTTTATTATTGGATTTGATGATTCATTACTGATATAAATATGTTATAAATGATACCTATGTGAAAATGCAAATGTATGCTTCTTTTTTATTTTTCAGCTATGCAAAAATAGATGTATGGATGCACTTTAGGATGAAAAATTAAAAATGCAATTCATGGATGCTTTATTTTTTCATTTTCTAGTTGCCTCTTTTCAATGTATTCTATGTATGTGCAACGATATTTGATATCAGTAATATTAATGATTAATTAACTTGATTTTTTAGAAGAAGATAGAAACCATTTTTGAGCTTAAAATTCCTTATGCCATTATTTATGTTGATAAATGCATCATGAAAACTCTAAATGCAGATATATGCATACTCTTAGGACTTGTCACTAATTTTAGCAAATATTGCAATATTTTTATCATCATTGGGCAGTTTTGGAATGGATAACATCTGATAGTACAACCATCACTAATACCCACTGATATTATGAGAGTATGAATACTATGTTTTATTGAAATGTCAGAAATAGACTTAGGCATCAAGGCATAGAAGCTAGGATAAAAATAGTCACCTTCCTTTTAATATACTAGATTCTAAGTAAGGCAAGATATTGGACCCGCAATGACCTTGAAAATTCATATCCTTGGGTACATTATGATTCAAAACCTTAGTGAGAATTTGGATCAGAAAATAGACAAGTAAATTATTTCAAACTCACCATAGTTTACTCATAGCAAAGATCGAGATATATGTGGCTATCCACCCATAGTAAAATCTCTTACCATAAACATCCAAGTTAGGTGAAATTTACAAGATCATTTGAAATCATCACCATACGCAGAAACTTAAGAAAACATTATGTCCCCTATCCTTGTGACTCTTTGTCTTTGCGCATACATCATTGAGTAACTAAGAAGACATAATAATTTATCAATTGTGAATCAATCCAATAAAATTTATAATTACTTAGATGCCCCTAGTTGAAAACATCATCAGGACATTAAAGAATCATAATCAAACCATTATCAAACTATGTGTTTAAGTAGTACTTGTTCATTCATTTGTCAAACACAGTAAAGATTCATCAATCAGAAAATTAGAACATAAGCAATATGGTGTTCCATGTCGGTGTATTGATAGGATAATCCATTCATGTTTGCGATCCAATATAGCCTTGTAGTAACTCCATTAATGTAAAGGTTATGTCTGGATATGTGATGCTTGAAAAGACACCTTGGTTTTGAAAAAGTGACATTGTTTTGCATGTACCAAGAAACATTGTGTCCATGAGGAAAACCATCCTAGAGAAACCTAGCAACTGCAACTGACTATGCTAGTAAAGATGCCCCCAGTGTAGAATGACTTATTCCTAAGACGTAGAGATAGACAAATCCCATGCGAGGATAAGATAGTCATTTAGGAAAATGAAGTTAGCGTATGAGCATAGAAAAATTATGAAGGCCTAGTATTAGTAGTGCATTGATAGATGGAGCACAAAACAAAAATGATGCCTGATTGTCAGGTTTTCACCACTTGGAAAGATCTTTTCCTTTCTTTTTGCTACCGAGATGCCTGCTTTACCAGGTGCTCATCAGGGCACTTTTCTCTTTTTCAATTTTTTTTCTATTTTTGATTTTTTGAATGTTTTTGTAGTATCAAGGCGCCTGTTTACCAAGTTTTCACCAAGGATACCCTTTTTGAAAGACTTTTTCCACTATTTTTTTATTTCTTCAGGATCAATTTTCTGAATGTTTTTGGTATTTTTCAATAACTTTTTACTGTACAGGCTTTCCTAGCCGAACATTAAGTGTAGAACTGCTTCAAATGTACAGTGCTGATAGGATCTGGAAGAACATCTCCCTTCGGTGTGGCTAATTAATAAGCCCCAGTGTTGAAAGTAGCAGTGATAACATAAGGTCCCAGCCAGTTAGGTTCAAAATTTCCTTTCTTCTCTTTGTTAGGCTAGTTCTTAGGATTCTCCTTGAGGACGAGATATCCTACTTCAAATTTGTGTGGTTTGACCTTCTTGTTGTAACCTTTGGACATGCTTGCTTGGTATAATTTGAGGTGATTGAATGCTTGTTCTCTATGCCCATCCAATAGGTCCAGATAATTTACCCAATCAATGTGGTATTGTTCATTAGTAACAAGACCTTGTAAAGATATCTGCAAAGATGGGATTTCAACCACAATAGGTAGTACTGCTTCAGTGCCATAGACTAGAGAAAATTGCATGGCTCCATTTGGTGTTCTGATGCTTTTTCTGTAGGCCCATAGTGTAGGATTCAGTTGTAGGTGCCAGTCTCTACCAGACTTGCTCACAATTCTATGTAGAATCTTGAGAATGTTTTTGTTTGATGCCTCAGCCTGTCCATTACCTTGAGGATAATATATTGAGGAGCAATGTTGAGTAATATGAAACTGTTCACAAAGGTCATCAATGTCTTGATTTTTAAATTGGCCCCCATTGTCTATCACAATTGAAGAGGGTATCCCATATCTACAAATAATGTAGTTCAGAATGAACATAGCCACTTGTTTGCCAGTGGCTTTGATTAGCGGCACGGGTTCAACCCACTTTGTGAAATACTTAGTGGCCGTAATGATAAACTTGTGTCCATTTGAAGAGTTGGGATATATTTTTCTAACCAAGTCAAAGTCCCATTACTGAAATGGCCAATGTGTTATGAAAGGTATAAGTTCTCTGGCAAGAGCATGAATAAGGTTTCCATGTGTCTAGCATTTAAGACATGCTTTTGAAAATTGAATATCATCTTTCTCTATGGTAGGCCAATAATAGCCTACTCTAAGAAGTTTCTTAGCTAATGAAAATTCATTTGAGTGTGATCCACATACACCTTCATGGACATATTTTAATGCTAGATCAGACTCTTCAAGTTCTAAGCATCGAAGAAGTGTACCGTCGAGACTGCATCAATATAGGTTGTTATTTATGAGGACGTAATGTGATGCTATCCTAATCAGGGATCTTTTCTCATTTTTGGATAGATTGTTGGGAATGTTTTGGTCAGAAAGGTAAGCAATGATATTGGCATACCGAGATTGATCTAGGGTATTCAAGGCACATATTACCTGATATTCAAGGTTAGCAAAGGTAGGATAGGATATTTCTTCCACCAAGAAGTCATAGTGGAATTGATGCTCCTCCAGCTGTAACATGGGTGCTAAGGTAGCCATAGCATCCACATCTTTGTTCTCTAATCTTGGTATCTGCTGGAAGGTGATGAAGACAAATTACTTCTTCAGATCATCAACTAGTTGCTTATAGGGCATCAACTTTTCATCTTTTGTTTAATACTCCCCATTGACTTGATTGATAATTAGTTGGGAGTCACCATACACGTGTAACTCTATGATCTTACATTCCATGGATAGCTTGAGGCCATTGACCAATGTTTCATATTCTGAGATATTGTTGGTGCATGGAAACATCAATTTGTAAGATTTGGGAATCTTATATCCTTGTGGAGTTATGAAGAGAACCCCTGCTCTAGATCCTTGTTGAGTGAATGAACCATCAAAGTACATCTTCCATGGATGTTTAGTGAGATGCATGATTATTTCATCAGGGAATTCAATTAGTAACGGTCCATCATTGTAGAGTGGTGAATCAGCCAATTGATCTGCAAGTACCTATCCTTTAATAGCTCTCTGTTCTACATATTCAATATCAAACTAACTTAGAATTAGGACCCATTTTGCCAATCATCCTATTAATGTTGTTCTACTCAAAAGATACTTTAGAGGATCAATCTTAGCAATGAGCTTTACTATATGAGAGAGCATGTAGTGTCTCAATTTCTATGATGCAAAGATGACCGCTAAGCATACTTTTTCAATAATGCTATAATTGAGCTCATAAGTGACTAGTGTTCTACTAATGTAGTAGATAGCTCATTATTTTTTTGTTTCATCTTCTTGTGCCAGTAATACTCCTAGGGATGTAGTTGCTACTGAAATGTATAGGAGTAAGGGTTTTCCATGAATAGGCACCATAAGAATAGGTGGAGCAGCCAGGTACCCCTTCAATTCTCTGAAGTTTGCTTCACAGTATTCATCCCATTTGAATGTAACCCCTTTATGTGGTAGCTTAGTAAAGGGTTGTGCCTTATCTGCAAGTTGGGACATGAATCTCCTGATAGACTAGAGTCTCCCTTGTAACATCCTCATTTGACTGATATTACATGGAGTCACCTCTAGAGTAGCTTTTACCTTTGCAGGATCTACCTCGATTCCCTTTGTTGATACTATGAATCCTAGGAGCTTGCCTAATTGGACCCCAAATGCACATTTCTTAAGGTTGAGCCTAAGTTGGAACTATTCCATTCAATCCAATATCTTTCTTAGGTCAGCAATGTGAGTACCTCTCTCCTTAGATTTAGCCAATGTGTCATCGACATAGTCCTCCATGTTCTTATGCATCATGTCATGGAGTATTATTGTCATAGCTCTTTGATATGTTGCACCAGCATTCTTTAATCCAAATGGCATGACATTCCAGCAAAATGTGCCCCATGCACATGTGAATGTGGTTTTCTCTTGATCCTTAGGGGTGATCTTGATTTGGTTATAGCCCAAAAATCCATCCATTAATGAATACATCTGAAATCCTACTGTAAGATCTATGATCATGTCAATGTTTGGTAGAGGGAAGTCATCTTTCGGACATGCTTTGTTTAGGTCTCTGAAGTCCATATAGATCCTAATAGATTTATCAGATTTAGAAATGGGGACTACATTGGAGATCCATGCTACATAGGCAATGACTCAAATAAATCCAGCTTTCAACAAATTTTCTAGTTTTTCTTTCACCAATAATGCAACATGAGGATGCATTTTTCTAAGTTTTTGTTTCACGGGCTTAATCCTGGGAGCTATAGAAAAGTGGTGCATGATAAGATTAGGATCTAGCCCTAGAATATTAGTGTAATACCATGCAAATTTGATCTTTTTCTCCTTCAGGAACTTTGTGAACTGTACCTTCTTTTCTTCTGATAAGGATTGTGCCAGATAAACTATTTGAGGATTCTCAATGGTGCCCAAGTTTGCTGGGTATGTTGGTTCAATCAATACTGAAGATCTTTCTTGAAAGTGTTCAGGGAGGATATCAAGAGTCTCATCCCTTGGCACCTTGAAGAGGTTTTCACCCTTGTATACATCTTTTTTCTTTACTATTTTGGGATCTGATATTGCAACATAGTGGTTTTCACCATCAGTCCACTTTTTCTTTTTCTTTTTTAGTTTGTGACTAAGAAAATTTATATCCTCCTATGACATGTTCTCGCTCCTTGCATTGGTGGAAGAAGGGTAAGGTTCACAAGCATTAAGATAACAAGCTAGCGAGTGGTCATTGGAAAAGTCAAGGATAGGAGTAGGATCCATTTTAGTCCAATCAATTAGGTCTGGAAGTACCAATTTTAGGGAGTCAGATTCTGGGAAGGACAACATCGTGTTAGCATCAAGACCATTAACCGACATGACATGATCTGTTAATTTAATTTCTTTGATATTTAGATCAATAAGAGTGAGATCATCATTAAAAGGGTCATTGTCAGTCATATATGGATCAAACTCTAGCGACTCATCAGTAGAAATCTCATCATCATCTCTCTATAAAAGGAGGCTTCTTGCTTGTAGCCTATGAAATTCTCGTAGACTTATGTATTCACCCATGTCTCCATCAATGATCGGGGGAATGAACTCTTCTTCTGCTTTAGGAGGATCAATATCATTAAAAGGAGTGTTATGTCATTTACTAGGAGTTGAGGAAGCTGCAAACATGTGAATTGTATCTATTCCAATATCTTTAGAGGAAATATATAGCTGATCCCACTCATAGTCATGAGAGTCCATGACATCATCATCAAATCTATTTAAATATTCATCAATGTTTACTTAATGGACTCAGTTAGCTTCTTGTAGATCAAAGTGAGGTAGATCGAGGACATGTGAAATTGTGACTAATTGCCCCCAGTTAGGATGTAAATTCTGTGGCCGGGGTATCTCTTGAGTGATTGTTGCTATGGTGTCTCCTACCTCTTGAATGGGAGGTTGTGCTAGCAAAGGAGTGTGAAGATCCTGTGGTACCTCAAAGCTAGGTACGTAGCATTCTCCTTGGTATTTGGGGTCTTGTGCACCAACATGTAGCAATCTTTCATAGGACCATTGCTCTAGTTCATCTATTTCGTCACTCCCTTTATCTGAGTGTGGACCCTCTATTGGAGCAAGTTTATTAGTTTTAGTATTAAAACCCAGTCCTATTTTATCTCAGGTGTTGTGGAACCCCAAGGGAATAGGTTCAATGATCCCTTGTCCTGTGTCATTTAGAGGTCCCTTTCCTTTGTAACCCATTTATTTGAGGAAATCATATCCCTTTCCATACTGCTCTGGGGATATCTTCACATGTTTGACCTTAGATTCCATTGGTTCTCCTTTGTAAAGCCAGTCCAAGACTGCTTTTTCTTCTATGTTATCTAAAGAAGACGTCGATGCCTTTATCATGCCAGTTTCCTTGTGTACTTCTGGCTCTTTGGATGCTAGAGGTGTGAATGTGGATGAAGGTTTTCCATAGGATCTTGGTGATATTGGAAGTTCTATTATTCAGGGAGTCAGGTCTAGTTTGTACTCTCCCATACCTATTTCTTGAAGTTTCAATGTTTTGCTAAAACTCTTCATAACCATGTCCTTGGTAGTTTCAGGAGAAACTACATCCATAGCCTCTTTGTTGTGTGGGATCATGCTACCTGCTTTGATATTGTTGCAAGTGTAGTTGGCATCTATAGGAATCATCACTTCTATCCCATTATGTGGGAACTTTATGCATTGGTGATAAGTGGATGGTACAGCTTGCATTTCATGAATCCACGGTCTCCCCAGTAGAATATTGTAGGCCAATGGTAAATCCAGAACTTGACATATAACATTTCTTTCAATGGGTCTGACTCTGGTAGGTAGAGCAATAAGACCTCTAGAGGATCTTTCTTCCTCATCATAAGATTTGATGGTTATCTTGTTTCTAGTGTCAATTGTTTGTTCTGAGAGGCCTATTCTCCTAATGAGATCCAGTGTATAGATATTCAATCCTATGCCTCCATCTATCAATACACGTCTAACACAGGATTTATGGATAAGGACTTCGATATGGAGGGGTTGATCGTGTGGATGGGTCAATGACTTGTCATCCTCTTCAGAAAAGGAGAGGTAGTGTGGCATTGAGATGTGATTGACCATCGCATGAAACTTGTCTATATCGATATCTTTTGGAACATTAGTAGCGTGCAGAGCTTGTTCTAGAATTTCTCTATGCACTGTGGATATCTTGAGAAACTCAAAGATGGAAATTTTGGCAGCGGTTCATTTGAATTGGTCTACCAAGTCATATTTTTCCCTGGGGATAGTGACCACATGTTTTGCTGCTGGTTTAGGAATAGTTATAATAGGAACCTTTGATGTTGATGTTGGTTTTGGAGGTCCTTTGATTGTAACCTGTTCTTGGCTCTATGTTACAACATTTGACGAGGATGAGGCACCTTTAATTGTGATCACATTGATTGATTCAGTTTTATTATTGAGCATATTAATCACATTGTCACTTTTGGAATAGGTGTAGTTTATTTCATTACCTTTCCCTTTAGATGTTTCTCCTTCATTGTAATTAGGAAAAGGTTTGTTGAATGTTGTATCATCCTCATTGGTAGTATGTCCATCTACTTTGATATTACCTCCTTCGATGAGGTCTTGGATGACATGTTTAAGTTTGAGACAATTATTAGTCTTGTGTCCCTTATTTTTTGTGGAAGACACAATAGGAGTTATCATCCCACCACCTGGGTTTGACCATCGGTTCCCACGGTTTTGAATCAGAAATTGTAACAACTTTTTTATCCACCAACATTTTCAAAATAGTCTCAAGAGGTTCCCCCAAATGAGTGAATGTTCTTTGGGGTTTTGAAGTCCAAGTTTGTTCCTTGTTGTTATCATTGTTCATTTTGGGAACGGGAGGTGTTACTTTAGCCTCTTTGCCTTCTTGCATGCCATTGGTTAGATTGATTGCTTCAAGTTTAGGATTAATGCTAGAGGCATCGACTACTCCGTCATTAACAACATTTTTGTTTTGCTTCCACCATTTAGGCTTGGAGTTGGAGTTACTGCCTTTGTTTTAATTTTGAAGGGTGATCTCTCCCTTTTTTACCATGACTTCCTCAATACAGAGGGCATTTTTAATCATCCTATCAAAGCTAGGAGAGTCTTGCATTTGTAGAGCATAGCTTAATTCAAGCACTAGATTATTAACGAACATTTCCATATTCTCTATTTCAGGAATGACCCTTGAATATTGTGCAAAAATCTTCCTCCATCTTTGTAGGAAGTGTGTGAATGATTCTCCAGTTCGTTGTTTGGTGTTACATAGATCCATCATAGTTACGTCATGTTGGATGTTGTAGGAGTAATGTTGAATGAACCATTGCATCAACTCCTTGAATGTCTTGACCTTAGGGTTTAATTTTGAGAACCACTCCATGGCATTACCTCCTAGACTTCCTAGAAATAGTCACATGAGGTATGTGGGTTTGTGCATGTACTTGATGCTTAGAGCACAGAATTCCCTTACATGGTCGTGTGGATCAGTTTCTCCCATGTACTTGTCATCCTTTGGCCTTGCCACATTAGGAGGAAATGGGACCATAGTGATACTCTTGTCGAAAGGAAATGGAAAAATGGCATCCAAAGAGTATTTGGTTTTGGGTTTCTCCTTCTCTTGTTTGAGGTTAGTGAGCTTTGTTTGCATTAGATTGAGATTTTTGGTGAGAATAGATATCGGGTTTGGTACCTCCTTTTCCTTGATATTATCCACATTATAATCTTTGGGTAACTTGACACCTGTGGATGCTAGATGGAGGAATTACTTTTTATTATCGTCACCAATTATCTATTCCAATAGCTTCCCAGCTCACTATCAGGGCATTCTAACCCTCTGATGCTGGAATTATTTACATCCACCAATAAACAAATAGTTACCTCTACCTAGACACGCCCACTTGAATGATATGAAATCCTTATTGCACTATTGGGAAACATTAACAAAGTTGAGAAATAAACTTCATGGTTAACACAAGACGTAACCAGTACATAACTAAAGGATCAAGAGTGCCTCCTAAAACACCACACTTCCAAGGAGAAACATCTCTCAGTTCCCTTCTTGACCTAGATTCCCCTCAAATGGATAGCAACACTAACAAATGGAGTAAGGCTTTTGATGGTTATAATGATGGAAAACAAGCACAATCTGAAGGCACAGAAGAGGAAGAAAGACACAGGTTTGAACATAATCCATTTGGATTAGATAGTGAAGAGGAGATCGCTGAAGATGAATATGAAAAACTCAAACAAAGTAAATGGATCCACCAAGTTGTTGATAGAAAATGGGTATACCACACATATTGAACTGATTGTGAAAGACTGACTAAGCATGCAAGGTGGACGTTTTGAAAGTGTTTTGAAAATATATTAGGGAGACCAGAAGAGACAATAGGAACCAGCTAAAGAGCAAAAAGGGTATCCTAATCAACTGAGACTTCCTAATAAAAACTCCTACAAATGCCCACTATCCTGAATGTGAGCTCCTAGATGCGAGCCTCTGATGGTACTAGATACGATCCTAGAATCTAGATACAATTTCTTGTTGACCAAATGTGATCCTAAATACCAAATGCAATCCTAAAAATTGTATGCGACTCAGGAAAAATAGGATACAATCTTATGATGTCTTTGTCAATTTGGGTCAGTTTTGAAAAGTTCATTTTTGAAGTGCGTGAATTTTCTTGTTTCTAGATTGCGCCAAGAGGTGTCATAAGTTATGAAAAACACTTGTACTCCAAGGTTTGAAATTTGTTTATTGTTTTGAGGAGCTTATCTTTTTAATGATCTTTTGGACACGTCAAACAATTTTGCATTGTTAAGAGGGTGAAACAAACACTCATTTTGTCCTATTTTCTAGGTGGAGGATGAAAATCTTTGCTCATTGACTCAGGTACACACTCAAATGCTAATCAGAATACAACCATCACCAAGCATGCAATGGCTCCAGTCATGATGTTGTATTAGCCGACTCCATCTACAAGTGAGGGCACAATATGATGAGTGTCTTGGGGTAGTTACTTTTTGCCTTGCACAAAGATTATCACCCTTTTGGGGATGAATAGGAAATTCTTTCAGTTGAAGTTATTGTAGATTATTGGGCAATCCATTCAAAACTGTCCCCCATAGAATTGCACAAGGCAAAATTGAGGTGTATAGCCCTATGATTAATAGAATATATGTAGTCTCAAAAGCAAGATTCAAGTGGCTCTGCTCTACATATACCCTGATATGTTCAAGGAATGATGTCAAAATTCCAAGAACAAAACCAATTCCATCTTCCGAGGCTTTGGCCTACAAGGAAGCAACTATTTATAGTGAGTTGGAAGGGTTGGCGTAAGACCTGTCCACTTGGGTCATTCCCGGGAGATTTTTTCCTCAACTGGCAGGCCCTCTACTATTTAAATGTATGTAACCAGTATTGGTGAGATTTGGATGTCTAGATTTCTGATTCTTCTGAGGAAGAACTAGAGCATACTCTCCTAATCTAAGTCATTTTCTCCCAAAGCACTTAAAAAAAATTTCATTCCGTCAAGCTATGTTGAGCTCAATTTAGTTGTTCCTATTTTAAAGAAAATAGGATGCTTGAAAGGGAAAGTTTGCCTTGTTCAATTCACCACAATGATTTAATGATTTGTGTTGTTCAATTTCTGATCCAAAAAGAATTAAGCGATTGAACTTGTTCTTTAATCCCACATATTTAGTGCTTTGTTTTTTTCATTTACTATCCAATAGGAATTAAGTGATTTGTTTTCTTGTTCAATTACCCCAAATTTTGTTCAATCCATAAACTGATGTATGAGTTTCTAATTTTCCTTAAAAGGAAAAGAGCATAATCCTCTAGTCAGTTTAGTGACAAATTGGAATATGTGTTTTAAATTCTAAAAATAAGTAAATAGAGGTCAAGATGGGGGGTTGGAAACCTGTAAAACCACGTTAGTATCTGTTGGTGTAAACTCCCACAAAAATCTTCAAAAACACCTTGCAAACACTTGTTAAGTTGTAAATCATCAAAAACACCACTTGTTAAAAAATGTTAGGGGTTAGGCAAACTGAATGCACAAGCTTTTAACTATATGCAAGCCTAAATTTATACTAAATGTGACATAGTATACCGTATGTGAGCTTTTACACTGAATGTAATCCCTTGCTGACCAGATGGGAGCCTAAACTAGAAATGACCTGCAAAATCCCGGATGCGATCCAACTTTTCTGCTGTGTGATGGCGTATTTGGGATGCGATCCTGAATGATTGAAAATGATCCTGTGACCAAATCCTTAGCATGCAAATTGGCAAAAAACTGTTAGAAAATGAGGCCAAGTTGGAAATTGGGCCCCACGGTGGGCACCAGAAATGTGTGTGTGTATTTGGGTACCTGATAAGAGAGACACAACACATCAATAAGTCAATGCATTAGTTCAAAATGGTTAGACAAGCATGCAAAACCACCTAATATCAACCTATTGCCTTCTAACTAGGAAGAGTGTGATTAGTAACATAAAAGCCCTCAATTTATGCTACAATCAGTGACATATACAACCTAGTATGAAGGATTTTAGATTATAAGTCAAGGGACAAGGTGAATTAATAAGTCAAGGGACTCATTAATGGAGGTGTAAGAACCATTAATGCCCAAGGCATTAATAAGGCATGGAGGAGACATAGGCTTAAGGTATCTTCATTAATAAGGCATTAATGAAGGCCTTAAAGAAGCAAGGGAGGGTGTAAGAGGGTGGCTTGAGAAAGTGGACCTTAAGGAATTCAAGCTTGAGAAAGTGGACTTTCTCAAGTGGGTTGAGTTGCTAAGCATTCCTTAATGGAATGTGACAACATTAGGAGGTGGGTTAAGGCTAGAATTAGGATTAAGATTAGATTAACAAGGGTGAATGGGTTGAGAAGGGTTAGAACCTAGGGTAGAAGTGGTTGAGATAAGTTAGGTTGGGGTTTAGGGGAATATTAATAAATGAATTAAACTTATTAAAAAATATAGGAATTAATTATTTAAACAATGAAATTGCTTTTTAATAATTAGGGGAGTATAGCCATTTTAATTAAATTAAATAGGCTAGGGGAATGGGTTATTTTGCAAGTGGATAATTGATTTAGGGATTTATTTAATTCCTTTATAATTAAATACTA
>MU220028.1:519870-533123 GCA_018584345.1 Thuja plicata | reverse complement strand
AATGTCCATTAGTACATTTGACTGTCATCAATAAAATACATCACATGCACCTCAATGCTAATATACATGTACATCTCAAAATGCAAAAATGTGTGTCACATGATCATCGACTGAATCATGCCGGTGGCTGTGATGATCCACCTCCCTACTCTGGTGGCGGACATGGTGGCATGCCCACAGATCCCTATGATGCTGAAGTCCGCACTCTTCTCTGAGACTAAGACCTCTCTAAGTACTCTTGCCTCTATCCCTTAGGCACAAGCTGATGATATGAAACTTGATAATGGGCCACCTCCCTAACTACCCTGGTTTCATCCCTATGAGATACGAAATCCTTAGCTACAACTTGTCCAACCCCACCTGTGACGGTCACCTACCTAGCAATGTCTCACTCAGCCCTATACACTTTGGCCCGCCTCTATGTTGCATCCCTCTCAGTGGTCAATGCCAAGATCTTCTCAATAGCCTAATCCATCTTCTCTGTCAGATTCCCCAACTAATTGGTTAGGGTACCTATCTCTGTCCATAGCTCTACAACATCCTGTGTCAAGTCGACCATGGAGAACTTTCCTGCATCCACCCTTCCCTGTAGGGTATCTAGTGAACCCTCTGCTTTGTCAGCCCATGCTGTCTCTGCTGTCAATAACCCCTATATCTGGGTCATCTCAGTATGCAGGATCATCTTAGATACATGTGCCATACCTATTAATCCTCGCAGTCATGCACACTCCGTATGTAGACTGTCTCACTCAGTGATGACAGTGTCATGAGTCTCCTATGCTACATATCCTATTGGTGGCCCCTGTGGCATCTGTACCTATGGTGGCACCTGTAGTACCTGTACCTATCCTTGTCCCTAGACTAGTACCTAAAGTTCCTGGTCCTGCCCATCTACTGGTGGCTTGTGTGTCCCCTGAACTAGTCAAGCCCTTGCCTATGCCTCTGTCTGACGTCTAACCTATCTTTGTGGCCTTCTCCTCTGACCTACTGTTGAGGTCTCTAGGGCATCTCCTATGGTATTCCCATCATCCACATCCATATCTCCAGTCGTTTTCTTGTGAGTAACCACCTGAATAGGGTTTGTAAGTCATAAAGGCACATGTGTGGCCCACCATGTTGCATACTCAGGAGTCATCCCTACATCCATAACATCTGGTCATGCAAAAAAATCTAACCGCACCATGTCCCTCTAGGATATTCTCACTGTAAGAGCATCTGTATATCTCCCCCATATACCTACCTCCCTAGTGACATGAGGATGTAAGGCATCCTCTACCACCACCCCCTGTTAGAGCCTAAACTATTGCATGACCCTGGATGGTCTATATCTCTCAATCTGGTGGATAGTCCTCCCCAGAAGAAAGAAGTCAGTCTAAACATATGACATGTACAAGAAGTCCTCAAAACAATCCTCAACTCTTGCCACCTAGTCCATACCTCCCCATGGCTCACAGAGTCTGTACGTGATCTAGCCAAAAACTTGTACCTCATCGAGAAAACATTGCTAGTAGCCAGTCTATCCAACGGAGGTATATCTCAAAGGAAACCTGTATCTACATGCATAGGGCTCTCCAAGCTATTATGCCTCTCACACTCTCATCGGCTAGAACACTACAATGTGCTCGCATGCCCACACTAACATCAGCGTCACTCATGTACCCATGTTGTACACCCCACAGTACGTAGCCATGTGTAAATCATGGTATAGTTGTCCTAAGACAACACACCCCCAGTAATAGGTAGTCCCCTCCTCTAGCATCTCTACTAGTACTCATGACCATCCCATGCCAAAACTATGTCCAGCAAGGTCAGCTAATATGCACCCTCTGATCAACCCAACCAAATACAAGGCTATCCGTCGTAATCCCCTATCGACTGCTGGCTGCCAGGGCATCTAGGTCTTGTATGTGGGAATCTACCTCATCAGTCTCCTGAATGAAATCTCCATATAGTGGTCACTATCCTCTAACTTGTACTAAGGAATTGCCCCTCAGATAGGTATCCGAAGGAGCCTCCAGATATCCTCAAGTGTAATAGTCACCTCTCTAATAGGAAAATGAAATATGGTGGTATCATTGTGCCACCGCTCGATCAATGTGGTCATCATCCCATTATGTGCCTATAGCCTACGCCAACAGGGCACATAGTCCAACCTGACAACAGCTAATAATCCCCAGTCCTCCTCTGTGAGCTACAGCTCCAACTCCATGGTTTGCAGCCAATGCTCCCAGGATCCCAATGGTGGGAACTACTCCTGTAACATTCCCAAATCCACCATGTCAGCCCATATTTCTTTTAGTCCTAGCCTAACCTGGGGCATCTTGTCCCTACATCTTTTTCTGACCCATCCCCAGCCCCCGTCAGGTCCCTCTGTTTCCCTTCCCTCGGTGTCTTCCCCTTTGGGCGTAGACACCGGTTCAACCATAAATGTTAGTTCATGCACCGATGTCTCTGATTTTCTTCCTTGCAAACCGTCATCTTCGCTGATGTAGGTCTGGGTCTGGCATCTTTGGAGATGCTGATCAGGCACCAACGTCTCTGGAGATGCCAGTTTGGGGATCAAAATTTGCAAAGATGTCGATCCAGGGATCGACATCTTCATAGACACCAGTTTGAGAACCAACATCTCTGGTCTGCTGAGTCATCTACCCCGCATTTAATGCCCTTAACCCATCCCAAAGTATTAAAAACTTTGACAGCAATAAATGTGAGGTCTCAGTTGAGTCACTCACCAGTACTGGTCACTCTATGGGCCTCCCATGTGTGTGCATGTGCTCCCCTAACTGCCCCTTCATCCTCTTGTTAGCCATGATTTTCACTCCAGAGCTCAATTTTCATTATTCACTATTCACAAATGACCTTCTTTAAGCCCCCCAGCCCTTCTTATAGCCCTCATTTTCTCCAAAAAATTTCCCCACCCATTTTCCTCCCCCCGTGTATATTTTATTATAAATCATCCCGTTGTATAGCTTAAATACGCAAAAATCCCAAACCTTTTAAAAAATAGCAAAAAATAAAAATAAAATAAAAAAATTTCTAAAAATTCCAAAAAATCAAATATTCTCAAAAATCTTGCAATAACCCATCAGTTATTTTCTACATCACTCAGTTTTTTGCTATTCAGTGACATTTTGACACTTGTAATTACAATCATGTTTCTCACAAAATCAGTTTTGCGACCGATTATCCTTGCTCATCATCCTATTCACAGCGTTTGCTAACGATAATATCTTTTAATCATATCAAATCCAATCTTTGCCTGTCAAGATGCATCCTTCCAGTGTCGGCTTATCATATCCTTCATCATATCAATCTTGTTCATGGAAAGAACTTTGGACCGAATGACTGCTTGGTCATGAGGCCTTCTATCCTGATTTTACCTTTTTGTATCGATTTATGCCTACTCACTACTACCTTGATCTACTATATCTTGGTGCGTTATGACTGGTGGCTACTAATACATCCATCTTTTATAGTGTGCTTTTGTCTAAGCATCTAGTCCACGTAAAGGAATCTTGTCATCTATGTTTTCTAACACCTGATGCATACCTCCTCTTGCAATATCAAAATCAGATGTGCTCTCCATATTTCTCACACAAATGGATCCCCAATGCTCATAGCTGCATTTAATTTCATTGAATTTGCATTCTTAGTTGCATCCATGCTTGCATTTCAAAAGGGTTATATTTATTCCCTCCCTTCCCCCTTCCTATTGTGTCCTTTTTTGAGAAAATCCCACAACATTGTATTCGTTGTGTTCTTTTCTCGAGGGGGCACAACCCTGTACCGTCATTGCTTCAGCACGACTCCTAGAAACCCTCTTCCTCTGGGGAAACTTATTTTCTTGTCTTTGACGTAACGTCACTTGTGACGCCATGTCAAAGAGGGGCAAAATGTAGATGTCCAAAAATATTAATATTATTTTCCCTCTTACTCCTCTAACTATTTAATTTAATCAATTAAATAGTTTCATTTGCTATTATTTATCAATAGCTTAAATACTATTCTAATGTATTTCATTTAAATACATTTGTCTCATGAAATTCCCATTTTAATAAATTTACATTTATTAAATCCTCCATATTCCTAATTCTTCTAAACCATGATTTATTCAAATTTAATTTGAATTATAATCTAAACCCTAGCTAGGAACCTATTAACCCAACCTAGAGACCTACCATAAGCCTACCCTATTCCTACCCTTCCCATCACCTCATTTCCTAAGCATATTTCCCCACCTAACTGTCCTCTGATCATGCTTAAAGGGTGATTCCTAACCTTTTTAAGGCTAATGGAATTCTCACCCACATGGGGAAATTCTCTCCAAAATGGGCATCCATCCCTCTTAAATTCTTCTTACAATTTTGTCTCCCACTTGGAAATGTTGAGCCACTCAAAATTTAATGCCAAGTTTGACTCAAAATTGGCCATCTCCTCAAGCCTATGTGTCCCTTATGTGGCTCTTATGTGGATGCCACATCATCCAATCCCTCTTCTTCTCCTCTAAAACTCTATAAATAGAGGCCTTCCCCTCTTCATTTTTCATCTCTCATATTTGCATTGTTATTATGCTAACATAGGTCTAGATTTCATGTTTTTCATGTGCTCTTAGTTTCATGTTTGAATCATATAGGTATCACATGCTAGGCTTCAATTTGGTTAAAATGAATCATAGTTGAATCATAGTTGTTACTTTGAATCTTTCGTAGCTTCAATCTTGTATAGTTAGCATATCATATTCATAATCTTAGAATATCATCTTGAAGAAGATTTGAGACTAGTTCTTCATACTAGCTCTTGAATTTCTCTTCTTGCTTATCAAATCTTGCATTGTATTGGGGATTTATTTCATTTGTGTTTGAGATAGCACATGTACATTAAATTTAAAAGAACAAAATAAACAAGTAAAATAGGGTGCAAATAGCTTGTTTTATTTCTATCGGATGTTATGATGATATCGTGTTTGGTTTCTTGTTTATTTCATGAATCATATGTGCTAATCCACTAACTTCTCATGTTTGAGCTTTCTCCCAATAGAATTGGACACTACTACTTAATACTCAGCCCTAAGAAGTGTGTCTTTGGGGTCACATCAAGAAAACTCCTTGGGTTCATTGTATCCAGATGAGGCATTGAAATAGATCAAAAGAAGATTAAAGCTATCATAGAAATGCCTCCACCAAAAACTCTATGACAATTGCGTAGCCTCCAAGGAAAGTTACAATCTGTGTGTCATTTTATCTCTCAACTAGCAGACAAGTGCCAACCATTCACTCATCTCTTGCGAAAAGATAACACATTCAAGTGGGATTCTCAGTGTCAGAAGAGTTTCGACAAAATCAAAGAATACTTGGCTAATCCACCCATCTTGGTACCACCTATACCTGGTTGACCACTCATCCTATATATTTCTACTACTACCACAACACTAGGGGTGCTCCTTGCTCAACTAGATGGTGAGGGTAAAGAAAGAGCCATTTATTACATTAGTCAGACTTTAGTAGGTTATGAACTCAATTATTCACCTATGGAAAAAGAATGTTTGGCAGTGGTCTTTGCCACTATATGCTTAGTCATACAACCAAGCTCATTTCAAAGGTGGATCCTCTCAAGTATCTACTCTCCAGGACTATGCTCACAGGTTGAATTAAAAACTGGGTTATGTTGCTAAGCAAGTTTGATATTCAATATGTAGACAGGAAAGACATTAAAGGGAAATTCATTGCTCATCAGCTAGCAGAAGTGCCATTGGTAGATGCATATCCTTTGGTCACAGAATTTCTAGATGAGCATTTGTACATGATAGAAGAACAACCTACTTGGCAACTCTACTTTTATGGGTCCTACACAGCTCATACTGTAGGGGCAGGAATACTTTTTGTCACCCCTCAAGGTGATTACATCCCTATGTCATTCAAATTGGGATTTCCCTACATGAATAACATTGCAGAATATGAGGCACTAATCGCAAGACTCCGCATGGCTATAGAATCAAACATCACAACTCTAAATGTCTTTGGTGATTCCCAACTCATCAACAAACAGGTTCTCGATGAGTATCAAACCAAAGATGACAAATTGATTCTATATAAGCAGATAGTTGACAAGGTGAAAGAACATTTCCTCCACTTGCAGCTAACACAAGTAACACACTTGTAGAACAAGGCTTCTAATGCAATGGCCACAATTGGCTCCCTCCTAGAGATTCCTCATGAGTCTATGCAATATGAATTCTTAGTTGAGAAACTACATGCTCCCGCTTATGAGAATGATGAATCGAATTGCGTATGTGTCTTGGTTGGTCCCCAGTCCCCATGGTTCCATGATATCCAAGCTTACCTACAAAATGGTTTCATATCTCCTCATCTCCTTGCAGCTCAATGCCAAAACTTTATCCCTAGAGCTTCCTGATACACCCTCGTAGCTAACACCCTTTATCATCAAGGTTATCACAACATGCTCTCTAGGTGTTTAGATGAAAACAAAGCCGCCCAATCTTTACAAGAGGTACATGCTAGACTCTGTGGTGCCCACATGAGTGGCATGGTCCTAGCCAAGAAAATTTTATGTATAGGGTACTATTGGCCTACAATGGAACATGATGCTTGTGAGTTCATCAAGAAGTGCCTACCTTGCCAATAGCATGCCAATCTGATCCATGCTTGTACCCAGGACATCAGACCTATTGCACCTCCTTGGCCCTTCTCTTGCTGGGGTTTTAACCTCATTGGTGAGATTACTCCCCTTTGTTCTTAAGGCCACATGTACATAATCACAGCAACAGAGTACTTTACAAAGTGGGTTGAAGCAGTTCTGCTCACCCTCACTATAGGTGTCCAGATATCCAAATTCATCCTCTATCACATTGTTTGTCACTTCGACATACCCTCCACCATATTTACAATTAACGGTACACCATTTGAAAATCAACACATCAGTGATCTTTATGCTTGCCTCCATATCCATCACCGTTTCTCCAGTCCATATTTCCCTCAAGGTAATGGCCAAGCTGAGGAAACTAATAAAACCCTCCTCAAAATCCTTAAGAAAGTTGTCAATGATACTGGTCACGACTGGCATCTCCAAATCAATCCCACCCTCTGGGAATATCACACTTCCTAAGATACTCCTACTCGCACTACTCCCTATTCCCTAGTCTATGGTGTTCAAGAAGTTTTACCAATTGAGGTCAAACTACCATCTCTCTGAGTATCACTAAGAGGCTTGATTGATGATGAAGATTACCGAGTAGCAAAACTCACATAGCTGGATCTACTAGATGAAAAATGCCAGCAAGCCTATGATCATTTGATTGTCTACCAAAATAGACTCACATGGAAATATAACAAGAAGGTACACCTACGCCAGTTCCAGGTAGAGGACCATGCTAAAGGAAAATTAGAAAGTGGGTATTGATCAGGAAAAGAAAGGTAAGTTTGAAGTCACCTGGCAAGGCCCCTATGTTGTCACTACATGCTTCGGTTATGGGGCATATAAACTATCCACTCCTGAAGGAGAACCATTGAATGATCCTACCAACATTATTCATCTTAGGCGCTTCTATGCCTGACGGCTGGTTGTTTATTCTAGTTATCTAAGAAAATCCATAAAAAGTGTAAAAAGTCCTAAATAAAGCACAAAAACAATGTAAAATAGTCCTCAAAAAATCTCAAAAAAGCAGAAAAATGAAGCTGAAAAAAAGGTTGTCACGGTGAACACTTGGCAAATAGGCACTTGGGCAACATCAAAAACATCAAAAATATCCTAAAAAATAAAAAAAGAAGAATCAAAAGAAAAATTTTGTCCAATGCTGAAAACTTGGTAATCAGGCACCTTGGACAAGTATGCATGATGAAAACCTGGAAATAGGCATCACACATAGTGGACCATTACATTATCTATCAAAATCTCATTTCCCTCCATCACCAACATCACATCTCCGCTACCCTCAGTATTTCTCATATTTCCTGGGTGTTCGTATATCATACACACTAGTCCGAAGTGATCCTCCTATCTTGTATCCTGAGCTTTTGTACACATAATCTTGTATATTTTTGTTCATACGTTGTACTATCCCAATCCCTGAGCTTCAATCCTATACATATTTTTTATATTCATACGCTTAGTGTTTCTTGTATATATCTCATGTCCTCTGTTGGTATCCTTTCAGAACATGATCCAGTTACGCTCTTAAAATCTTAAGTTTTGGCAAGCACCTTTTGATGACATCTTGGCTCCACAGTTTTATCATAGTACACCTTGACCTATCAAATTTACAAATCCCATCTTTTGATAAATGGGTCCTTTGAGGATGTATCCTTCCTCTCATTGACTTAATTCTAGAACATCATAATCTATGGGTTCTCGTAGGAATATCCTTCCTCTTTAACTAATCAATCATCATACTATACTATTGCACGTATCGAAAAACATGATCCAATCATATCTCGGTGACAACATGTGTACTTAAATCATTTGTAATTATTTGCTTGTAATTAATCCCTTAGTTTGATCCTTGTATATTAATGACATATCCAGTCTTCTCGCCATGGCACTAACATCCCAGGTCCTCATCATGCTAACATTCCTTGCCTGGTCCTTCATAGTCCTCCTATCTGGTTCATCAATTGATCGTGACACACAACAAAAATATGGGTCCCATCCATTTTCATCTGGTTGTCACATTATTTTCATCATTAGGTTCATCATTGCATTAGGTTCATTATTAGTTTGCATTAAAATCCATCACTAGATTTCATTAAGTTCTTCATTTAATTGCATAGTCAAAATCATTTTAGTGTCTTGCATAATTATTTCATCTTAGATTCATTTTACATCTTGCATTGTTAAAATATTTAGATTCATTTTACATCTTGCATTGTTAAAACATTTAGATTCATTTTATCATCTTGCATTGTTAAATCATGTACATCTTGCATAATTAATTCATCTTAGATTCATTTTAGTCTTAATGTTTAGATTCATTTTAGACTTGCATTGTTAAATCGTTGCATTGTTAACACATTTAGATTCATTTTACTCTTGCATTGTTAAATCATTTATATTTCATTGTCAACTCAATTGAATCATTATAGTCTTGCATTGATTCATTTAGATTCATCCAGCATTCATATACATAAAACATTAGCATATACCTTGCATACATCATGAAATTAAATCACATCCTGCATCCACACACATCAGTACATCATATATACATAGTCATAAAACCATCCTGCATACACAATTTTTCATACATATGCATCACATCCTGCAAGAATCAAATGTCAGTAATCATATAGACATATGCCTCAAAACATCATATATATCTGTTAGTAAACAGATTTGCACTTCAAAAATAATAACATATAATGACTCAAAATGCCCAAATAGAAGTACAAATTCTACTAACAGTTGGAGCAGTTAGCATTGGATTAATAACTTTCCTATGAATTGAGAGGTATAGCTCCCTCTTAGAAAGATTTACAATGAATTAAATTATAGGTTATGTCTTTAACCAAAAGACACAAAGGCATACTAACATTCGCCCATCAACATGGTGTGAATGTGATTGTGGATTTACTAATAAAAGAAAACTAAATGCATGGCACACATACCATTCACTTATTCTTCCCACTGTAGGGGCATGAGAGGGAGATTTGATATTTTATTTTCAGATAAATGATTGAATGTAACTCATAGAATTTATGACATTCATATGCATAGCTATAATGAGTAGGAAAACATAAAAAGATGACTGGAATAGCTCACAAAATACATGCAATCAGAAATAAAATATTCAAATTCATAGATTCCATATATATTTCTTTCTTTTCTTCAAATACATAAGAAAATGGCTCAAAGACCATGTTGTCCCTGCACAAAAACTATGACTAAAAACCTTACATGCATTCCCTCTTTCCCTTGTTACAATAAGAAATCTTTCTTCCTTGCTGGAGCACACAGACTGCCAAAAAAGAAGAAGTGGAACCCCATCTCCTCAACTTTCCCCAATAAATAATGTCTTATTGGTAGTTATTCGATTACTGTAACTGATTCTTGAAAATCATTTCCTCTTTAATCTTTATTTTCTATATTTAACTCTCTCCAAGTTGATGGTTTCTTTTCAGTTTTAATAACTTATTCTTGGAAGTTATTTTATTTATCATATCATTTGACGCAAGACTCATATTTTATATAAAAAAAATGCATGCATGGGCTCTTGGACAGGTGGCATATGAATACTTTAGTCATCAATCAAAAATATTGCTGCTGGGCAGATTTTAAAAATATTTATGACAGTCAAATTAGGCCTCGGTGCGGGGGATATAACTAATTATTCCACCTTTAGATTTCCTTAACTATTGGATATGTTGGAGCTATCCTAATTGTTCCCAACTCCACCAAAGAGATTTGCCAAATTATATCTGAGTAAAAAGTTATGGAGCTCTGAGTACAGACATATAAAACTGTCAAAAAAAATCAGACTTGTGTTAATGTTATCAGCAGCTTTCACATTCTTTGAACTCAAACTTCACCATTGCCATGACCACTTGTTTCATAGAACTGATATTAATGTCTAGATAAATCAGAAATCATCCCATTGGGTTATCTAAAATATTCCATCACCTCACGATCACAATGAGTTGGATGAAATTCAAATTTTTAAAACTGTGCATAGTCGCTATAGTGTCCAACATTTCTGTTGTTTCTATCATGCAGCCATGATAATAAAATTACAATCTTCACCATTAATGTGAATGCCTCATTAGATACCCATACTAACTGTAGTCCATGCATTCTACAATAATTGCATCTCTGCAGTACTTTTAACATTTAATTGTTGATATGAATGGGTATTTCCAACATGAAAGGTAAGGAATCATTTCCCTTCATTTTAAAGTTTACATCATGTGATGTTTGTGCCATTTCCAATCTCTCTAATAAAATATGAGACATATTTTCAGTATATTCCAACGCACTAAAACATATGCCTTGTACCCTGTTTGAACCATCTTGAACCTGTGAACTGCATTGAACCCGATTGAACAAGTTTGAACACCCTCGAACCACTCTGAACAACTTTGAACAACCTCAAACCACTTTGAACACCATCGAACCACTTTGAACAAGTTTGAACCACTTTGAACACCCTCGAACCACTTTGAACAAGTTTGAACCACTTTGAACACCCTCAAACCACTTTCAACAAGTTTGAACCATGTTCAAAGGGGTTCAAAGATTTATGCTTCCACTTTTCATCTTTATAAGCATGATCTTTTCAAGGATAAGAATCAACCACCATGCAAATCCTACATTTTGGTCAATAATAACAAGATAGTGGCTGAGTTTTGAAAATTTTAAATTGGGGCACTGTATAGTCAAAAAATGGAAGCACTTCTATTGTAGACATGTTTATCCTTCTGAGTAAGTGGTTTGGGGTCATGACTAGTGCCTTGAATGGGTTCCTGATCTTGACATGGCTTCCTCCCTGTTATGTTCCTCTTTCCACTCCTGTTTGGTCTGATTTCTGCATTCTGGATGGCAGACTGGTGATTTTGGGCTTTAGGGTGAAGGTCAACATTTTAGGTCTATGTCGACCTCAACCCTAACCTAGATCAGGGTCAACCTCAACCTTGACCTAGGGTTTAGATACCGGGGTCTTGTAGTTTCAGGAGGTCAGCCTTTGCAAAAAGTATTTCCCGCTTCCGGGTCGGCTGTTTCGGGTTTCAAAGCCATGATTCCTAAATTATATTTAATATAGGTCCTCTCCTAGGGGTAAAGGCTTTAATGGGATTTAATTCTCCTATGTATGCCTCCTTGTAAGATTGTGCCCTAATTTCATATAAAAGGGAAGCTTTCTCTCTCATTTTCTCTAACCATCATCAAGTAAGCTAAGCCTTCTAAACATCATCAAGCAATTGAGGAGCATTATCAAGTGAAGTCCAAGCAAGCTAAGGAGAAAGATTTCAAGTAAGCATTCTTCCATTCTCAAGCATTCAAGCATCCATTTTCATGAAGGAGATCCATTGGAGGCCATTGAAGGATTCAAGCCACATAGTGCCCTTTTGGTGATCTCTCCATCCACCTTCCTCCAAGCCTCATCCAAATCAAGAACCCATTCAAGACTTGATGTTGGAGATCTACAATAAATTGATTGAAGACATCCTTCATCCTACATTTTAGATCCATTGGTGCATACATACTTGCGGATTCAAGGATTTGAATCCTCCACAAGGACTTTTACAAGAAAGGGGAATTTATGCATTTACTTTGTCTATTTCTACAATTCCAATTACATATATTTAAGGTTAATTCTAAAACTAGGGTTTGACCAAGGAAAACCCCTCCCCCCTAACAAACAAACCTCTTTTTCTTATAGGCACAGGTTCAGGAATGTGGATTTAAACCCAGATCTGGATACCCTTTTCAGAAAACTTTCAGGATCTGTGAACAGAGTCACTTTTGGATCTGTGCAGGTTAGGGTTGACATTATTGGGTCAGGGTTGAAATTTTTGGTTCAAGGTTGAACTTTTTCATAAGATGACATCAGAATGGAAAATGATTTTTGGGTTTTGTTCATCTTTGCGTTCTGGTTCTGGATCATACTTTAATTTTTCCAGAAATAGCCTATAGACCTCATAAAATAGCATTCTTTGATCTGCACTATTTTAAGGTTGGTACTTCATCTCATCCATTTCAATTCCTAGAACTATGATATACATTCCTTTCTAAAATGATAATTTAAGATCTTTCCTCTTTGCTCTCATTTCTGAATGGATGTTTCATTTGTGCATTGATCCTTCTTTTGGGTTAATCAATTTGGATATTTCATTTGTGCATTTGAGGTTAAAAGGAACATCTTATCTTCCCCACACATCACACAAACATCTACATTTTCAAATGTGACATCTTTTCTTATGTTACACGTAGTAACATTTTTATATGTTACATTTTGGTGAACCCGCGATAGAAAACTCCTTCTTTTTGGTGTTAGATTTGCATTTTATGTTAGATCTTACATATAGATTTCTTTCATGCTCTTGCATTTATATTTCAAAAATAAAAATCACATATTTCTTTAAAAATACAAAAAAAAATTTACATTTGTCATGCTCGTAGATTTCATTTGGATATATTTAGATCTATTTTCCATGCATTTATTTATCCATTATCATGTTGCACAAATTGTTTCAAGTATTTTTCAAATGCTTTATTGATAGGGATGATATTCCTCCTATTTGGGATGAACC
>MU220028.1:495034-506179 GCA_018584345.1 Thuja plicata | reverse complement strand
TATGAAGATATTTAAAGAGAAACTAGTTTATGAGTACATACGTCATTCACATAGAGCTAGGTGGTTGGATGAGCAATTCAAGATATGTAAGGACACTTTTCCCATTGGTACTATTGTCTCCATTGTTTATTTTTCTGAGAATTATACACTTAAACCTCAGAATGAAGTGCAAGAATTGTATTACGATTCTATACAAGTGATGATCTTTGTACATATAGTATTCTTGCATGCACATGATAGCACAGACGCAGATAGAAAGGTTTTAAGAGAGTATCACTTCTACATTAGTGATGATCGCACACATTCATCAGAGTTTGTGCAAGGTTTCTTTAAAGTTTTCTATGATAATTTAAGGGAAAGAGGTATTGAGTACAACCAACACATAATATGGTTAGATAATTGCACCTCACAATTCAAGAATGCAAGGATGTTCTATTGGTTGAGTAGGATGCACGTGACAAGTGGTGTTCAACATTTTTGGAATTTCACGGAGGCGGGGCATGGAAAAGGCGAGCATGATGGTGCAGGTGCATGTGTAAAAAGAGCTCTTGCTAGAGAGGAATTAAAGTAAGAAGGTGGTGCAGAGTTAATAAATGCACAAACAATTGTGTGATGGTGCAACTCTATGATGGGAACATTTAATGAAGTTAATAGGTTTTTTTGGTTGATAAACGAGTCTAACATTGGAAACTATCTAGATCGTTGTACACTTACAGGATCAAGTGACATGCACTCATTTAGAAGTTCAAATGCAGCATCATTGGGTATTTATACTAGATTAATGGTATGTTTTTTCTTGTCTTGTATGAACTTTGCATGGGAGGAATGTGAATCAAAAGAGTGGGTTGACGAATGGTCTTATAAACCTTTGCAACCGCTTGATACATATCAACTTCCTAGAGCACTACAATTAAGCCAGTTTGAAGCATCAATGGATTTTGGTCACATATCTAACCTAGTTGAACCAGGTAATTTCTCAATTTATTTCTCAATTTCTCAATTTCGTAAGTGTTTATGGTGTTAACTTCTCCCTCTATATATTACAGGTCATGTATATGCAGTTGTTGCAGATGAGAACAATGAGGAAGGTACTGATTACTTTTTGTGTCATGTATTGAGGGCAAAAATAAATTGACAACTATAGTCATTGATGGAGAGGGTATTGAGTACCCAATAGGATCTGTTATTGTGACAGGGACATGGCTTAGAAGGTATACTATCAAAATATAATGTATTTTTGTTTGACAACTTTGAGACCTCTTACCATCATTCTATTACACTTTGTATGTTGAATTTTGTATTCATTTATGCTTCTATGAAATGCAGGTACCCTATCGCAAAATACAAGAACTAGTTGTTTGAGGACTATGAGACACATAGACATATTTTGCATTACTTGAACCTTCTTGTTGCAACAAATATTGAATTGATAAAGTATACTAGTAAACCTCGTAATAAGAATTTATGGAAACTTTGTGAATCTGAACATGAGGCAATACATGACACAATAAGGGTTAGAGATGATCTAGAAGGTTCACTCAATTAGTTATGGGCTATCATGAAGAATCATTCTACAAATGGTAGAATTATTTTGACAATTTTGTATATAAATTTTGTGAAACAATCTAAATTCGCTTTTTTGTAAATATAAATGACTATGGAGTCGTCCACATGCATATTTGGAGACCACATTTTGTATATTGAAAAAATATCAAATTATATATTGTTAGTGAAAGTTTTAGTCCTTGTCCTTGTATTTGATTTCTAGAGTTGCCATGTTATTTTTGTGAATCTCAAAGTTGCTTAAGTCCTCATGTTCAAATTCTCAGAGAAAGTGTCAACCCTGTGGTCCATCTGTGTTTGTGGAATTAGAAAAATTATTTGCTAACATGTTTTTTGAATAGGTTTGAACATACTTGAACAACCTTAAACTCAGTTCATGAGTGTTCAAGCTCGTTCATAATTTTTATGAAGGAATAGCAGGTGAATAAAGTCATCACTAAAAAGGGGTCTCATGATCGCGGTGTGCAGAATTTTTGATTGATCAAATTTGGGAATCAATGACTAAGCATGGAATATTCAGTTTAAGGATGAAGGTGGGAGATTAAAATAGGAACAGGCTTGAACGGTGATGAACACATAAGAACACCCTTGAAATTAGTTCATCCATGTTCAAGAGTGTTCAATGATTTTTGAAAGTGACACGTGGAAAAACAAAAGGACTACCGCCATCACTTAGTTGTGGGCCCTACCTACAAATGGATTTTAATGAAGAAAGGTATTGACAGCGGTTAAGCATGCCCGAGCTATCAAATTTATGAGGAATTCATGTGACATAAAAGTTTGTGCAAGTGGCATTAAATGATTGCCTGCGTGAATGATCACTTTATTCTCCAAGCTTTTATTGCCTTAATGATGGGCAATTAATTGTCAAAATTTGTAGTATTTCTTATTTAAAAACCCTTCTTAGCATTCATTATTTTTGAAATGTTGTCCCTGTCTGTATGCGTGAAGATTGAAGGTAAGGGTTTTTGGAGCTCCAGTTGCAGAGTTTTCTACAATGATTAAGGTAAATCAGGTTGCAATCCCTATAGTGTTTAAATTTAAGAGCTTGTGAAATTTACGGAAGTTTCTGTGACAATTATCAGTCTGTTCTTGCAAGTATGAAGTATGCATTCCATTTGTTTGGAAGTGTGTCTAGTCTGGTATGTGAAAATCCCATTGTGACAGACACGAATTTAGAAGGATATGATGTAGAAGGAATTGATGATAGGCTCACTGAGTCTACAGAAGAGAATGTCCCTTCTCTTGAAATTTTGAGTAGTGGGTTGTGCATAGCTGCTTGTTTTCCTCCTGCAGTAGTCTGTCCTGAACTTGTCCATGAATGTATCTGCAACTATGACCAGAAAACCAAATCAATTCTCAAGAGAAATGGTGAGGTCTTGATGGATGTAAACAGAGGAATTGTTGCTTCAGCTTTCTAAATTCAAGAGAGAACTTTTTCCACTTTCTCTCCTGCATAGTCCCTTATAAAGTTCAAACCAAATACAGATGCAAATTGTACATCAATAGCCAAGCATTGGTTATTAAACTCCCAAAGGGGAGGTTCTCATTTACCCAAAAAGCTCAACAGAATTCATGTACACCCATATATTAGTGATGTTATGGTGATGTTGCATAGAGTCAGAGGATCACCTGAGGCGTTCTTCTTCTCAGATTGGTTGTTTTATTATGTTCAGATTGTTTTAGAAGGAAAATAAAAGTTGGATTGGGCCGAATTAATTGTAGACTCTATGAGAGAAAAATTGAACAATTCCAAACTCCCTGGATGTAGCTTTTTCATGTCTTCTTATCTGATGTACTATCTAGGCTGTAGTAGGAAAAGGGATGGGATGATTCATGAGCCTTGGATAGATGGAATGTGTGTTTTTGAATATTTTCCCATTCTTCGTAAATACAATGTAATTCAGAACTACAGTAGGGTACATGATACTTTTATGGGTAAACTTTGTTTTGAGATGACTGGGGATTCAACCAGAAGAATGAGTTCAGAAGCTCAGCAATTTGTGACAAGATTTGGGAGTTTTTACATTTAGTTCCCTAAGTTCACTTATATTAGAACTGGTGGTTTTGAAGATTCCCCTACAAAATTACCTAGCTATGCCTTTGATTTTTTTATTCTTGCAAAAGTTTGTAGGTAGCTTGCTGCTGTGCTTAAACATTTTCTTCCCGAAGAAGGATGGGAGAAATTTTTCCCATTACAACTAGGTAAATTTGCATGCTTAACTGTTAAAGATGAAATAATTATTGGGAGTGACCTTAGTCATTTTGGTTTCAAGTATTACACGGAGAGAACAGGCTTTGATAATAAAAAATTTGCTAGTGGGAATCTAGGCTTTAGATCTCACATGTTTCCAGTTCCCCATTTAGAGGATTTTTGGGAAGACTGTGCAAATGAGTCCCAAGTTATGATGAGAGGTCATAGTAGACTCTGAATATCTCAAATCCTATCCATGAGATTGTATTTAAACATAGAGGGAGTGATAAATGATGGTTCTGACTTAGTTGAACCCAGTTTCAAAAGGCTTCTGGATAATGAAGAGTTGGATATTGACTGGTCAAGAGAGGAGGAAGACAACATTAAGTGCAGGACACAGCATGTACTAAAACAATTGGAGTTAAAACTTCAATTTTATTTTCCTTGCCCTCTATTTCTAATCCTCTTAAACCATCTGGTAATACAGGTTCATTAGATAGGCAACGAAAAAAGGATCCTAGGAAGAAATATATTGCAGAACTTTCTTCTGTGGCCTCACCTCGGCGCATTACCAGATTGAGATCTCAATTGCAGAAAAAGGGAAAGATGACTCAAGAGAATATAGAAACAGTCAATTTGGAGGATGACAAATTTGAGGATTTAAATTTCCAAATTGGGGAAGATGAGCAAATCGAAAAAGATCTCTTCGATCTTGATGATGTGACACTAGATTTAATGGATACCCCAGCTAAGACTGGTGCCCAATTAGTAGCAACAAATGATACACCAAGATGGTTAACCTCTTCAGTGAATAAGATGCAAAGCTTGATTCTGGTATCCATTAAAGTGCAAGATATAGTCAGTAAATATGCTCAAAAGACTCCCAAGGCCAAGAAAGTTAAGAGTGCGGCATGAATGTTTGCTGATACTAAAACTGGGAAGTGGACAGTCGAAGTAGCCACCTATAGACCGAAGGAAGAGAAACAGGATGTTATAGTCAAAGATTTTGAAGTCACTAAAATTGAATTAGGGACTATGGACAGAGCAGGAAAGAATCACCTTTTCAAAGAGATATCCCAGCAGATGTTGATAACGTCATGGCAGGATAGTAAGGAAAAGAAGGAATTGAAGAAAACTATAGTCTCACTCTCTTAGTTCATAAATACTTTCTATAACTTTGACGCCACCCCACTAACTCAATCATCACGGGTATTTGACCCAAACTTGGTAGACAGTAAAACACTGTTGAATAAAGTTCAGAGGGGTCAAACATTGGTCTCCTCAGTTGATGAGTAGATGTCCCAAGTGCTTAACAATGGCAGAAAATACATTAAAGATTCACACTTAGTTCTTTATGACACATAGGCCATAATGGGAGAATTGCAAGCCCAGCACCAGGTCTAGGATGGAGAGGAGAAAAAATGGGTGTCGACGATGACAAAGTTCATGGAGATAGAGAGGCATGGTTTCAAAAAAATCTATATGGAAATGTCCCTAAAAGGTGCTAAAGAATCCACTTTCTTCATCCTCAGGAAGAACATCAGTTGGTGCATCACTCTAATAAGGAGCACCATTACAGAGAACAAAGAATATGAGTCTGAAGCTAAGCAGATTCAAAAGGCTGCCTTGAACGATTTGATAGTGATCAATTTCACTTATACCTATCCGTCAGTTTATGGTGAGAAAGAATTAAAGGGCACTCTGGAGGCTTTCAATGCGGAAATAAAGACTATCAGAGAAAAGATTAAGCCTAAATTCTCTGACTTAACTCAGATGGCAAGGATTGAATCTATGTTATATTTGTGTGTGGATCAGCTGCCAAATGTCATTCAAAAGGTGAAGAAATTGAGGTGGAGTAAAGATGCCTCCATGGCTCAGATAGTAAATTCTAAGATCCCACATTTGTCATTCGCAAAGGAGCTAGTCCAGGAATATAAAGAATGCAAACCTGCCCAATCAGTTACTGAAGAAGAAGGGACTCTAGCAGGGAGCGAGGATCATGCTGTCAACAAGGAACCATATTTGAATATTTAGTCTTTACTTGGTTAACATGCAAACTCTTAAGGACGTGTGTCCTTTTTCTGCTGCTTTAGTTATATAACTAATTGCCTGAGAGGTCGTGTTTTTTGGGAGACCTCTCAGTGATCTAATACTATTTATTTGGCTGGTGAAACTTTTAAATGGTTCAAAAAAAAAACTCATTGCATATAGATAATATATTTTGATAGTTATAGATTTGGGATTTTATGGAGAAGGTTAAAGAAATAGATAGTTATAATTTAATGTTATGGAAAGAACAGATTTCATGCAATTGCCTGTGCAGTAATTTCTGAAATATATTATAGTGAGGTTTATCGAATCTGTGTTATTTGAAAACCAAAAGCGAAGTGTCCTGTGTTGACATCTTTTTTATCCTGTTATATATATGTTTGTTGGATCATAATATCTAAATTCTAGATTTTATCTCTCTTCTATTGTCTTTAGCTGAGAATTTGTTTATGTTTCATGAAATGCAATCGCGGAAGTAACTGTGTTTTTCTTCCCACTCATTATTCAATTTTATTTCCTTTACAATTGTTTAATAGCATATCATCAAAGAATCATATTGCATCCTTTATAAGCTTTCGGGTTAAAAGCTAACCAATTGAGTTGTTATCAAATTTCATTGAAAATTAATATTAGGGAGCTGTACCTATAACAAAATTCAGAGGGAAGTGATCATAAAAGATACTTACCTAGCTATTAGAGATAGTTTTTCTTTTAAGGGTGATAGAGTAAAACTTAAAAGAGTATTTGTAGAAAGAAAAATCTGTTTGCTAACATATTTTTGGCGACTCTACTGGGGAGCGCTCACAGTGTAGACCTATTTTTAAGTGCTTTCTTTTATGAACAAGATATGGTCCTACCAGCTGTGGTGATACCAAACCAGGAGGAACAACCTCCTGTCTTTCAACCGGATCTTAATTTCCAAAATACCCAAGAGGACATAATTTTTGATTTGAACACTGTTGCTTGGAATTTAAAGACTAGCTATCACATGTTAGTAATAACTGAGAGGGAGGGGTGAATCAGTGGCCTCAATCTTTTATCCAATTTCAACTTTAATCCACCAATCAATACTTCTCAAATTATTAAGTCCCTATAAGATGCATGCCTTTGAAATACTTGAAACAAATAACTGTCTATCGGTTTACCTTGCCTATCCTTATTCTCCTTGATAATCGATAAGTAGTAAACTGTATTTACTGAAACTTAGTAAATATGTAGAGTATACCAATCTATCCATAAATGCATATGTAGAATGTAAAATAATAAGGTAATGAACCATACACATATACCACAAGGATTTTAATGTGGAAACCCTGTTAAGGGAAAAACCACTGGCACCGGTACCCCAAATTTTCACTCTTCTGAAGTGAGCCCTGTTAGGAGCCAACCCTATTAAAGGTTACAAACACATGGTTAAGTGTGACCTTGTTAGAGTATTTTTATACATAGGTTGTCACTTAGTATCTGGCATCTATGCTACCATCCTTGAATCAGTCTCTTGACTGTCAATAGGCTTTATGCTAATCTTACTACCGTCCTTGAATCAGCCTTCTTCTTAGACTGTCAATAGGCTTTAGGTAAGATCGATGCTACTATCATGATTCAACCTTCTGGTAATCTATTAGGATATACCTCAATTACAAAAGACTGTTGAGTCCTGCTCTGTTAAGAGATTTAATGCTTCAATGGTTAAACTGAAACAAAATGACCTATTTCTAACGCAACTGAATTGCAAATTTTTTAGATCTATTTACTTACAATATCTTTCTGATCAATGTATCAATTCAATTCTTTTGTACTTAACTCTTTCTTCTTTGTGATGCTGTGCTTTTCAGTTCATCGGTGTCTGCAGAATTCTTTAGCTCTCCCTTAGCTTGATTGATCAAGATTGTATGAAGTTTATCCTTCATCAGTTTCTCTTTATCATCTTCTATTAGTTTACTCCCCCATGTATCGGATTGCTTATGGGAATGAATTATGCTTGTCTCTTAAATAGACATGATATTCCTTAATTCTTGGTTCTTGATTCTTGGCTTGAAAAATAATCTAGCCAAATTTATTTATGGCTTTAACTCCTGATTTATCTCGTAGTTATCTTAGCTCGTCAGGCATCCTTTGATTTCGCTTCATCAGGCAACACTATCTTTTACTCGTCGGGCATCACTATGATTTTATCTCTGTATTTACCGATGGTGTGCACTCCATCAGTGTAGTCTGTCACTTAGTGAATAATTGACTTTTATGCATTGTTGAAAGCATAACCTTTATTCCATTGATTCTCTGAAGTCTTTGGCATTATGTATATGACCTTATAGATGATATCAAGTTGACATCAATGACAATACAAATTATTAACTGATTTAATGTCTTGCATCATCTTCAACTTAATATAGTCAAACGTTTAATCAGTCACATGTCATCAATCTCTCCCTTTGGCATTGATGGCAACATGCTATATTATCACACTATACTATTTTCTAATACAATATGAAATACAATTGTTGAGATTCATCAAATTACCAAACAATTTGTTTTGATAACCGATAAAATGTCTAACCGCCGGTAAGCTCTGTGTAAGCTTAGATTTGATTCTTGCAGCTTTCCTATTTCTTCTTCTGATGTGTTGTGTCCTCTTTGACTGTTCTGCTTCTTTGATGTCTTTGTCTTTTGTTTGCAATTTTATATAAATTCTCTCCCTTTGGATAAAATTTCTCCCTGTTTGGAGTAATCTGATAATGAATAGTTTATGATGATAATATGGATACATATACATTCTCCCTCTTTGACAACAATGCCAAACAAATATTTTAAAAATATTAGACACTCTGTCAACCAATTTCTTCTTTCCATAATATATTCCTTAAATTTCCCTTATCCATTTATCAATATAACAATCTACTCTGGTGCTTGGTTCTGATATATACCTTTCTATATATAGATGTAGCTTTGAAGTTTAGCTTCTTCTTGCATCAATCATGAATGATATTCTGATAATATATGGCTGATGTAGTTTCTAGTCCTTTTATTGACTATTAGACATGGGTTTGACCCCTAGTCTTTCTCTCAGGTACTCAAATGTATCTTTGGGCAGTGGCTTAGTGAAGATATCAGCCAATTGTTCTTTTGATTGCACATATTCAAGTATCACCTCCTTTTCTTGAACTTGTTCTCTTAAATAATGATACTTGATGGCAATGTGTTTAGTATTTGCATGCACGACTAGATTCTTGGAAATATTTATTGCACTGGTGTTGTCACAATAAATAACTACTGGTTCTTTGATCTTCATATGCATACCTTCTAGCAACTATTTGATCCATGCAATATTCAAGTAGTTTGCAGCAACACCAACATATTCTACTTCTGCAGTAGACTAAGAGATGCATCCTTGCTTCTTGCTAATCCATGTGACAAGTCTTTCACCCATAAAGAATGCTCCTCTAGTTGTGCTCTTCTGGTCATCAATATTTCAAGCCTAATCAGCATCGGTAAACACATTTAGTTCAAATTTGCCTTCTCTTCTATACCATAAGCCAAATTTCTCAGTATTCTTCAATATCTTAGAATTCTTTTCACAGCAGTTATATGTGATTCCCTGGGGTTAGCAGAAAATCTAGCAACAATTCCTACTCCATGTGTAATATCTGGTCTAGTGTGTACAACATACATGAGTTTCCCTATCATTGATCTGTATAGAGTCTGATTTACCTATGTTGTCTTATCTTCCTTTGTTAATTTGCATCTAGTAGCCATCGGTGTTCCAACAGGTTTGGAATCTTCCATCTTGAATATTTTCAGAACTTCTTTGATGTATTTGGACTGTGTAATGAAAATACCTTCACTTTGTTGAATGATCTGCAGACCAAGAAAGAACTTGATCTCTCCAAACATAGATATCTCAAATTCTTTGCTCATCTCTTCAGCAAACGATTTGCATAGCATATTATTGCCTCCAAATATGATGTCATCAATAAATATTTCAGCAATCAAAGTGTTAGCATTAGTATCTTCTTTGAAATAAAGATTATTGTTTTCACTAGTCGTCATGAATCCAATACTTGTTAGATAGGAATGAAGTCTTTCATACCAGACTCTGGGAGCTTGTTTTAATCCATACAAGGCTTTGTGATGTCTACATACCATGTTCCTCTTGTCTAGATCTACAAACCCTTCTAGTTGTTCAATATATACCTCTTCTTCAAGTATTCCATTTAGAAATGCTGACTTGATGTCCATTTGATATACTTTGAATCCTTTGTATGCAACATAAGCAAGTAGAATTCTTACTCCTAGCCTAGAAACAGGTGCAAAGGTTTCTCCATAGTCTATACCTTCCTCTTGTGCATACCCTTTGCATACTAGTCTTTCTTTGTTCCTTGTGACTTCTCCATTCTCATTCAGTTTGTTCCTAAACATCCATTTTGTACCGATGACATTCTTGTCATCTGGTCTTGGCAAAAGTGACCATGTCTTGTTCTTTTCAATTTGTTCAATCTCATCATTCATAGCACTTATCCATTCTTCATTATCTAGTCCAGCATTGACAGACTTTGGTTCAAACTCACAAATTAAGTAATTTGAGTTTAAAGACTTACTCCTTGTTCTTGTACCAACTTTCTTATCTCCTATGATCTAGTCCTCTGGATGGTTTCTTCTTACATATATTGCAAGTACAAGTACATCTCTTTGCATATCAGCTTGATCTTCATTACCTTGCACATTATTTTGATCATTATCCTGACCGTCGGTAACAACATTCTGACCGTCAGTTGCAACATTCTGACCGTCAGTTGCAACATTCTGTTATTCTAGATTTAAGTATTGTTGCTCGGGTAAAGTGATGAGTTCTTCATTGTATACAAACTTGTTGTAGTCCTCTGGTTATTTTATGCTTTCTAGCTCATTCTTTTTTGCAAATTCATCAATCTTTACATTTGCACTTTCAACTATTTTGTTAGAAGCCTTGAGTAGACATTTAAAAGCTTTTCTTTTGGTAGAATACCCTAGAAAAATACCTTCATCAATTTTGGCATCTAGCTTTCCATTTATTTGATCTTTTAAGACATAACATTGACTGCCAAAAATTTTGAAGTATCTTACATTGGGTGTTTTACCATACCATAGCTCATAAGGAGTCTTCTTTGAGTCCTTTGTTAATTGTACTCTGTTAAGTGTGTAGACAGCAGTGCTAATAGCTTCCCTCCAGAAGATTTGGGTGATGTCCTTCTCTATCATCAGTGTTCTTGCACAATCAACTATTGATCTGTTCCTTCTCTCAGCAATCCCATTTTGCTATGGTGTTCTTGGTGCAGAAACCTATCTTTTTATACCATGCTCAT
>MU220028.1:473805-493751 GCA_018584345.1 Thuja plicata | reverse complement strand
ATAGAAGACTTGAATGCAGACTCTAAGCTTGGTAAGACACTATTATCAAAGTTATTCATCTCAAATGAAATCAGTCTACCAATTAGGCTATCAAGAGTGACTGTATTATTTTCTACTACTCTCATTTATTGAATAGTAGAGACTCTAATAGCATATATAGGCAAAAGGGTTCTTAGGATTTTACTTACCACTATCTCCTCTTCAAGTGTGCCTCCAACACCTCATATAGCATTGACTACTTCTTTTATTCTTGTGTTGTACTACATGATGTTTTCACCTTCTTTCATTCTGAGATCATCAAAATTTCCTTTAAGGCTTTCATCCTTGGCTCTCAGAACATTTGCATCACCTCCATGTACAATTTTCAACTTGTCCCACATCATCTTTGCATTTTTTCAATCTTTGACATCCTTAAATTTAGCATCAGAGAGTGAGTCTGAAAGCTCTATAACCATGCAGTTATGTTCATGCTTTACTCTCAATTGATCTATTGTCAATGGTCCTATAGGAAACACATATACAATATCTAATTATTGAGTAATATCATTGCCAATACCTGATAAGTGAAGCTTTATCCTGATTTGCCATGAAGAAAAGTTGTCCTTGTTAAACTTGGGCACATCTTGTCTATTCATCTTGTGATCTTTTACTTAGGTCTTGAAACCTTCCTTCTAAGCACACAAGCTCTGATACCAATTGTTAGTAATAACTGAGAGGGGGGGGGTGAATTAGTGGCCTCAATCTTTTATCCAATTTAAACATTAATCCACCAATCAATACTTCTTAAATTATTAAGTCCCTACAAGATGCATGCCTTTGAAATACTTGAAACAAATAACTGTTTGTCCGTTTACCTTGTCTGTCCTTATTCTCCTTGATCACCGATAAGTAGTAAACTCTATTTACCGAAACCCAGTAAATATGCAGAGTATACCAATCAATCCATAAATGCATATGTAGAATTTAAAATAATAAAGTAATGAACCATACACATATAACACAAGGATTTTAACATGGAAACCCTGTTAAGGGAAAAACCACTAGGACCGGTACCCCAAATTTTTACTCTTCTGAAGTGAGCCCTGTTAGGAGCCAACCATGTTAAAGGTTACAAACACATGGTTAAGTGCGACCTTGTTAGATAATTTTTATACATAGTTTGTCACTTAGTATCTTGCATCTATGCTACCATCCTTGAATTAGTCTCTTGACTGTCAATAGGGTTTATGCTAATCTTATTACCATCCTTGAATCAACCTCCTTCTTAGACTGTCAATAGGCTTTAGGTAAGACCGGTGCTACTATCATGAGTCAACCTTTTGGTAATTTGTTAGGATATACCTCAATTACAAAAGACTATTAAGTCCTGCTCTGTTAAGAGACTTAATGCTTCAATGGTTAAACTGAAACAAAATTACATGTTTCTAATGCAACTGAATTGCAGATTTTCAGATCTATTTACTTACAATATATTTCTGATCAATGTATGAATTCAATTCCTTTGTACTTAACTATTTCTGCTCTGTGATGCTGTGCTTTTCTGTTCGTCGGTGTCTACAAAATTCTTTAGCTCTCCCTTAGCTTGATTGATCAAGACTGCATGAAGTTTATCCTTCATCAGTTTCTCTTCAACATCTTCTATCAGTTCACTCCCCCGTGTATCTGATTTCTTGTGGGAATGAATTATGTTTGTCTCTTAAATAGACATGATATTCCTTAATTATTTGTTCTTGATTCTTGGCATGAAAAACAATCCAGCCAAATTGATTTATGGCTTTAACTCTTGATTTATCTCGTAGTTATCTTCTTGCCAACTGTACAAATCAATTGCTTAACTGCGGTTTGAATAAAACAAATCAAACAACTAGTTAAATCTATCCTTAAGCTCTGCCAGCTAGATATTTTGTCATTTTCTGATCTCTTTGTTCTATCAGTCAATTCTACAGTTTTTCACTAGGGACAACTGCCAGTTCCGTCAGTGTAACTTCAGTTAGCTTCAGGATCTCCATCCGTCGGGTATCAATGGATCTGGCTCATCGGGAAACACTATTTTTAGCTTGTCGGGCATCCTTTGATTCTGCTTCATCGGGCAACACTTTCTTCTTCTCATCAGGCATCACTGTGATTTTATCTCTGTATTTATCAATGGTGTGCACTCCGTCGGTGTAGTTTGAAACTTAGTGAATACTTGACTTTTATGCATTGTTGAAAGCATAACCTTTATTCCATTGATACTCTGAAGTCTTTGGCATTATGTATATGACCATATAGATGATATCAAGTTGACATCAATGACAATACAAACCATTAACTGATTTAATATCTTGCATCATCTTCAACTTAATATAGTCAAACATTTAATCAGTTATATGTCATCATCACCAGTATCAATAAGTTCTCCTAGTTTTAGAAGAAGAGGAAGACATAGGAGAATGGCTAAGGGGGCTCCCAATTTCCCAAGAGGCATAGATTGTTGATAGAGTTTCTCAAAGGCAGTAAAAGAATATAATTTTGGATTCCTGACCATATACCAGGTCCTAGAGGAAGGAGGACATTTTTATACTTTTTATGAGAGTTTGCAAAACCTTCATTTTTCAACCTCTTACATTTCAAAGTCCAAAGCCAAGAGTAGACCTACTTCCCCTCCTAAAGCCTCTTCAAATACTTTCCCATCCTCTAGCATCTGGAAAGCCTTGACTTTGTATGTTATTCAAGCACCACCACTAGTAACAATCTTTCCAAGTGTAGTCATGGCTCAGCCATGGGGTGTAGCAGTTGGTCCTTTAAATTTAGGAGCTCATCATCCTCTCCCTAAAGGTATTAAAGAAGTCTTGCCTAAATTTTCAAGAGATGCAAAAGTCTTGGTAGATGAGCACTTGAATGCATTTAATTTAGATACTGCCATTTTGGTAGTACAACATGAAGATGTAACCGTCAGGCTCTTTGCACAATCCCTCTCAGAGGGAGCTGTAGAATTGTTTGGTCACTTTCCTACTGGGTCTATCACAAATTGGTAAACCATGAAGACTGCGTTCGAAGGATGTTTTAAAGGGGTTGATGATGAACATTCCCTGCTAGCATAATTAACACAAATGAAGAAAGAGATTCATGAGCCAATGAGAGACTATGTGGCTAGATATAACAAAGTTATTCATAGAATTACTGCTGCCAAAAGATCGAACCTAGAAAACCAACAATGTTTCTTTGTAAACTCTATGCCCCCGGATATAGGTTTTCACTTAAGAAGGAGTAGACCAGCTGATTTGGCTATGCCCAAGGATAGGCCACTAAGTTAGAAGATGATCTTATTATAGCTAGGAAATGGAGAAAAGACATACAGACTTCTCACTCTCAACCTTCTACTTCTGATCCTACAGATCCAGTTGTTCAGAGACTCATGAATGATGTAATTACCTTGAAGAGGCAGTTACCAAAGCAAGGATCTTCATTTCCTTCCCCTTATCAAGATATCAGTCAAAATTAGCCTAATAAATGGCACAACAAAACCCCTTTGTTGCCCTCTAATCAACCAAGATTGTCCCTAGAAGCTTCACAAAAAGAGGCTATCATGTGTTCCCTTCACCTGACAATGGATCATGATGGTAATTCTTGCCCAGATATGCAAAGACACATACAAATGGAAGACACAAAAGATGTGTTAGAAGAATGCACTATAAAAGAAGTCCCTCAAGACAGACCTAGCAACTCTGGCTCATACTTTTTAGAATATGAATCTAACTCAGAAAGAGGAGATATTCTAGTCACCCTTGAGGAACCTGCTTGTGCCATGCTCACTCGAAATCAAAAATCTTCAAAGAACACTCCAACATCATCTGGCACTTTCCACAAGACTTGAGATCCTGTAAGTAATTCTTCTTCCCCTAGTCCTCAGACTCTTGATGTTAAGGTTGTACAAAAAGATTCTAGCTCGTCCTCTTTTGATATTGTAGAATTTTGCAAGTCTTCTTCTATCCAAATCTCTACTACTGAATATCGGGGATTAAATCCCAAAGAACTTGATAAGTTGGTCAAGTATGTCAAGGGTGACCAATCAAATCCATCTCAATATAATCAACACACTGTAAGTCAAATTGATGACCCAGTTGACTCTCCCGTAGTTGTTTCACTATTTGTTATGAATCAGAGTGATGTTGCTACCACTCCTACCTCAGAATTGAAATGTGAAGTTGATGACATTAGGAAGCCTAACCCCTTTTATATTTCTTTTCTCCTTAACGGTTTCAAACTAAGTAATTGCATTATAGAATTAGGTGCCTCTGATAACATTATGCCATCATATGTTGCCAAAGCTTTAGGTTTAACCATGAATAAAACTTTTGGGAGGTTCTATTCTATGGACGGGAAATAGGTGCCCTTAATAGGTCAAGTTAAAGATGCCCAAGCTGTTTTAGCTGCTTATCCCGATAAGAGACTCAAATTAACCATTTTAGTAGCAGATATACCTACAAGCTATGGGATGCTATTGAGCAGAACTTTCAGCAGAGACATGGGTGGAGAAATAAATATGGATTGGTCAGAGGCTGTCATCCCTATTGGAAAGAAAAAGGTCAAACTAGAACCTGAAGCTTAAAATAAATACACTATAATCCCATCTGATGATCTTAAGGCACAAATCCTATTCCAAGACTGTGATTTTGGAAATTACATGATTTTTTCAGATGAAGCCCCTCCTATTTGTGTAGACTTTGGTGAAAAGGAGAAAATTTGGTTGATGGAGTTTGATGGTAGTTGTGCCAATGCAGGTTCGGGGGCTGGTGTAGTCTTTAAAGGCCCGGATGATCAATATATCCCTTTCTCTTTCAAATTGGATTTTAAAAATACTAATAATACCGCCAAATATGAGGCTCTGTTATTAGGGTTGTGAGAAGCAAAGACACTAGGAATCAAGGCACTTGCTATGAAAGGTGATACTAAACTAATTGTTAAACAAGTGAAGGGCCTGTTTACAGTAAAAAATGAACGTCTAAAACATTACAGAAACTTAGTGTGGGATGAAGTTAATTATTTTGAAGCTTTTTCCATAGAAGCCATTCCAAAGAGTCTCAATACAAGAGCTTATTCCCTAGCTGTGTCAGCATCGTTACTACTCCCTCACCCAGACTTTAAAACTGATACATATAAGGTTGAGATGATATATAGACCTGCTGTCCTAGATAACATTGAACATCTGCAAGTTTTTGAAGATGATTCCCAGATCAATAATTTCATGGCATGTATGGAAGTTTTCTCATCTACCTACTTTGAAGGAATGAATGAAGATGGTGAAAAGCCTAATTCTGAGTTCTTACCAGAAGAAGAAGTTGTCCAGTTGAAGAGCAAAAAAATTCCCAAAGGTTTGGTTTCTTTAGAAAACTTGTTTTCTCAAAAAGATGATAGTTTCATTTCAAGGAAAAATACTCAGTCAAATGTGCCAAAAGAATATGACAAGGTGAATATTGGTACTACAGCCGAACCTAGGTGGATATCTGTAGGTAAGACTCTGTCTGTTCAAGAGAAGAAAAACCTTCAGATCTTGTTGACAGCCTACACGGATGTTTTTTCTTGGGATTATAGTGATCTTAAAGATTTTAAGATAGGGAAATTCAGCCATCATATCCCTCTTAAACTTGAATCAAAGCCCTTCAAACAAAAACTTTGAAGTTACAATCCTAAATTCTCTGAAGCGATTCTCAAAGAAGTTGATAAGATGCTAAAATCCAGAATCATCTACCCTATTCATCACTCAACTTGGATAGAAAATATTTTCCTTGTCAGAAAAAAGAATGGCAAAATAAGGATCTGTCTAGATTTTTGAAATTTAAACCAGGCCAGTCTAAAGGATAACTATGCCCTGCCCAAGATGGAACATGTTTTACAGGCGGTTGCAGTATCAGAAATGATGTCTCTACTTGATGGGTTTTCAAAATATAATCAGGTGAGTGTGTCTGATGAAGATAAATATAAGACTGATTTTACCATGCCATGGGGAACATTTGCCTATAATAGAATGCCCTTTGGCTTGATTAATGCAGGGGAAACTTTCCAAAGGGCAATGGATTCTTCCTTTGCTGATCTAAAAAATAGAATTATAGTAATTTACCTTCATGATTTGAATGTGGACTCCAAAAGAAGGAAACATCATGTTAGAGATCTCAAATCAGTCCTACAGAGGTGCAGAGACCATGGCATATCACTTAATCCTAAAAAATTAGTTTTTGGTGTGATTCAAGGAAAGTTGTTGGGACATATTGTGTCCAAAGAAGGGATTAGGATTGATCTTAAAAGAGTAAAGGTGATTCAACAAATCAGTCTAATTTCAACTAGAACAAGAGTCAAATCTTTCTTCGGTCAGATTAACTTCTTAAGAGCTTTTGTCCTAGATTTTTCTGAATTAACCAGGCACATTGTCAGAATGATGAGTGAAAAACATCCCTTTAGATGAATAGAAGAAGGTAGAAAATCTTTTGGTGCAATCAAGACTGCTATAGAAAATGCCCTAGCTCTAGTTTACCCTGACTACAAAAAAGATTTCATCCTTTATTGTTATGCTTCCGATCATACTTTGTCGGGGATTCTAACCCAGAAAGATGTTTCAGGGAATGAGGTGCCCATCAATTTCATGAGTACACCGTTAAAAAAGCATGAACTAAAATATTCCCCCATAGAGAAACAAGCCTTTGCTGTAGTGAAATCAATTAAGTAGTTTAGATTCTATATCCTTCATTCTCATTCCATAGTATTTGTCCCTGATTCAGTGGTAAAAGCGCTTCTCACACAACAAGAAATAGCTATGAATAAGAGAGTAGCATGGGTGACAAAGATTCAGGAATATGAATTGACAATAAATCCCACCAAACTTGTCAGGGGAAGGGGTTTGTGTAAATTTATTGTAAAAAATGTAAGCCAACATGAAAATCTAGAATGTGAAACATCTCAAGTATTGTTGGTCAGTTTGACAGATTCCTGGTTCTGTGACATTGCTCATTTCCTGACTTATGGAGAATGTCCACAAAGACTGACACCTAAGGAGATATTGAATTTGAGACTTCAAGCTACAAAATATATAATATGGCAGGGTGTATTGTATAAAAGAGGCCTTGACGGTACATTTCTAAGATGTGTGGATAAAAGTTAGCAGTTACAGTTGCTTAAAAATTTTCATGAAGAGGCCTATGGAGGTCATTTCTCATCTACTGTGACAGCATTCACAATTCTTTGAAATCGTTTCTACTGGCCAAGGATGTTCAAGGATGCTTATGCATTCGTCAGAAACTATGAAAAATGCCAGTTATTCTCTGGAAGACCCCAATTAGTTGCCTTGCCTTTGAAACCAGTTGTGGTAAGTGAACTGTTCAAGCAGTGGGGAATTGATTTCATTGGTCCTGTTAATCCTCAATCAAGTATAGGTCATGCTTACATCCTAACAGTGACTGACTACTTCAATAAGTGGGTTGAGGTCATTCCAACCAAGAAGGCTAATTCTCAGGTGGTGTGTGATTTCTTAAAAGATAATATTTTGGTACGTTTTGGAGTACCTCAAAAAGTTGTAGCTAATAATGCTACTTTCTTCTCTTCGTAGGAGCTTTCCCTTTTCTGTTTTGATCATAGTATCTCTCTGTCTCATTCATTAGATTATTTCCCTTAGGGATATGGGCAGGCCGAGTCGAGTAATAAAAATTTGATAATGATCATGGAGAATTTGGTGGATGATAGTGGTAAGAATTGGCACAAGAAACTTTATGAAGCCCTTTGGGCTGATAGAATTACTCCCAAGAGAGTAATCGGCATGGCACCCTTTGAATTGGTGTATGGGATAGGTGCACAAGTCTCAGTTCCTTTGCAAATTTCAGTAGCTAAACTGCAAATGGCCATTAAAGACCAAACATTTAAAGACTCTTTGGAGAAAAGGATTATGTATTTGCATAAGCTAGAAGAAGAAAGAGAGGCTTTGGTTGATAAAATCACTGAACAATAGGCCAGAGTGAAAAGTATATTTGACAGGAAGGTGAGACCCAAAAATTTTATGAAAGGAGATGAGGTCTTTCTATGGGACAAAAGGAAAGCTCCAAAAGGTGCCCATAGTAAATTTGAATCACTTTGGAAAGGGCCCGTTGTTATTACTGAAGAATTAGAAACCAATGCTTTTAAGATGACATACCCAGATGGAATGATCTTGTCATTTTCCTATAATGGGCAAGATCTCAAATTGCTAAAGCTCTAGTTCAGGTTCCTGTGTCATGTTGTATATATTAGTTTTAGTTTTCTTTTAGGTTGTGTGCCTTTCCTTTCTTGTGTGTTTTTCTGAGCCCTTTGCAATAGTTTGTGAAACTAGAATTTTTGAGTTCTCTAACTTTTGAGAAAATAAGTCCCTAGTCAGAGCCGGTGTTAGTCCAAGTTTTATTCCTCATCCTTGTATTTGATTTCTAGAGTCACCATGTTATTTTTGTGAATCTCAAAGCTGCTTAAGTCCTCATGTTCAAATTATCAGCGAAAGTGTCAACCCTGTGGTCCATCCGTGTTTGTGGAATTAGAAAAATCATTTGCTAAAGTGTTTTTTGAATAGGTTTGAATAGGTTTGAACATACTTGAACAACCTTGAACTCATTTCATGAGTGTTCAAGAGTGTTCAAACTTGTTCATAATTTTTATGAAGGAATAGCAGGTGAAAAAATTCATCACTAAAAAGGGGTCTCATGATCGCGTTGTGCAAAATTTTTGATTGATCAAAGTTGGGAATTAGTGACTAATCATGTAATATTCAGTTTAAGGATGAAGGCAGGAGATTAAAATAGGAACAGACTTGAACGGCGGTGAACACATAAGAACACCCTTGAACTCAGTTCATCCATGTTCAAGAGTGTTCAATGTTTTGAAAGTGACATGTGGAAAAAGAAAAGGACTACCGCTGTCACTCAGTTGTGGGCCCTACCTAGAAAAGGATTTTAATGAAGAAAGGTATTGGCAGCAGTTAAGCATGCCCGAGTTGTCAAATTTATGAGGAATTTGTGTGGCATAAAGTTTTTGCAAGTGGCATTAAATGATTTCATACGTGAACGGTCACTTCATTCTCTAAGCTTTTATTTCCTTAATGATGGGAAATTAATTGTCAAAATCTATGGTATTTCTTATTTAAAACCCTTCTTAGCATTCATTATTTTTGAAATGTTGTCATTGTCTATATGCATGAAGATTGAAGGTAAGGGTTTTTGGAGCTCCAGTAGCAGAGTTTTCTATAGTGATTAAGGTAAGTCAGGGTGCCATCCCTACAATGTTTGAATTTAAGAGCTTGTGAAATTTATGGAAGTTTCTGTGACAATTATCAGTTTGTTCATGTAAGTATGAAGTCTGTATTCCATTTGTTTGGAAGTGTGTCTAGTTTGGTATGAGAAAATCCCATTGTGAAAAACATAGATTTAGAAGGATATGATGTAGAAAGAATTGCTGATAGGCTCACTGATTTTGTAGAAGAGAATGTCCCTTCTCTTGAAATTTTGAGTAGTGGGTTGTGCATAGCTGCTTGTTTTCCTCCTGCAATAGTCTATCCTAAACTTGTCCATGAATGTATCCACAATTATGACTAGCGAACCGAATCAATTCTCAAGAGAAATGGTGAGGTCTTGATGGATGTAAACAGAGGAATTGTTGCTTCAGCTTTCCAAATTAAAGAGTGAACTTTTTCCTCTTTCTCTCCTGCGCAGTCCCTTGTCAAGTTCACACCAAATGCAGATGCAAATCATACCTCAATAGCCAAGCATTGGTTATTAAACGCCCAAACAGGAGGTTCCCGTTTACCCAAAAAGGTCAATAGAAGTCATGTACACCCATATATTAGTGATATTATGGTGATGTTGCATAGAGTCAGAGGATCACCTGAGGCATTCTTATTCTCAGATTGGTTGTTTTGTTATGTTCAAATTATTTTAGAAGGAAAACAGAAGTTGGATTGGGCCGAATTAATTGCAGACTCTATGAGAGAATAATTGAACAATTCCAAACTCAGTGGATGTAGTTTTTTCATGTCTTCTTATCTAATGTACTGTCTAGGCTGTAGTATGAAATGGGATGGGATGATTCATGAGCCTTGGATAGATGGAATGTGTGTTTTTGAATATTTTCCCATTCTTCATAAAGACAATGTAATTGAGAACTACAGGAGGGTACATGATACTTTTATGGGTAAACTTTGTTTTGAGATGACTGGGGCTTTAGCCAGAAGAATGAGTTTAGAAGCTCAACAATTTGTGACAAGATTTGGGAGTTTTTACATTCAGTTCCCTAAGTTCACTTATATTAGAATTGGTGGTTTTGAAGATTCCCCTAAAAAATTACCTAGGTATGTCTTTGATTGTTTTATTCTTGCAGAAGTCTGTAGGCAGCTTGCTAATGTGCTTAAACATTTTCTTCCCGAAGAAGGATGGGAGAAAGTTTTCCTATTACAACTAGGTAAATTTGCATGCTTAACTGTTTAAGATGTAATAAGTATTGGGAGTGACCTTAGTCATTTTGGTTTCAAGTATTACATGGAGAGAACAAGATTTGATAATAAAAACTTTGCTAGTGGGAATCTAGGCCTTAGATCTCACATGTTTCCAGTTCCCCATTTAGAGGATTTCTGGGAAGACTGTGCAAATGAGTCTTAAGTTATGATGAGAGGTCATAGTAGACTCTGCATATCTTAAATCCTATCCATGAGATTGCAGTTCAACATAGAGGGGGTGAGAGATGATGGTTCTGACTTAGTTGAACCCAGTTTCAAAAGGCTTCTGGATAACGAAGAGTTGGATATTGACTGGTCAAGAGAGGAGGAAGGCAACATTAAGTGCAAGATATAGCATGTACTCAAATTAACCGAAGAATGGATGTGGAAAAAAAGAGAACAGTTTAGTCCTAAAACAATTGCAGTTAAAACTTTAATTTTATTTTCCTCCCCCTCTGTTTCTAATCCCCCTAAATTATTTGGTAATGCAGGTTCATCAGATAAGCAGCGGAAAAAGGATCCTAGGAAGAAATCTATTGTAGAAATTTCCCCTGTGGCCTCACCTCGGTGCATTACCAGATCAAGATCTCGATCATAGAAAAAGGGAAAGACAACTCAAGAGAATACATAAACAATCAATTTGGAGGATGACAAATTTGGGGATTTAAATTTCCAAATTGGGGAAGATGAGCAAATTGGAAAAGATCTCTTTGATCTTGATGATGTGACTCTAGATTTAATGGATACCCCAGCTAAGACTGGTGCCCAATCAGTACCAACAAATGATACACCAAGATGGTTAACCTCTTCAGTGAATAAGAAGTGGAGCTTGATTCTGGTATCCATTCTAGTGCAAGATATAGTCAGTAAATATGCTCAAAAGACTCCCAAGGCCAAGAAAGTTAAGAGTACAACACAAATGTTTTCTAATACTAAAACTGGGAAGGGGTTAGCCAAAGTAGCCACCTACAGACCGAAGGAAGAGAAAAAGGATGTTGTAGTCGAAGATTTTGAAGTCACTAAAATTGAATTAGGGACTATGGACAAAGCGGGAAAGAATCACCTTTTCAAAGAGATAGCCCAGCAGATGTTGATAACATCATGGTAGGATAGTAAGGAAAAGAAGGAATTGAAGCAAACCATAGTCTCCCTCTCTTACTTCATAAATAATTTTTGTAACTTTGATGCCACCCCACTAACCCAATCATCACAGATATTCGACCCAAACTTAGCAAAAAGTAAAACACTGCTGAATCAAGTTCAGAGGGGTCAAACATTAGTCTCCTCAGTTGATGAGTGGATGTCCCAAGTGCTTAACAATGGTAGATAATACATCAAATATTTACACTTAGTTCTTCATGAAACAGAGGCCATAATGGGAGAATTGCAAGCCCAAAGCTAGGTCTAGGATGGAGAGGAGAAAAAATGGGTGTCGATGATGACAAAGTTCATGGAGATAGAGAGGTATGGTTTCAACAAATTCTGCATGGAAATGTCCCTAAAAGGTGCTGAAGAATCCACTTTGTTCTTCCTCAGGAAGAACATCAATTGGCACATCACTCTAATAGGGAGCACCATTATAGAGAACAAAGAATATGAGTCTGAAGCTAAGAAGATTCAAAAGGCTGCCCTGAACGAGTTGAAAGTGATCAATTTCACTTATACCTATCTGTCAGTTTATGGTGAGAAACAATTGAAGGGCACTCTGGAGGCTTTCAACGCAGTAATAAAGACTATTAGAGAAAATATTAATCCTAAAGCCTCTGAATTAACTCAGATGGCAAGGATTGAATCTATTCTATATCTATGTGTGGATCAACTACCCAATGTCATTGAAAAGGTGAAGAAATTGAGGTGGAGTAAAGATGCATCTGTCATTTGCGAAGGAGCTAGTCCAGGCATATAAAGAATGGAAACCTACCCAATCAGTTACCAAAGAAGAAGGGAGTCTAGTGGGGAGCGAGGATCATGTTGTCAACAAGGAACTATATTTGATTATTTAGTCTTTACTTGGTTAACATGCAAACTTTTAAGGACGTGTGTCCTTTTTCTATTGGTTTCAGGAGACCTCTCAGTGCTCTGATACTATTTATTTGGTTGCTGAAACTTTTAAATGGTTGAAAAAAAAAACTCATTGCATATAGATAATAGATTTTTATAGTTATAGTTTTGGGGTTTTTTTGAGAAGGTTAAAGAAACAGATAGTTATAATTTAATGTTATAGAAAGAACAGATTTCATGCAAAAGCCTGTGTAGTAATTTCTGAAATATATTACAGTGAGGTTTATTGAATCTGTGCTATTTGAAAACCAAAAGTGAAGTGTCCTTTGTTGACATCTTGTTTATCCTATTATATATATGTCTGTTGGTTCATAATATCTGAATTCTAGATTTTATCTCTATTCTGTTGTCTTTAGCTAAGAAGTTGTTTATGTTTCATGAAATGCGATCGTAGAAGTAACTGTGTTTTTCTTCCCACTCATTATTCAATTTTATTTCCTTTACAATTGTTTAATAGCATATCATCAAAGAATGATATTGCAATCTTTATAAGATTTCGGGTTAAAAGCTAACCAATTGAGCTGTTATCAAATTTCATTGAAAAGCAATATTAGGGAGTTGTACTTGTCACAAAATTCAGAGGGAAGTGACCATAAAAGATACTTACCCAACTTTTAGAGATAGTTTGTCTTTTAAGGGTGATAGAGTAAAACTTAAAAGAGTATTTGTAGAAAGACAAATCTGTTCACTAACATATATAAAAGTGGCCATGGGTTGATTTGTATATATAGAGGCACCACATTTTTTATAGTTTATTGTGTACCATTTAACTAAGAGCATATCAGGTGTAAAGGAGAAAATGATGATTATGGAATAAGAGTGTTTTGATACTCAAATCACTTATCACCTTTACATTTAATGTTTAGAGTGGAGGGAAAAATAAGATATTCCCCTTTTATTCTTAAATGCACGAAGGAAAGATCCAAATTGATCAACCCAAAAAGGATCAATGCGTAAATGAATCAATCTACTAGAAATAAGAATAAAGAAGGAGATCCTAGGTTTCCCTCTTAAAATGTGGTGTGTGTGAAAATGAATGTAAATTTGTGATAGATTTAGAATGATTAAGGATTTGAATTGAAATGGATGATAGTAAAGTACTAACCTTGAAATATTATAGATCAAAGAATGTAGTTTTCTGAGGTCTATACTCAATTTCTAGAAAATCCAAAATATGATCCAGAGAGGAAACACAGAGACAAACCAAACCCAGAAATATTTTTCCATTCCGATGTCATCTTATGAAAAAGGTCGACCTTGACCCACAAATGTCAACCCTGACCCAATAATGTCGACCTTGACCTACACAGGTCCGACAGAGAATCTGTTCACGGATCCCGATAGTTTGCTGAAAAGGGTATCCAGATCTGGTCTCAAATCTGCAATCTTGAACATGTACCTACAAGAAAAATAGACTTTTTTTTGGGGGGGGAGGGGTTTTCCTTAGTCAAACCCCAATTTAGGAATTAACCTTGAAATCAATAATTGTATAGAATGCTAGCAAGTAGTAGAATTGAATCGAACAATGAAGCTATAATATTCAATAGATATGCAATTGAAATTCAAATGTATGCAAGTATGTAGATATGAAAGCATGGAATTTAGAAACCATAAACCTCCATGATTGTATGCTTGGAATCCACCTTGAAGAGATGATGAAAAATTATTGAGGATGCACAAAGGATCTTGAAGGAAGATCACACCATCATGATGGCTAGATCTAAGGTTTTAATGATAAATCTTGAATGCTTGAACCAAATCCCTTCAAAGGCTTGAGAGCTTGAATCCTTGATCTTCAATGAAGAACTTGAATGATTGAGAGGAAGACTTGAACACCTTGAAAGCTTGAAAACATGTATAATAATGGAGGCTTGAACAAAATCTTGGTTAGAGCTTTTTGCACTTAGAAGACTTAGAGAAAATGAGAGGAGAAGGCTTCCTTTTATATGAAATTAGGGCACAATCTTCTAAGGAGTCCGACATAGGATAATTAAATTCCAGTCAGACCCATGTCCCTAGAAAAGGACCTATATTAAATATAATTTAGGAATCAACACTTCGGAACCTGAAATAGCCGACCCAGAAGTGGGAAAACTAAATTTTTGATGACCCCTGGCAGCCGATAAGATGTCAGATTTGAAAGGGGGACCCTAGTCAGGGTCAAGGTCAACCCTAACCTAGGTTATGGTCAAGTTCAACCTTGACCCAGGGGGCTAGAACCCCTTGAAAATATGCCAGCTGGGGTAGGAGGTTCCTGGGGAGGCCCAATCAGGGTCCTGAACAGGCACATAAGCATGAGATGATGCAAAAATGGGAGGATGATATGATGAAGGTAAAAAATGTCCCCTAAGGAGGGCTAAACATTCTTAACATGGAAGTGCTTCCATTTTAAGATGATACATTAAGCCCCCACTTTAGCTGAAGGATGGAAATCGAACATGCTTGCGGTAAAGTTAGGAGAAAGACTCTGGTGAATCACAATGAAGTAGAATATCTCTAAGTCAAGGATAGGAGCCCCTAGACCAAGGATTCTTTCTCAACATACATACATAAATATATGAAATTAAAGAGCAATCAATCATAGAAAACATATATGACTACATAAGTAAGACAAGAACAACACCATAGATAACATAGCTTCATGATCTAATCCTACTAGCATGAAAGCGAAAAAGAGAGAAAAGAGATAGTGATTACCTCACCTAGTAAGATTCCCACCTTACTATGAATCACCAAGGAGGGAGAGCCCAATAGGTTCACCCATAAACTATTATTGTAATTGTAAATGCATCTTTTGACGGCTTTAAAAATATCCATAGATCCACATTCTTGTATCACTATGGAATATAAAATGCGTGTCCATTCAGGATTCAGTAGCTTATGTGCATTACCTTTCGAGGATTTAGCATATTGTAAAATAAAAGGGTGTGTATCTCTTTAGGATTTAGCAACTTATGTGTGTTACCTTTTGAGGATTTAGCGAAAATAAAATTAAAAATGTGTGTCCCTTCAGGATTTAGCAACTTATGTCTGTTACCTTCTGAGGATTTAGCATGCTACAAAATATAAATTAATGTAAACTATAGTACAAGGGAGACCCTATATATTCCCCCCTCCTTATCATGACTACCTATTAGGCATGATAAGGAAGAGAAAGAGGATACCTACTTCATAGGGTAAGGAGATATCTAGCTTAACAACAATGTATACCATATTCTTAGCGAAGAGCCTTGACCCTTACATCCAAGAACATAGATAATCATGAAATGGATATGTCACTTATGGAAAAAGGATCCTCAAAAAGGAAGAGATCTGATCAACAAGATCCCCACTGTAGAGGAGTGCTTATGATAAAATGTCATCTTCTTAAGACAAGAGGGACCAAAGATTCAATCATCAAGCCCCCTGCAATGAAGAGGAAGAGGAATCTCAGAATGAAGGATTCAAACTCTAACCAAAGCAAGGGAAAGATTTTATCAAAAAGCATAGTTTGAAAAATAAAGAAGAGGTGATGACCTAGGACAATCACCTCTTGTATAAGAGGGTATCTGTAGCCAAAACATAAATCTTTATAAGGAAATAATGTTATATGATAAACAAATGCCACTAAGCTAAGGAAAGTAGATCCTTAGATAGAGGAAGAAGGAAAATACCTTGCCCCCCAGGGGTGAAAGAAAGGGATATATAAAATTATATCAAGAGATATTGTAGCAAAGAGATATCATGCAAGAAGTGAGAAAGTAACCCTTGGGAGGGATAGCACACTATTCAGTTTCCAAGGTGAGAGATTTATCAACCATGGAAACCCAATGTCAAACAATGAAATAGTTTATAATCAAAGACATATATCCTTAATGCAAACCAAAATTTTCATGTATGTTGGATATCACATAATAGATGAATACTGCTTAACCAAGGGAAAAGTGGATCCCAGAAAGACAAAAAAGAAGGAGATGGAATCCTTGCCCCCAAAATGTAGGGTCAAGGATGAAAGGGGACCTATTATATCACTCACAATACTATGCAAGACAAAGAGCCCCCAAAGATTAGGCTAGCATTGTTTACATAAGATGGAGTTCCATAATAGGAACATAAATTTTATTTAGAGAAAATAGGATTGAAATACAACTCCTTGCCACATGATATATAAATAATTTCACTATCAATGAGCTGCCTAATATTATAATGTAAAGCTGGATATTCATTAGAGTGATCATGAAATTTATGATAGAAACAAAAAGGAAGAATCTTCAAGTATAGACTATGTTTCTTTTTGCATTTAGGTCTAGTAATTATCTTAGCACGAAGGAGTTTAGGAAGAACAACCTCTTGGTCAAATTCCTTCATAGGGTCATCATGTTTTGAAATGTTATTTGATATGTTGGTAATATTGATGTGTTGTTGAGGATTAAATTCCAATCCATAAGAATGCTCATGCCCCCATTCTGTAAGGGCATTTGAATTCCCTATTTATGCTGAGTATATCCTTGAGTATGGAATCCTTGTTTAACTAGTAAATGATAACTATGAGCATAAAAAGAAGCCATATCAAAAGGAGTCAATGGAACTTCGGTAGTCACTATGTCATCATTAGTATGTTTGACAGATTCACAAGAAGAAAAAATAAAGGAATACATCCTAGGAGAAGATGGGGTAGAAGCTTGATGCTCCATAGGATCATCACTAAGAGAGAGAGCATTAAGGGAATTCATATCATTCCCCGCTAATGTCTAATTGCTAGAAGAAATACCAAATGGACATAAAGAATCTATAATGTTTTCTTCTTTCTCAAAAATGTCTACATAAGGAGAGTGTGTTTTAGAAAAAGAGTCATCATCATGGCTGAATATATCATCCATTAATAAATCTACCTCTTGTATCAAAGCATCTTCACAAGGAGGAGATAAATCAATGTCTTTATCCAAGGGTTCATCCCAAATAGGAGGATCATCCACAATGGCTTCATGAGGAAGAGAGTAATAAACATCCAAATCCAAAGGTTCATCCCAAATAGGAGGATTATCCTCCCTATCAATAAAGCACATTGTAGGAGCACCTAAATCTTGATCTCTAAAGGGGGAAGAATTATATTCTAAAGTAGGATCATAGAAAAGACATATATTAGGAGAAGAATTAACATCTATCCTTAACTCACTTCTATGGTAAAGGTCAATTGAAGAGATTGTAGAGGAGGATAAAATAGGAATAGGATCAATGGAGATCTTATTTGAACTAATTTCATCCTCACTTCCATGTACCTCATTAGGGGATCTATCCTTTTTTTGTAATAAAAGCCTCATCAAAGTATTCAAAACAAAAATCATACATGTTGAACACAATGAAAAATGTAAATGTTTTTGTATTCTTAAAGGAATTTTGTGATTTTTATGAATTTTGAAATATAAATGCAAGAGCGTAAAATAAAACCTTCTTATATATGCATGCAAGATCTAATATGAAATGAAAATCTAACACCAAAAAGAAAGAGTTGTCTATCACGAGTTCACCAAAATGTAAAGGAGAAAATGATGTTTATGGAATAAGAGTGTTTTGATACTCAAATCACTTATCACCTTTACATTTAATGTTTAGAGTGGAGGGAAAGATAAGATATTCCCCTTTTATTCTTAAATTCACAAAGGAAGGATCCAAATTGATCAACCCAAAAAGGATCAATGCGTAAATGAATCAATCTATTGGAAATAAGAATAAAGAAGGAGAACCTAGGTTTCCCTCTTAAAATGTGGCGTGTGAAAATGAATGTAAATGTGTGATAGATTTAGAATGATTAAGGATTTGAATTGAAATGGATGATATAAAAGTACTAACCTTGAAATATTGCAGATCAAAGAATGCTATTTTATGAGGTCTATATTCAGTTTCTAGAAAATCTAAAATATGATTCGGAAAGGAAATCCAGAGACGAACAAAACCCAAAAATATTTTTCTATTATGTTTTCGTCTTATGAAAAAGGTTAGCCTTGACCCAAAAATGTCAACCTTGACCCAATAATGTTTACCTTGACCTGCACAGGTCTGACAGAGAATCTGTTTGCAGATCCTGATAGTTCCTTGAAAAGGGTATCCAGATCTGGTCTCAAATCTACAATCCTAAACCTGTACCTAGAAGAAAAAGAGGTTTGTTTTTTGGGGGGGAGGGGTTTTCCTTAGGCAAACCCTGATTTATGAATTAACCTTGAAATTGATAATTGTGTATAATGCTAGCAAGTATTGGAGTTGAATCTAACAATGAAGCTATAATATTCAATAGATATGCAATTAAAATTCAAATGTATGCAAGTATGTAGATATGATAGAATGGAATTTAGAAACCATAAACCTCCATGATTTTATGCTTGGAATCCAACTTTAAGAGATGATGAAAGATTCTTGAGGATGCACAAAGGATCTTGAAGGAAGATCACACCATCATGATGGCTAGATCTAGGGTTTGAATGATAAATCTTGAATGCTTGACCCAAATCCCTTCAAAGGCTTGAGAGCTTGAATCCTTGATCTTCAATGGAGAACTTGAATGATTTAGAGGAAGAATTGAACACCTTGAAAGCTTTAAAACATGTAGAACAATGGATGCTTGAACAAATTCTTGGTTAGAGCTTTTTGCACTTAGAAGACTTAAAGAAAATGAGAGGAGAAGGCTTCCTTTTATATGAAATTAGGGCACAATATTCTAAGGAAGCCGACATAGGATAATTAAATTCCAATTAGACCTATGCCCCTATAAAAAGACCTATATTAAATATAATTTAGGAATCAACGCTGCGGAACCTGAAACAGCCAACCCGAAAGCAGGAAAACTGAATTTTTGATGACCCCCGGCAACCGACAAGATTTTAGATTTGAAAGGAGGACCCTGGTCAAGGTTGAGGCTGACCCTACACTAGGTTAGGGTTGAGGTCAACCCTGACCTAGGTCAAGGTCAAGGTTGACCTTGACCCAGGGGGGCAGAACCCCTGGAAAATATGCTAGGTGGGGTAGGAGGTGCCCGAGGAGGCCCAATCAGGGTCCTGAACATGCACAGAAGCATGAGATGATGCAGAAATGGGAGGATGATATGATGGAGGTAAAAAATGTCCCCTAAGGAGGGATAAAAATTATTAACATGGAAGTGCTTCCTTTTTAAGATGATACATCAGGTAATTATGATTCATTACAATTATAACAATGGCTCATGCGGTGGATATCTCATATTTCTATAAATTGTAATAATGGTTCATGTAGTGGATATCATGTTTCTCTAAATTGCAATAATGGTTCATATAGTGGATGACTTGATGATGGACCAAAATTATTCTAAAGGTTTTGTGGTTGTTTAGTCCAGTTAGAAGTGTTTACAATAAGTCTCCATGATGCATAATGTAGTGGTGATTAATCTTTTCTTTGTAGT
>MU220028.1:442244-462467 GCA_018584345.1 Thuja plicata | reverse complement strand
ACTGTAGATTCTGCGAAAATCCTTTGGTAACCGACTGAACTCGGTAAGCACTGACTTTCCTTCACATTTTCTTTGATGACCGACTGAACTCGGTAAAGACTGAATTTCTTTGTTGACCGAGAGAACTTGGTAGTAACTAACTTCTCGATATAGTATTCTGGAGCGCTCGGTAGACTCTGTAAATAGATTCTCTTACCGTCTGAACTCGGTAGACTCTGTCTGATGACTGATATGACATTTGTGTAACATCAAGGACAATACACAATTAAACAATTGTTTCCAACATATTGGATCTTGGGTATGGTCCAAAGGGGTATATACTAAATCTTGGGGAGGATTTAAAGATCCCAAAAGGGTATCTGAATCATTTTTTAGTTTCCTTAGTTATTTGGGGAATGTTGGAGAAAAGGACAAAATAGTGACTGGTGTGGGCTACTAGCTTTAAGGGCTGAATGTGAGAGTTGGGTAAGGGATTGGTTATCCAGACTTAATGGGTTGATGGAACATGGTAGATAGGCCATACGGAGATTATTTATGGAGTTGAAATGAAGGTTGAAGTCATGAGTGAAGATATGGTATTTGGGAAGCACTAGGAGCACCTGGGGTAGCCTAGAAGGTGAGTCCTTGAGGGGGATTTGGAAGTGAGAAGGTGTTACAAATAGGAGATGGATTATTGTCAGACATGATTAATGAGGTCACCAAAAACCACCTCTGCATCATATATGTTGGGAGTCTTCAAAAGGACATGGAGGTGTATTGAAGGATTAAGGATAATCAAAATCATTGAACAATCAGAGATTGTATTCATGATTTTGAACAAGAAATAAGAGTAAAAGAAAGATGGTTGGATGTTCTGAATGTTGTTCAAGGTTGATTCAAAATCCAATAAGTGATTGGTTGGGGTATGAGTCTATGTATGATTTTAGCATTGGTTGAATTGAGTCCAAGGATAAAGGGTGGGAGTTCAAATCAATTTGAGTCATGATGGTTAGACAAGGAAGTGAATTCCTTGTGTTGAATTACATTAGAAAATATTATTTGACCATAAAGAAATAGAAAACAAACATACACTAAGTTACCATCATACAAATTATTAAGATATGATATGTTCAAAATAACGTAGTATTCTATTTTAGGAATATTTATAAAATATTACCTCAGGTGTTTGAGCTACCCATCTACGTGTACTATAACGAGCACTCCTTGGTGTCTTGAACCACCAGCTACACCCTGCAATGCATACTATTCATGTATCAATTTAGATTCTTCTATACATAAATTTTATTTACTTTTAACAAATTTAGGTAATTAATTAAAATAACATGTCAAAACACAAATTTAAACAAACCTATGTTGGCTCTGAGGAATACACCATCGACAACAGATCATCTATGAGGGCCACATCCTCAGTAGTGGATTCCTGACATCTTCTACCGCAATGTACACATGAATGGGATGTTGAACCATCTGCACTTGCTTAGCTATCTACCCCATCACATATACCATTACAACTGATGTAGATATGCTCAATGGGCTGGGTTGACCCTGCAAATGTATCTGATGATACTGGATCTCACACGGGATGAGATGATCCTAATGGTGCATCTGATGGCGATGGAGCTGGCGCATGGTGGGATGATCCCAATGGCACATCTGATGAAGATGGAGATGGCACTGATCCATCCTCTCCAACTAACTGAGTGCCATGCTAGATAATGACATCAGTCAATGGTGCAATTGCATGAAGAGTTTGTATATCCATAGACTCCTTCACTGCTACTAGGACCACAACATGAATGAGGGGTTTTCTCGCAATATGCATCCTCTTTTTTGGTTGGGTAATCATATGTGCCCCAGGTCTATCCTGTGCAGAGCCTCTCCCTCTACCCTGGAACTCATGGAAGTCAAAGTAATTCAGCTTCTCGCCAATGATAAACTCACAGTATAGCTTCCTCAAAAAATATAAAGGAGCCTCATTATTGTTACAAGGTGGTTGGTCAAATACCATGTACCACCTATCCCAAAAAGCTGATTTCATCCCCCTATGAACACACCAATGTATAGGAAATCATTTTTTATTAATTTCTAGGGAATTTATAGTATTAGGATCGGTTAAAAGGGCACATATGTCACATTTTTCTATGCCTTGTCTTTTCACATCCTCATAGGATAAATCATCAGCATAAAATGTACGACACCTATCCGTCCATGAACCCCATTTTGTCACCTCTTGGGACACCTCATTTGCACTATTGGATATTTTTTCTAGTGTAGTGGCAAGGGTAGAGTGATGCTGAAGACCGGAAGCCTTCAACCTATTGACTAATATATTAATTTATGCACTATTTTGGTTAAGGTGATGCACAAGGTCTTCTTGTGATGCATCTACATGAACTAACAACACATGTGGAGGGCATACAAGTGGCGATGGTTGTGGAGGAGTAGAATTTTGTGAAGGGTTTACGTGTGGAGATTGTGGTTGAGGGTTTATGGGTGGCGAGGGTTGTTGAGGGTTTATAGGTGGTGATGATGGTGCTTCTATAGGGGGTGGTATTTCATTTCATTTTCATCTTTTTGGGTTGTTTGATGAATCTAGAATGAAATTAATAAAAGATAAAAAAAAATCAATAAAATAACCTAATTTGATTACAATTGCAAAAACAAATAACAAAAACAAAGAAAACAAACAAACTTACCTTTGTTATGGGGCGTCATTGGTTGAAAATCTTGATTAAATGGTGTTTTGTGCAAAACATGATTGGGTTATGCTACTATTTAACCTCCTCCAGACTTCTACTCCACGGTTTAGGTGTTAAAAAATGGCCTAAGCCACGGTCTGTTTTGTTTTTGTTATGTTTCTCATAACCCGATCGGGTTATGAGAAATATCTCATAACCTAATCGGGTTATTAGAAACTCAATGAGTCTCATAGGCCCGATCGGGTTATGAGAAATTCCTCATAACCCGATTGGGTTTTGAGGTGCTCACATTTTTTTATAATATATTCTAGGCTTGGTTTACCAAGCCTAGAACGATTTCAAATTTTTAATAACCCGATCAAGTTATTGAAAATTTGAAATTTTTTTAAAGGTGTGTCCACTTTTTTGGTTCACAACTTGGTGTACACACCTCAGTTGCAATTAACAAAATAAACATAAAGTGTAAACTGTTGTTAGTCATCAGACACTAAATGCATAACTTGGTTAACACTGTAATCCTTCAATGCCCAACCTTACTATATTGCTCGAGTGAACTTAGTTAGTACTTAACTTCTCTCATTAACCGAAAGAGTTTGGTTAATGCAGACAATCATTACGTTTGTGTATACATTTGTGTAACATCAATGACAATATAGAATTGAATAATTGTCTTCAACAGATACCCCTCGTGATCTCTGAGAGAGGGAGAGAGATAGGTGAGAATGAGGAGAGAGATTAGACAGTATGTGTGTGTGTGTGAGATCTCTCTCTCTCTCTCTCTCTCTCTCTCTCTCTCTCTCTCTCTCTCTCTCTCTCTCTCTCTCTCTCTCTCCCACCTTCTCACTCTTTGTATCTCCCTCCCTTAGGGAGTGTTTATGGTTTATATAGTGTGCATGCGCTATAGCATGTATGCGCTATGTAAACCATAAATTTGCATAGCACGTGCACACTTTGAACGACATTGAAGTTTACCAAGCATAAGGATTTGATTTTCCTTGGAGTTCCAACCCAAAGGCTTGGAGGACTCAAATAGGTCTGAGATGTGATTTCCAGCAAACCTAGAAAAAAATAACATTTTTTCTTGTGTGCCCCCCGTCAGGTTTGCACATGGTTCAATAATGATAAAATCAGACGACATGATATTGTAGATCTCTCTGATAGCTATCTAACCATATAATTTATTTTGAATTCTCATTATGTTAAGCTTTTCATCTCTAATTTCTTTTGTATGTCTGATTTTTGTCAAAAACCAACATGTATTCATTTGGGCTTAGATTTTGGCTCATTCATCAAATTTTGAAAAAAAGTACAATTTCATAAACTAGAATCCATTCTACACACTTTAAAAAAACAAGTTTTGATTTTTTATTAGTTTTCAATGATTTCTAGGGGAGCACATAGGAATTTCACATTTTCAAGATGTGTCCACTTTAGAAAATGGCAAAAAATCACACTTTTCTCAAAAAATTAGTAGAAAAATCCAAGATAATATAGGTGGTGTTAGCTAATTTAACACAGGAGCGATTAATTTTTTTCTAAAAAAAAAGTTTACATTTTAGGGGGAGCACACCAAATGCTATGTTATATTTTTTCACAAAACATAAGACCAATTGTTGTGCTCCCCCTTTTTGAGGGCCTTAATCTCCACCATTTCAATGATTTTTGATTAGTTTTCAATGATTTCTAGGGGAGCACATAGGAATTTCACATTTTCAGGATGTGTCCACTTTGAAAAATGGCAAAAAATCACACTTTCATCAAAAAATTAGTAGAAAAATCCAAGATAATATAGGTGGTGTTAGCTAATTTATCATAGGAGAGATTAATTTTTTTTTTTTATAAAGTTTACATTTTAGGGGGAGCACACCAAGCACTATGTTATGTTTTTTCACAAAAAACAAGACCAATTTTTGTGCTCCCCCTTTTTGAGGGCCTTAATCTCCACCATTTCTAAAATAAATTAGTAGTTTAGAAACTAGATTCGGAGTAGAAAAACTCTTGGTTTTGTCACATTTTAAAATTTTGAGTGTAACTATCCTAAATTTCTTGTTGAAGTTGAGAGTTTTATGATTTCATAAAAAAAGTGGAATCTTATACCCCCTTTTTGGTCCCTCATATTTGTGCACTTACCCATGTGTATTGTTACTTGAATAGAATTATTACCTGAAAGAAACTAGAGGAATTGATTTTTTAAAACATGTGTTTTTTAAGGGAGTGCTTGCAAAACACAACCAGGCTATATTAACAAGTTGTAACTCAAATAAAAAACACAATTGAATTCAAGTAGAAATAAAATAAATTAATTATGATACTAAGTTCAAAATCTAGTGATGGAAATATGTCATGGAAAAATGTTGAGAATTGATTCACGAAGATGTTATAAGTTTAGGGCTTTTTATTAGATGTCTCTCTTAGTATCTACATAGTAATTATGGTTAAATTTAGTTTAACAAGTTTGAAGAAACAAGTGAGAATGTAAGAGTTTTATTTATTTCTCAAATTATATTTTATTAGGCTTTCGAACCTTTTTTAGTTTTGTGAACTTGGAATAATGTAATGAGTTTGATAAAGAACTCAATAGAAAGACCACAATGTATGTATATTAAAGAAACTATAGAGTGTGTGTGTGTGTGTGTGTGTGTATTAGAAATGTGCTTTCCACTAGTAAACAACAATGATATTTTTATCTATTTTTGATCATTATGGTATTACATTCAATTGAAAAATTCACTCAGTTAACATACTAATTTATATATATATACATAAAAGCTTCAGATAGAGCTATTCATGAATTCCAACAATTAAACACAACTCCACTAAGTTGTCATAACATTGTAACTTTCCTGGCCCTAGTATGGTCTAACAAAAACAAGTGTAAGTGATTCTAAATATTGCCTAGGTAATCTAAAAATTTTATTTTACCTTGAAGCTGAGAGGAAACCAAAGGTGGCACCTTCTACATTGATTATTTGCAAATACAAACCTTCTGTAGTTATTTTAAACCTTGCGCAACACCCCTAAAACAACTCCACCATGTATGAAGCTCTTATAGAGCTCCCACGGTGTACAAAACTTTCACTATTTTTTCTAATCTTGTACAAAAACTTGTTCTTGATGTAATAATGTGATTAATGTGCACCAAACAACATATTAACTCCAGACTCTTCAATCACAACCTTTAGCTCATTCCACTAAATCAAACCCTTGCCTAGAAACTCTAATATCAACAACTAAGAAATAGAAATATGATTTTACCTTGAAAAATTAAACTCCAATACTCCTGACCGTGTCTTGCAACAACGAGATGAATGTCAAGATAGGGGGATTTTGTCCTCCAAGCCATTGAGAAGAACTTCTCCAATTGATTTCACCAATTTCATATAATTTCCAAGCATGCCGAAAGATATCTCTTTAATCTCTTTTATAATAATTTCTAAGAGCTCATCCACTCACCTTGTCAATCTAGAATAAACAAAATCACTTTTTCCTTTCCTATTTTTTTTAGATTTTTGCTTTTACACCTCTATTTTCTCACAATTGCCTTTTTTGCCAATATTTTATCATAATTTCTTTTATTTAATATTTCCCATACCATTTAACATGATTTTCCTTCAACTTAGGTCCCGAAACACTTTCTTATGTTCCCAATGGATTATAAAATATAGATAACCATTTAATTTAAATATTCCCCACAAACTATAGACAATGCATTAATAAAGTTAAATAATTAGATTTAACTTTATAAAATAAATTTATTAACGCACAATAAATCATATCGATGATAAATAAAACTTCTTGTCAATTTTAAATAATTACCATTGCCATTGGATGTCCAGTCATGCCTAGAATGACTTAGTATAAATAGTAAGTATGTCTCAAGCTGCCTCAAAATCCGTTAGAATGGTCTGCCACTGAAACTTCCTAGGACAAATGGCTCCTCTAAGTCCCTTTAATGTCTTGGTTAGTCTACGGGACCATGGGGAAATGGGCTACTGACACACCATGTTATGAATGTTATAAAAGGGACATAATAGTTTTCTCTTCCCAAAATTGTTTGTCCTCAAGCAATTTCAACTATGGATGCTACAATATCTGATCACTCTCCAACATAGCATCTTCAACTGGAAGGTTCCTTCACCTAACCAAATAATCCTTAATTGTCCTCATCTCACGTGTCCTCTCCCTAGTATAAATGATCACCTCAGGAACCAATATCAATTTATCCTTTTCATCCAGGGGTGGAAATTCCGTTGATGGAACTACATTATGGCCTAAAGCATGTTTAAGTCTTGAAACATAAAATACATTATGAAATTTAGTAGTAGCTGGAAATTATAGCTCGTACGCCACCTCCCCAATGTGTTGAGTGACTGTGAATGGACCATAAAATCTTGGCATAAGTTTCTCAGTACCACTTTTCTTCAACAAAGACTGTCTATAAGGATGGAGTCTCAGATAGACCATTTTGCGAATCTCAAAACTGTGCTCAACCGTATGTTGATCAAAATATAAATTTTGTTGTTTTTGCACCTTCTGAATGTTCTCCTTGAGTTCCTTTAATATGTATTGACTCTCCTACAAAAAAAAATCTTCCTTAAGTGCCATGCTATCCCCAAAGAGTAAATCCATGAAGTTTGGGGCTTCACACCCATATAGTGCCATAAATGGAGTCATCATGATAGTCATGTGGTAGGTGGTATTGTAGCAATACTCACCCAAAAGTAACCATCTAACCTAAGCATTCTATTTCCCTGACACATAATTTCACAGTTAACCCTCTACCAATTTTTTTACTATCTTTGTCTAGCCATCGATCTATGAATAATAGCTAGTGTTGGGAGTGAGCTTCATGCCACTCAATCTAAAAAGATCCTTCTAGAATAAACTGAGGAACTTTCTATCCCTGTCACTCTTGATGTTCTTGGAAAACCCATGTAATTTGAACACCTCTCTAAAAATTTATTCATCCACTTGGGCTGCTATGTAGGTTACTATAATGACAAGGAAATGTGAAAATTTAGTTATCATGCCAATGACCATATAGATGCAGTCCTTACCTTGTACCCTGGGAAATCTTGTAATAAATTTCATCGAAATGCTTTCCTACATTTGATTTAAAATTAGTAAGGGCTAAAGTAAAGCAATTATAAATGTATGCTCATTCTTATTTTGCTGACAAACTAGACACTCCCTAACATACTTCTAGACTTCATTGTTATTTCCCTTCTATGTGAACCTTTCTCAAATCTTCTTGTATGTCTTGAAATATCCTGGGTGACCAACCAATGAAGCATCATGGAATATCCTAAAAATCATTTCATTGAAGTGAGAAGAAGGCACTAGATAAATCTTTTCCTTATAGTAAATAAGGTCACCAATCACTATATACCTACCATCTTAAACTACACCCTCAATCAAACTTGCTTCCCATGAATCTTTAACATATTCAGCTGTAATTCTATCCTTCAGGTCATCTGATATCTCCACCAAAGAGCATATGTGTGGTCTTCAAGAGAGTGAATTTACCACCACATTCTTCTTTCCTTTGATATATTCAATGTCAAATTCATAGGCATGTAGTTTAGTAATCCATTTCTGCTTCTTATCATTAAGATCCCTCTAGCTCATAAAGTACTTAATGTTGCTATGATCTATCTTAATTACAAACTTACCTCCTACCATAGAAGACTTGAATTTTGATAGTGCATGCATAATGGCCAACATCTTCCTATTATATATAGAAGAGATCCACTCCACCCTTCTAAAATTCCTACTCTCATATGCTATGGCATATTTTGCGTGCATTATAATTACACCAATCCCATCTCCTAAAGCACCACGTTGTATCTCAAATGATTTAGTGAAATCGGGGAGAGATAACACTGGGAAAGATGACATCTCCTGATTATAATTCTCAAAACTTCATTGTGCTATCTATTACCACTAAATGCCCCTTTCTTTGTAAGGTTTTTCAAAGGAGCTATTATGAAAAGCCCTTAACAAACCTCCTATAGAAGCCACACAAACCGAGGAACCCCTTCAATTATGAGAGTCTAGTCGGAGTTGTCCATTCAATGATAGGTTGATTAGGACCCCACCCCTACCTTTAGCGGGGTAGGGCTCCACCTAGGGAGCTTCCTGGGAGCACTCAACCTTAAAAATATGGCACTCAATTGGGAGAGGTCTCCTTTTAATCTCAAGCATCAGGCTCTAATCTTTTCTAGAGGTACTCTCACCCCCATTGACAATGATGATATGCCTTAGATATAACATCTTAGTCATGTCAAATTCACACTTTGATTCCTTAGTGAACAATCACTCACTTTCCAAGATACTCAGAACCTCCTCCAAGTACTACAAGTTCTCCTCCCAAGTCCAACTGAATATCAAGATGTCATCAAAAGAGATTAACACAAATCTTCTCAAATGCCTCTTGAATACTTGATTTATTTAATTTTGAAAGTGGCAAGGGCATTGGTAAGCCCAAATGACATTACCAAGAACTCGAAATGGACATAATGACACCTGAATTTTGTCTTCTCAATATCCTCGACCCTAATCCTTATCTGATGATAACCTAACCACAAATCTATCTTAGTGAAGTAGCAAGATCCATGTAAGTCATCTATCAATTCATCTATCGTGAGTATGGGGTGCCTATTTCTTAATGTATTTTTATTCAAATCCCTATAATCGATACACATCCACATAGTCCCATATTCTTTCTTCACCAAAACCATTGCTGATGCAAATAGGCTCTTTCTAGGTCTGATGTGACCCATCTCCAACAAATCCTTTATTGATTTCTTCATATCATCCTTATATTTCTTTGAATATCTGTATGGAGTGGTGATCACACATTTTCCCCCCTCCTCCAGTTCTATCACATGATTAATACCTCTCTCAGGTGGGACTCCATGTGGAATGCTATCAAACACCTTAGTGTGCATAGATATGACCTTCTAAACAATGAGGTGATAACTCTTAATCTACTGCTTTGAAATTGTAAGCATAATAAGCCACTCTGCTTCCCACTCCACCTCATCATGTCTGAATAATCACTCCATCCTCCTAAGTGAGACCACACTGAGTCCACCATCTGATAAGCTCCCCGATACCACTTTCCTACCTTAGTGTTCAAACCGCGTCTCTATTTTCTCCAAATTATAAATGAAGTCCACTAGTGACTTCATCTAGGTCATGTCATAATCACCCATCCGTATGTGAAGTCTGGTAATCATGTGAGTACTTTATAGATTATGCCCACTAGCCACAATGACTTTGAATCCCTCATGCTCCTCTGTCAAAAGACCTTTCTTCTTAACCAGACTCTCTAAGATGAAATTATGAGTAGCATCTATGTCGATCAATGCAACAACTCACTACCCTTGTAGCGTATTCCTTACCTTAAAATTTATTTCCTGCTCTGTACCATTAATTCATGCAATAATTTTTTCACCACCCGACTCCTCTCTTGTTATGTTTTCCTCATTACTTCCCTTAGAATCAGATTTTTTTTTTGCATCTATTGTTGAAAAGTATTCAATTTGTGTTACTTTCACTCTGACTAAACACTTGTGTGAAGTGTCCCAAGGCTCTCTGCAATGAAAACATAGTTTTATCCTCCTAAGATAATTTAACTACTCGTTGTCTAAATAGTTTGAATATTCCTTTTTCTGATGAGAATCGTTGTGGAAATGTTTCTTATCTTTCTCCTTTTTTGATGGAAAATACTTTGAATGAAATATTTTCTTTGATGATGAAGGTTCCATATCCCTTGCCCTTTTTAGGCTTCGTGCAATGATGAAGGATTAAGGCCCTTGATCCATCCCTTTAGTGGCTTTTCCAAACCATCCATAAACAAAACCAATAACCTCCTCTGTGAAATATTTATAACTAGAACTGAAATTCTCTGAAACTCTGATATAAATGTATCAACTGAACCCAACTGCTTAAGCTGAGCTAACTCCTTGAAGTGCAATTCATGATGTTTTTTTAATCAAAACAATCAATCAATCTCTTAGTAAACTCAACATATGAGGTGATCTAAATATGCCCCAATGTGACCATATTGTGATGTCACCACTCATGTGCCAATCTATCCAGATGTAATGCAACAAATTTAATGACTTCCTCCTTTGCCATCGAGTTCAGCTGGAAGTAAGTGTCTAATTTCTACAACTAGGCTCTGGTTGTGGTTTTGTTGGATCCATCATAGTAGGATAATGTGAGCTTGTGCACCTTCTTCTACAAATAACTATGTTGTGTCCTGCCACTAGTGCGAGGCAAATGGTTCAACCTAATAGCTATGTACTCCCTCAAAGAGATAGCTTCCTGAAATTCTTCTCCTCCATTTTCCCAATCTTGATGAAAATGAGCTTGTAACTCTGTACTCAGTAGCTCATTCTTTGGTTGTACTGGGGCTCTGGGTGAGAAGGTAGGTATATGTGGCCTCAAACTAACTATCATCGCTAGTCTAGCTGCATGGCAAAAAATATCAGCAACATTTCCTCCTGCATTACCATCGTTTTGTTCATTATGCCCACCATTGTTACCCTTTTATTTCCACCGTTGTTTCTGCCACCATTATTCTTGTCATTCACATCAATACCCATCTATATAGCCATCATGTGCATCATAAGGTCCATGCGCTGGTTCTATTCTTGAATTCTTTATTTTTCTTGTCACTACAGTAATTACAAAGCCTCTAACATATTAAACAATCTTTCTTCACCTAGATCCCTTCTTTCACCCATATTGACTATGACTTGTTCAACTGTGCTTAAGTGTACTTCTGGATTTCTTTGTTCTTCTTACCATGTATTCAATAATGTCTTATTTCTTTGTGTATTATAATGATGTGATAATGGTTGTACACTCCAATTAGTCATGTCTCTATCTATTCATCCTATACTATACCCCTAGGATGGAAGGATACATAGTTGTGATACCATTGTAAGAGTCTACATTAATTGTCAAATTATATTTTTTTAGGCTTCTAATTTTTTTGAGTTTTTTGAGTTTTGCAAACTTGGAAGAATGTAATGAGTTTGATAAAGCACTCGATATAAAGCCCACAATGTATGTATATTAAAGAAACAAAATAATGTATGCAATTGATTCAACATATACATTAGAAATATGCACTTTCCACTAGTAAATAACAACAACATTTTTTATTAGAATTTGATCATTATGCTATTACATTCAATTGACCAAGTCACTCAGTTAACATACAAATATTTGTTTCCATATATACAAAGAAGCTTCAGAAAGAGTTGGTAATAAATTCCCACACTTAGTCATAGATCCACTAAGTTGTCTCAACTGTGTAACCTGCCTGATCCTAGTATGGCCTAACAACAAACATGTAGGTGAGAGTAAATATTTCCCAGGTAATCTATAGACTTGATTATGCCTTGAAGCTGATAGGAAACCATAGGTGACACCTTCTATGTTGATTGTTTGCAGATACAAACCTGTTGTAGTTATTATAAACCTTGTTCAACACCCCTAAAATAACTCCAGTATGTATGACACTCTTATAGCGCTCATGTGGTGTACAAAACTTTCATTGGTCTTTCTAATCTTGTACAACAACTTGTTCTTGATGTAATAATGTGACTAATGTGCACCAAACAACAAATTGACTCCAAACTCTTCAATCACAACCTTCAACTAACAAAAGGCAATGGCTATCTAGCCATATCATTCAATATGGTTGGATGAATCCATTAACAAGGACATAAGATCACCGTATGTGTCAGATTTGTGTAGAGAAACAAGAATGACATGCACTTTTTAATCTAGAGAATGGTGTGCATAAATAGTACCCTTGTGGTAAAACAAGAATGTCGAGGATTTTTATTTCAAATTTTAAATTTTTCATGCTTACATTATATACACATATTTTGTAAGAAATAATTTATTTTAACTTATTTAATTTTTATTTATTATTTTTAACCAATTATAATAGTTATATTAATAGAATAATATATTAATAATAATAATTTTTTTACATATTTTTTTTATAAATTTTTTATTTGATAAAGTCTCATTGTTTTGTATGAATATTGAAAAGAAATTACATAACAAATTTTTTTTGATCGGTAAAAGGTCGTAGCCAAGATTTTATTAATAGTATATATCACAAATTTACAAAACTCCATTCGCTGCGGGCACTGGTAGGAAAGAATGGAGAAGAAAACCTCCAATCTAGCCCGGGACTGAAGTCCAGATCAAATTTACATCAGATTTATGAGGGCATACCCCCATTTACAGAAAAATTATGGATCTTATCCATATGTTTTTGAGAAAATATATAAGTTCATCCACTTTTCCAATACATCCATCAATTCCCCATTGTCATGTTGCAGTCTTTCTTCTGATCCATCCTCTTGTTATAAACCAGTGTTCTCTGAATCAGGTCCTTTCCGATCTTCATATGTGCTATCCATATATTCTGGTGCTTTTTCATACTTGTTCCTGCATGTCTTTTCTTTATACAAAAACCTTACAGTTTGAAATCTTGCTTTTGAGACAATATTTATAAGGATCTATCTGAATATATCTGGAAATCAATATGTCTTTTCATCATATATAAATTCCTTTTATATTGGAAAAGGTAATACTCCTTATAATATATACCATATCTATGCTTAAAATCTACTCTAGTTTGGTCATACTTTGAATCATTCAGCACAGAAACTTGTAGTACGGTTCATCATTAAAAATCAGACTTATTCTAGTCAAAAACATAATTTTATCCAATGACTGTCCTTCAATTTAATCTACAAACATACCTCTAGGACAATAACATCAAGACCTATCTAAATATATCTAAAAATAAGGATGAGATAACAATACAAATGTATTTGAATATTGGCTCATTAACTGTTGTCATTATAATTCTTCTAACTTCGCTACTCTACTTCTATCATATCTTCCTGCAATTATATCCATTCCTCTTCTGTAATTTATTATTTTTCCTATATTTGTTTTATCTTTCTGAAAATATCATTTGAATCCTTTCAACACTGTGAAAACTTTGAAAGCTGAAATAAACATTTTAATTCACTTTATACTAAACTTTTTGAAAAATAATCTTGAATACCTTTTATAATCATTGAATATATCTACACCATATAATGTATATTATTTCCATCTGTATACTTATGACATATAAGCCAATATATATATATATATATATATATATATATATATATATATATATACTTGTATTCATAACCATAATACTTATGTTTATATATATATATATATATTGGTGTTTCTCTGCCTGAAATATTGGTTTTTTTTAGTTTATCACACATAGAACATATATATAAAAGTATCTATATATATATATATATTATATATATAGTAGCATCTATATATACCTGTATTCATAACCATCATACTTATGTTTATAAATACAGACATAAATATATGTGTATATATATAAATATACATAGATATATGCATCCATATATATATTTATATATTCCAATCTTTGTACCTATTTCATCTTACCTTCTGATTTCTTCTATTTTCATACTTCTTTCACTTATCTTACGAATTTTAAAAGCTATACTAAATTTTATCAGGGCAGAAGATATATACCTCCCATTCCTTGTATTACCAGCCTTATCTTTCCTTCCCTTAATAACTAAATCTTAAGCTGCTTAATAATAAAAATCATCTAAGATTCCTGTCCTTTACAGACCTATAGATATTCAATATTAAAAGGAAAGATCTCTATTTACAAATGTATATATGTATATGATATATATATATATATATATATATATATGTCCGAACATTATCTCTGTTACAACATTGTTTACTTCATATTTTGTTTACTTCATAAAATACCTTCCACAGTCTCTATACATCGGTATACTTAACTATATCCATACTATCTACCTTTCCTATAAAGTTTAAGGATAGCATACTTGTGCAAATTTATCAAATTACCCTTTTAGCAATCCAAAGAAAACCATCAAAGATTGACCTGGTTCTTTTACTCCTTCTTAATGATCACTATTTCCTCATCTAAGTTTGCTTCACCCATCTATCCATCTTTATCTTTGGGATTTCGACTCATCCAGCCTTTCTTTATGAAGAGTAGTGGGTTGTTTTGGATTTGCTCCATATCCATCTTGTCAACTGTCATAGGAATACTAAAACCTTCTGCCCTGAAATACTGAATGAGCCAATTTGGCTCTGTTCCTTATTTCAAATGCTTCCAAATAGCCAAGAAATGAATATTTCTCTTAACCTGTTCCCATTTCTCATCAAAGATATCTATATCTTTGATAATAAGACAAGGTCTGCGTATGATTCTACCATCAAATTCCAACTGTCCTATTGCTGCGTTTCATATAGTCTTCTGGATATGGGATCATATGATTGAAATTTATGTTGCTAACAGTGTTCTCCAATCCTTTCAGTATTTTTCTCATAAAGACTTTCTTCCTAAGCGCTATAGTCTCTTCCTTCGTATATCCAGCTCTCAGCATGCATGATATAAACACTCCAATAGTGTCCCCATTAGTACGCATTGTGAAGCTGTAGTCATAATATGTGTCTCCAATGATCCTTTCTATTGCCCTTCTAGCCAAATCGTCCATGGGTAACAGGATTCTGTTCCATCTTTCTGGCGTTATTTTGCCCAAAAATGCCATATCCCAGGACAACTTAATATGAAAGGTTCATATGTTGGTAAACATCCTATTAGATCCTACAAACTAGAGAAGATTATCTCCCTCTATATGCTTTCTGAGTAGTGTACATTTTCTCTATCTCTCCTTCCTTTCTGCCTTATTGCTTTTATCTAATATCTGTCATATTCTTTTTCCTTTTAATCGTTCATATGGTTTTAAGTTATAATCTATTAATGATTCTACCTTCCTGTCATTTTATGGTAACTCACGGTTGTTTATTTTTGTGCTTTCATGATTTCAAAAGGCTAAAGTTCCTATTGTTTTAATCATTTCTTCTAATTATTATTTTAGGTTAAACAGCTTCTTGGTATTCCTTTAATTTCAGAGTTGAATAACTGTTATCTCCTAATGAAATACCATATCTTATGCAATCATTTCCTTTTCCTCCTTTGTGAACAATTATTAGGTTTATTAAGTTTCTATCATTTCTCGTGGAATTATTATCTCTTAAGAGCCATACTTCTAATATACTTCCATGCTTATACATCTTAACTCTTCATCATTATTATACCTGCCATTTCGTTATGTTGATTCTAAAGTTCCCTCTACAGATTCTATAATCATAACTGTTTTAGTGTTCGTCCTCATTTGTTTGTTTAAAGAAATATGAAACAGTTCATATCGTCCTATGCCATCTTATCCTAATACCTATCTAGGCTTTCCATATATTTTTAAATAAGACTCAATGAGTCCTTAAATCCCTTTTTGCTTTATTAGATTATTTAGATTTGAGTTATTCCCGCTCTTACCATTAAGAGTCCGTAATCGAAATAAACCTTAGTTGTTTTTTAATTGAGTCAACCAATTTCCTGTGTATTGTTTTTCACACACACACACACACACACACACACACACACACACACACACACACACACACACACACACACACACACATATATATATTAGAGAACATATATATACCCATAAAGATATATATAAATGAGTATACATGAATATATATATGTATACATATATAAATATCAAGATGTAATATATGCTATATATTCACACATACATATATATTCATATATATATATATATATATATATGTATGTATGTATGTATGTATGTATGTATGTATAAATATATCCATATATGATTATATATATATATATATATATATATATTTACATATATATAAATATATACATATTCATATCTATGTCCATTGGTGTATATATATATATATTTACAGATTTAATATAATCTTTTGAAAATAAGGATATTCATAGCATATTTCTTGGATGTTATACTTATATTCTGATTCCCTGTATATCTTAATATCGTTCATGTCTATTCAGATACTCTTTGTTTCCCTATGAGATACTAAATCATATTCTTAAGTTTTTCGCCTTTAAGCATCAGTATCGATATTATCCAGGCAATATTGCCTTCTTTTTAATCCTGTAAATCTGAGAGTACTCCATAACTGGAATTATCCTTTCCTAAAATTAGTTATATATTTGAAGCCTTTCCTGTCTAGTTTTTCTTCCTAAGTTGATATTGTAAAATTTGGTTAAGCCCTCTTATAATACTTACCCTCTGAATTTCTCATATATTTGTCCTTAAAATATATTACTTAATGGGAATCCTTACAAACATGTATGCTTAAATAGGAATAATGAGAAATAGTTCACATGAAATTACTTATTTGATATCATATCAGCAGATTTGATCAATCACACCATTGTCTTAATCATCTTCATACATTTCATCATTGTGGATTTTCAATCCAACATCATCCCTAGTTACAAATTCATCAAACCATCCCAGATCTTGTGTGATTCTGACAAGCTTATAGGCAAATATGAAATTCAGATTTCTTGAGATAGTTGGCATTTCTTCCATAAACCTATTTCTGTCTGCAATCATCAATATAGGATAAGTTTGAATGTTATTACGTTCCCCCCAAAATTGATGATAGTCATGCGGCCTTAGTATTGTCAGATCTTCTCTAATGCTTGCCACTACCTTCCCTAAGTCAACCAGATATTGCCTTTTGAAGATTCTTCTGCAAAGTGTGCCAATATCCTTGATGTCTGGGTCTGCATGTAGGGCTGAAGCTATAAAAATTGCTGGAATATCTGAGTTAACCCTGTAGCAATTATCATTTTCTATGTATTCACTACCTAAGATGATATATACTGCTCTTACAATTATATCATGAGTGTCAAGCAGAACCTTCTTAATTCTCTTTAGTGTTATCTTGCCATCGAAGGCTACCTAAGGATTAGAGCACCTTAATTTGATAGCAGTAGCTATTTTCCTTCTTGCTATTTAGCCTCATCTTAAACATACGATCGATGTGTAATATATAACTAAAGGTAAACTTTAGTACATAGGCCGGTTGGCCTTCTGTATCCCAGATCGTTTCATATCTCTTATTTTTTTGTCTTCCTTATTTAATTTTATTATTTCTAAAAATGCATGGGACTTCAAATTGCTAATTTCTTTGTTTGCTTTATATTTTTAAATTTTAATTCTTCCTATTAATGAATTTGGTCTTTTGTCTTATTGTATTTTATATCTATCATTCTTCCTACTTATTCTACATCTATCGTATCATGAATTCTTCATTCCTTCCTTCAGCTCCCCTATTTGCTAAGCCATCAACAATTTTATTACCTTCTCTATAGGTATGATTGATAGTATATTGCTTAAATAGGGTCAGTATATTTAGGGCTCATTTGATTAATCCCTTTAGTTTCCAATTCTATGTTCCGCCTGTTCTTATACCATTGATGATGAAAGCAGAATCACCTTCAATCTCTATATTTTCTAGATTTAACCTTTTGCAAAGTAATAGGCCTTCTATCAGCACATTACATTTAGCTTCATTGTTGGTTGAAATTCCTATACATCTAGCTTTGGATGCAATCAAATTTCCTAACTCATCATGAATACAACACCCGAATCCTGCTTTACCTGGGTTACCTTTGGATGCCCCATCAAAATTTAACTTTACCTATCCTTCGGTAGGTGGTATCCATTTACAATTTTGTCTTAAAGTCTCTTTATCGATATTACTTTGTCCAAAAAGGGAGGTATTTTAAGACCATACCATAACTTGCGTATTTTCTCGTCATAATGGGAGAAAACCATATCCTTCCAGCCATTCATATTATGGTTATTTACCACTTCTACAATACTTGCCTCTATTTTGTTAATTAATTGATCAAGATCTATCTTTTTATCCTTAAAAATCCTCTTATTCCTTTCCTTCCATAATTCCCATATAATTATGGAAGGAGCAATGACCCAAATCTTATTAAACATACCAGATTCTTTCCATCAGGGCCATGCAGTAAGAATGTTCATCAGATTATTGGGTAATACCATTTGCCATTCCATTTTCTTAGCTAGCCACATCTAGCATTTATAGGCATAATCACAATTAGTAAATATGTGGTCAATAGACTCACTTTCCTTTTCACAGAAAACACATCTTGAAGGCCCATTATATCCTATTTTTTGAACCCATTCAGCTATCAGGATTCTATGTTGGGTAGCAGCCCAAGTAAACATACCATCTTTTGGTAAGCAAAGCTTATTCCAGCATAGGTCAATAGGTAAAGGTGTTATAGTTTGTTCAACCAGGTTCAAAGAGTTATAACCTACCTTTGTTTTGTATTCCCCATTTTTGGATTATGCCCATATAACTCTATCAAAATCCAAAGATGGATTTATATTCCTATTAGAAATAACTTTTTCCACTCTATTTGTAAAGGCATCTAAAATACCAAGGTTGTCAAGTGATTTCCACTTCCATCCTAAAGCTGGATTATCATCACCTATCTCTATATAATCATTCAAATGGGCACCTATAGCTTGTTTCACCGTATTAATTTCTGGATCATTATTGAGGATGTTGCAGGGGGGGGCAAGCATTCCAAGAGTCTTCCCAAAATAGAGCATCACTTCCATTCCCAATATCCCACGTTATGTTTTTAGTAATGATCTCCCTACATTCCAAGATAAAGTTCCAAGTTTTAGAACCTTTAGGAGGAGATTGGTGTCTGAAGATACTCAACGGGTCTTTGCCATCTAAATATTTAAATCTAAGAGTTTTATCCCATTTTTCCTCTGGGTCTTTATACATTTTCCATACTAATTTGGCCCCAAGAGCAAGGTTTTGTTGTTTAATGTTTTTAACATTCAGTCCACCAACCTCTATAGGTTTGCATATTTTATCCCAAGCTATTAATGCTAATATTTTTTTATCATTTGGTCCTTGCCAAATTTTTTTTTTTAGTTTCTTATTTATATCCTTCTCTATTCCCCTTGGCAAACTTAAACACATCATTTGATATATGGGTATAGCTGAAAGCACAGATTTTATCATTGTAGTTTTCCTTGCATTTGTTAACCACTTCCCTTTCCAAGATTCAACTTTTTTATATATATTTTCTAAAACCTTATTCCATAAGCTGGTTGATCGATTTCCTTTATCTAAGGGAAATCCAAGGTATTTGCACGGAAATTCTCCTATTTTGTATTCTAGAATCCTACTAATCCTTAGTTGATCCTCTCTAGGCGTATTTAGAAATTATATCTCAGATTTATCTTTATTAATGTGTTGTCCCGAGGCCGAAGAGTACAGATTAAGTACTTGTTTGAATGCATCAGCTTCCCTAGCATTTGCTTGACCAAAAAGAAGATTATCATCAAAAAATTTCTGATGTGTGCATGCTTCCATACCTTCTATAATTTTGACACCACATATTAGATTATCATTTCTTGCTTTAGTAAGTGATCTACCTAAGGCATCAGCCATAATAACAAAAAGAAAAGGTGATAAAGGA
>MU220028.1:422937-436152 GCA_018584345.1 Thuja plicata | reverse complement strand
TTAACCTAAGATAATTTTAAACATTAATAATGAGCATCTCACATACAAGCATATAAGTCTATCAGGTGGTCCTTTTAGCATTAAGGTCCTAAACTATCTCTGACACATATGAAGATATAAAGGAACATATTTGTGTAAATATTATTATTTCCCCTATTAAAATAAGAAGTTATGGTGAGTTGTTAGAGGTTTGGTTTAAGCTACCATCTCGAGAAGGATCATTCTCGCATATAGCTCTTCCTAATTTCTAGTGAGCATAGCCAGGACTTGACAGGGTTGGAGGGGCATTACACTTAGTCTCTTGTATTAGACATAAGTGTGCCTCTAAAGAAGTTAAGCTTCTCTTAAGAAGGCGATGTTTGTTAGGGGCATTAAAGCCCCTAACATTCCACGATATTATTTTCATAATGCCTTGGGAAGGCACTTCCCCTTCCCATCATGTATAATATCAGTGATCTTAACTTGTCCTAAAGCCCCTCCTGCTTTCTGTCACAATTCTTTAACAGATTTCCTTCCCCTCTTTTTAGTCTATTTTGGAAAGGCCGGAAGCACTTTATCAGTAGAGGAAACATCAAGTCCTAAGTTGCTTACCTCCTTACTTACCTCTTCATAATCTGGGGTATGGTTTTCTGCTAAGATATTTTCACTCAAAGAATCCATGACTCTGAGAATGAGCATATCATCAACATCATTATTTAGCCCTAAAAATTCATTAATATCTTCCATTTCATATTCCTCTATATCCTCCCTAAAATCCTCATTAGTATTAGATTTTATATTTTTTGTAAGTCTGTTTTCAACTACTTTACCCTTCCCCTGGGTGGAGGTATTATGTTTATGTATCATAGTAAAAAAGGTAACATGTTCATTTAATTTCTCCTGAGCTACTAATTTTTCTTTCTCCTCTAAATGGTATAAGGTAATATCCTCTGTTAATGTATCTTTATCTACATCTATTATTTTTTCTATGAATTTGAGTTTCCTCCTATAATTATCCTCTAAATCACTGGATTCTTGATCCGAAGAATCAGAGAAAATCATATTTTTATTAATTAAATTGGAATCAGTAATGTTATTAACTTTAGGCTCTAAGTTTAATTTCCACAGAGTCCTATATGCTTGTACAGATTGATTGGTCACCGCATTGTCTTCTTGGGTTATGGTTCCCATATTTTCTGGTAATTTACCAAACAATTGTTTGGATATTTTATTAATAGTGCTTATTTTATTATTTAAGGTCTCAGACTGAAGATCTAGTATTGTTAAATTTTGATAATGGATAGAAAACCCTCCTCCATCTAAAAAGAACGTTATAGGAGATCCATTAGAAGATAATGGAAATACGCGATACCTACATTCATTATTCTTGTTAATGACATTATCAGAATTGTCTTTTAGAAAGGTTTTAAGGTTTGTTGTATTATTTATAAAGGTATTATTTATATTAGTCCTAGGTCTTAACCATATTTTTTGCGAGATTTTGCCATAGTAGTTAACTATGCTTAGATTATATGTAATTTGGTTAGTTTTAAATATAATATTCTTGGGAAAGGACAACTTATCCATTGTTTGTATTAGGATATTAACATTAGAGGAATCTAATAGGTTAAGCTCTAATCCCAGCATTTTCCCAAATCTATCACCAATTTGGGATAAAACCTTACTGTGCATAAGCTCAACAAGCATATTACTAATTCTAAACCAATAAGGAATGGAAATGTCATCAAACATGTCTATATTAAAATCTGGTTGCCATTTAATAAATTTAATTGCATGCCCTCGAAAAAAAATATACTTTTCAGATAATAATTTATTTCTTAAATCTACATTTCTGAATTCCACATAAAAGCAATTATCACTTAAATTCGTCATATTTACTTGTTTTCCAAAAGATTCAAGGAACCATGCTCTAAGTTTATTCCCTTCAAGTTTTAGACCATACCATTTTCCATACAAACCTGAAGCTGCACAGTGAGCCCTAAATCCTTTTGTAAAGCGGTGTTCTCCCATAATGATGATATTTTCCTTATTAGAGTTCTCTAAGATTTGGGAGTTTAGGGTTTGGTGTTGATTTGGTATAATATTCATACTATTAGGTTAAACTATGTTTCTGCGATGAGGCAGGGTATAGATATCCCTAATTTCTATATTATTTTCCTTGAGGGACTCAAAATGGTTAAAGGTGGGGAGTAAAAATTTACCATTTCGTTGATATAAATTAGGCTTATTCTTCCTATGTTGAAAGCTTCTAAATGTTTTTGCATTCTGCCTATATGCCGGTTGCCATTCATTTTTAGAGGCTGGTAAAGATTGGGGAATAACTTTTGGGGAAACCCTAGCAGAAAAAGAAAAACTACCAGCACATCCTTCTTTAGAAACTAAATTCTGTGTATACTTCGAGCCCAAAGGATAAGGAAAATGCGCATACCTAGTTCTATGGAAAACAAAGAACTATTTGTTTAAATCTTTAACCGAAGTAAAATACCTTTCGTAATGTTGCAGGGGACCAGAATAAGGAGGCATGGCCGAAAGAAGTTCAGCAGAAGGGCATAGTTTCTCCATCACAGTCGAAGGCTGTTGGTGATTCACCCATTGGGACAGATCAAAAATGTCGTTGATCGACTGCCTAGAGCAGAAAGCACCATCATCCCGCACATATTACTTGACGTCAAACCCTCATGACTATTAGGGTAGAAAAACTATTTTATTTCGCATTGTCGATTCTACACTACTTTATAAAGCATTTTCGCATCCCTAATTTTATTGATATTACATAACAAATTATTATTTTACTTTAAATAATAATTTATTTCTTTTTATTTTTTTTATCTATTACTTTTACTAATTTTAAAGGTCATTAAAAATAAGAAAAGTAATATAGTAATGTAAATTATATATTAATTTGGCTATTTTTTTGGAAATATTAGTCAAATTATCCGATTTAATGAGAAGAACATTGTAATAACAAAATTTGATAGACCAAGAAGATCATATGACTCCTTATTAACCCCAAAAAATGAAAAATTAATATACTTAAAATCATTAAGAGTTATAATGGACAAAAAGAGGATGGTGAAGAGAATGTTGACCTATCAAACTAATTTGAACCCTAATTAGTATTCCCAATGGAAAATATGCATCTTTCATTGTCTATGTGAGTATAGATTAGATCAATTAATAGATACATATAAGCATGTTATTTAATTTTTCATGTAATATATAGTTAAATTATGTTAAGATGTATTAAATATGAAACTTTTATTACTATTATTATTTAACTTTTAAAATATATATAAGTAAATAATAGTATTTTGTTAATAATATAATTATTTTTAAAATTATATAAAATAAATGTTTTTAAGATAAATTATGTGTTTAATTTTTTAATTTGTATTCCTATTTATTTTAATAAGTTTACTATTGCATAAATCAATAAAAAAAGTTAAAAATTATTATGTATTTTTTAAAAGTTAAATAATAGCATTATAATGTTTTTACAATATATCCTAAAATCACCAAATTATATATTATTAAATAATTATTATCAAAATTAAAAATAAATTTTTTAAAAAATAAAGTATATAAAGATTTTTATCATTAATATAATATATTTATTATTTTATTAATATAACTTTTCAAATTAGTTAAAACTAATAAATAAAACAGAAAAAAACAAATCAAAATAAATTATTTCTTACATAATATTTTTATATAAAATATAACCTTTAAAAAAATTAAAATTTGAAATAAAAAATACTGGACAGAATTTTTGTTTGGCAACATTTAACAACAAACTATAAAAATGTATATCGTGGGGGACACTTCAGTTGTTTTTTTTAAATTTTCCCTATAGGTTTCTTGTTTTACAACAAGATTCTTGATTACAACAAGAATAAATCAACAAGAATACTATTTCTGTACACATTTCCCTAGGTTGAAAAGTACAGAGTATTCCTTTTTCTCCGCACATTGAGGATGATCTCATGTCCCATGTTAAGGCAGCATCTATGCAGCCCAAAATTTGCACTTGAAGTGACAAATTTTTATGTTTATTAATTAAATTTAAAAACTCATATCCATTTCCCCATGCTAATGGATTCATCGAATGATGTACGATCACGGGTTCGAACCGCTGTAGGAGTTCAATCAACCAGGTTTAAGTGTCGTGTTCGAGCCCTTGCTTTTTTTTCTATATATGGAAGTGTGACGCGTGTTTTCCTGATATTTTAGTTCCGGAGGCCAGGGTTCTCTGAGGGTGGTGTTATCTCAATCAGGGGGAAAACGGGGACAGGTAGGGACTGGGAAGGGCTTTACTCTGTATTTTGCTATGATCGGAGATTAGATTTCATTTTTATTGGGCTTTTATGTCAGGAAGTTGTTATTCCAGTAAGCGCAGCCTGCGCCGTCTCATATTTTACCTCCATTTTGCAGATCAAGTTTCGACGGCAAGGAAGGGTTGGACTTGGACAGATCTGAAGACTCCATCAGGCAATATTTGAGGTCGGCTTCATCTTTGGTTTCAAAACAAACGGTCTGCTCCCTGTCATTTAAAATCTTACTTCACTTTCTGTGCTGGTGGTTTTTCGGTCTTTTAAGTTTATTTTTGCTCTGATCTGATATATTTTAGCTAAATCTCTGCTATTTTGAAATAAATGCCTCTGCAACTGTGCATCTTCAGGAGAGAAAGATTTTCTTTGGCAGGATTCATTTTTTCCTTTACTGCCTGCAATCAAATCTAATTTCGTACAATACTTTTTAGAGCAAGTACTGATTATTATTATTATAGATGTAGTGCTTAGTGCATGGCTTCACGGGAGTAAAATGAATCCGAAATAGAATACTTAGACATTAAATACGCAGATGTGTAATGACGCGTGCTTAGATAATCACCCTGTAATTTGTTGTAGAAGCTAAATCTTATAACCGGTCTGGCCTTAAAGTTTTTATTGCGGCGTTTGTTCGGGATCAAAAGATCAATGAACTATAAATAAACCCTCATATTTCATTAATAAGCTATGAATAAACCCTCATATTTCATAAATATTTTCGGATTACTTTCAGATATTCCATAGCCAGCCAAAATTTTCACTTACATATGTAATCTTGGAAAAAAAAACAATTTACAGCGTCTATTTGTGAAATCGAGATCAAGAAACTATTAAAAAAACCTCATATTTGATAAATATTTTCTTATTGCTTGATTGCTTTAAAATAATCCATAGCCAGCCAAACTTTACAGTTATTGGTGCAGTCTTAAAATATCAGTTGTATTGTATGGCAAATTTCTGTGTGATCTATGAATGTAAATAGAGTAATACGGTCATCATGCTAAAGCCACGCAAAGCACGGACGAACCTGGAAATTATTAAGAATGCCTGAAATGAAGTTTGAAATTGTGAATACGTGGTATTGTCAATCGGATACAGGGGGACATCTCTGATGTCATGATCCACATGAAAAAGTGGACTTATTATTGTAAATTCATGATGGACTCCTGATTAGTGATTACTGTGAAATCTGGATAATAAAAAGTTAGACTTATTATTGTCCGCTAGTGGAATGTCTTGTTTTTGCCGTTATTTTAAAATTTATTTTATTATACTTTTTGTTGTTATTATTAGGGAGGTTCGTGGGTTTCCAAATCATTAAGAATGTGCTAAAGGCGACAGTCCATGTATGTGTAAGGTGAGACAACGTTGTACAATGCGGTTATGTCGAGATGGGTTTTATTCGCCTACAATATTCGCCTAAAATCAATGGCCGACTTGCCCTCTGTCGACTTACCCTAACCCGTGGCCTCACAATATTCGCCTAAAATCAATGGCCGACTTGCCCTCAGTCGACTTACCCTAACCCGTGGCCTCATTGTACAATCCGGTTCTGTAGAGATGGGTTTTATTCGTCTTCAATATTGACTAAGCTATCAGATCAATTGCCGACTTACCCTCAGTTCCTGCGAACTTTTCACTGTATGAGACACATGATTGGTAAAAAACAATATTAAAAGAGCTTGGGAGGCGGTCCTTTTGAGGGGGGTTTAATCAATGCCCTAATCAATTGCCGACTTACTCTCACTTCCCGCGTACATTTCACACTGCGAGAGACAAGACGGGTCAAATAATTATTGAAAGAGCTTCGGAGGCGGTCCTATTATTATTTTTTAATATTATTGAATACTGTTAATTACAGTAAAAATCTTTTCACAAAGGAGTTGTGTATGGAAAGTGGAAACTACAATAGTAGTACAATTATCACAGAAACAACAGAAGTGCAAATATCATACACTGAACAGCACAGAGGAAACTACAATTATCACATACACAACAGAAGTGCAATTATCATAGACACAACAGCACAGCAATAATCAGTCCCAAAGGTAAATGTACAAGAGTGATACATAATACTCAACAACAGTAATAGAATGATCAGCCCAAAAAGACATAAGCATCTGTGAGTGAAACAACAGTCATTAAACAGAATCTTATTATTACTCAAAAGGTAGCAGCCATTTTTACTCTTATTTTTATTCAAGGTTTTATTGTTCTTATTTTTACACTAAAGTAATCTCTGAATTATTTTCACTTCAAAGTAGTCTAAAGAATAGGAAAAAATAGTTAACAGATTAAAACATATATTTTTATGTAAAATAGCAATATTGTATATACTCTTAATTTCTTTTAGCAATTGATTTGTTTCTATGTTGCTTTTCTGGATTTGTGATTGATGATAGGGTATGTTTATTTGCATCAACGTTTCAAATCACCCTAAATGATCTATCATCAAGTGTATGTTTATTTGTATCAACATTTCAGATCACGCTTTATGATCCATCATCAGGAGGATAGAGAGCTATATCGTCTTGATGATGGATCACTGAGGGTGAGCTGAAACGTTGATGCAAATAAACATACACAATCTAATCTAGAAAAGCAACATAGAAACATTATGGATTTTGGAAAATTGATCTCTTTAATTGATTTATTTTTATACTTATTTTTTAATATTTTGAGGAAGCCATATTCGATAAAGGTAGAAGAACCAAGTTTATATGTATGGCATTTGTGGATGGCTTGGATAGTTGGATTAGAATCGCATGGAGGATTAGGGTCATCAGAGGGATTATAGGGATATTGGGATCTTGAGATGGATTAGGATCATGAAATGGAGATAACGGAATACTTTGTTCTTGACTTTGGAGAGGAATATGTGGTGGAGTGGAACAAATAAGTGTATCTTGAGATGGAATGGGATCATGCAATGGGGTGGAGAGATTATTTTCCCTTAAAATGAAATAGGATTATGATATGGAGTGATTTGATCTTGACATGGAAGGGAATTATTAGATTGCATAAAACGGATGTCTTGATCTTGATTAGGAATAGAATCACGAGGTAGATTAGGAGGGAAGGTTGAATCTTGAGATGGAAGGGGATCATGGATAGAGTAGAGGGAATGATTGGATCTTGAGATGGAGAGCTATCATGAGATGGAGGGATGCTTTGATATTGTGGTGGAGAGGAATCTATGCTAGTAAGTTTTGGAAAAAGATCTTGCCAAGTTTGGAGTTGTGTGAACGGTGTGATGGCAAATGAGATGGATTCTTCAACTTGGTTGGATGGAGGGATGGTAGATTCATGAAGCTTAGGGAATTGAATTTTGTCATAATTTGAAGGGGATGAAAGTGAATGCATGAATTGGGAGGATTGCACCCCTTTGTTTAGGGGAGGGGGATTGAAGTTTATCTTGATTTGAAAGGGGATGGAAGTGAACACATGACTTGGGAGGATTGCACAACTTTGTTTAGGGGAGGGGATTTATTCTCCTTTGCTATTATTCCTTAGATTTAAGTATGCACAAAGGACTTGGAGGATGGGGGTGATGTGTGTTTTGATGGAGTGATTTGGGATTTGGGGATTAGGACTATATGTAGGGTTAAGGTTGGATGGAAGATAGGGATTATTGATTAGGGGATTAGGATCAAGGCTTGGGGAATTAAGTAGAGAATTAGGATTATGAGAGAGATTAAGGATTATGGCTTGGAGGATTATGGGTATTGGAATGTGGATAGGTGAGAGGATGGATGTAGAGATGTTGGGTCAGAGATATATGTGAGTGAGGGATGATGAGATTGATTTCCCTTGCCAAAGGTATGAGAAAGATACTTGGAATGCGAGATGGATTGAGATTGGATATAACATGTTGAGGAGGAATGTATGGAGATATCGTAGATGGAAGTGAGGTGATGAAATTGACTTGGTAAGTGTGTTGGGGTGAAATATATGAATAGGTGGGGATTGGATAAATTAGAGGTATGGATAAGTTGGGCAGGTATGAATGGTAGGTTGGTTGGATTAGTGGTATGGTTTGAGGAATATAGTTTGACATAGTTTCTTGAACTTCCATAACCATTTTGTTAAACCAATCCATGACGTTTAAATGTGGATTTCAGATTTGAATGGATGAGGTCTTGGATGAGGATTGATATTGAGAATGGATGAGCTTTGGAAGATGGATGATAGATGTTTGGGACAAGTGAATGAATAATGGGTGTTTGGTTATGGATGAGGGGTAGATGGACTGGATTAGGGTTTGGTTGGAATAGTCTAAGGTTGTGTTACAACCTTTTCTTTCTCGTCATTTATTGGCTTTCGTGTTTTTTTTTTGCTTTTGAGTTATGTGAAGTAAGCGACATGTGTTGCAAATTCGGTCCTCCCATTGAGATACTTTAGTTCAAAGTTCAAGGTTCGACTGTCGGGTGTAAATTGTAACAAGCCTTAGGTGGTAGCTAGTCCATGCCTTTTTATGATGCTTAATTTCTTTGTAAATTTTCTAAGGGGTAGTGCTTCAATTTAAGGCATTCTAAATGATTCAAGTTGAGGTTAAGAGTTCAAAAGTTGCTGAAGTTTGGCAATCCAGTTTACTGAAAGGAGTAGACACATGCTTTTTAATGAAAACACATGATTTGATGATTGTGAATCATCCAAAGAGGTGCCTACAGATATAATTACCTTATTAATGATTATTTTAATGGATAATTCAATTCCATTTATGCTCATCATTGAAAGATAAGCCAAATGAAAGAATGCAAGAGAAAATGAAGAAATCAGATTTTATGCATTTTATATACCTGTACTTAGATATGCGTAACTTCTAGCTCTGACATAATGTGATCAATCACTCCAGTGAAGCTAAAGAAAACTATGATTCTAGAAACATATCCGAAATTGAGCGTAATCCAACGGTGGAATAAGATTTTATGCCCCCACATGGAGACACATTTTTTTTGTCAGAGATATTCTCAGTCTGCCCAGCATAAAAAATGGTTTTATTTTTGGTTTGACATATTCAAAAGCCACTTGTCCAAATATAATTTAATATGTTAATCCATATCCTTATAAACTTTAAAATCAATACTTTATAAAGATGTCTTGTTCTAAAAAAAGAAATACTTTGGGAATGAATGAAAAATATTTTCAAGAATCAGTTATGGGTTAAAAGATGAAAGGTTACGGGAAGTGAAAGAACAAGGTGAAAGTATCCAAGAATTAGTTAACCCGGAAAGAGGTTGAAGATTATTTATTGTAAGATTTTGATGAAGCAGGGGTTCTTCTCCTTTCCAGCAGTCAGTTGGCTACAGGAGGGGATTTTCTACTTTATGAAGTTTCTGTAATTTTGGTAGAAGGATGAAAGGGAATGATATTTTGTTTTTACAGATTTGTGAATGTGGCTTGGATATAATTGATCTGTTGGTCACTTTATCAAATCTTTAAGAATAGAGGGGAAATGTATATTTTGATCAATAGGTTTTAGTATGTGTTTTTCCCGATTGAAATAAATATTTTGGCGATTCCATCATTTTTAATCGTTGTCCTGTCTCATTTTGTCAAGTTCAAGTATGTTTTATGGAGTCTGTAGGCTTTATACCTCATATGTTCGTAAAAAAGGATGTTAACTTTTGTTTTGTTTCTCTGTGCTGGGAAAGTTAGATCAATGGTCTGTTGGTCTTTATTCATTTCTTTCTCCATCGTTAATCTGAAAATCTCATTTACATCTGTTAGTAATAAATGAGAGGGGGAGGGGGGTGAATCTGTGGCCTCAAAAATATTCCAATAACCAACCCAAAAGCTTAGTACCACAATATTAAGCCTCTAGTTATCTTCAGTCCTATAAGATGAATGCCTTCAAATACTATTATAAAATTACTACTTCTCGAAATACTTTGTTAAACCTTCTACTGTATGTTTACCAAATAGCAATATGTTAATTTACCGAAAGACAGTAAATTATCTAGAGTATACCGATCAATCCAGTTAAGTTATGTGTAATGCAAAACACTAAAGTAATGACTCATAAACACATTGGCACATGGATTTTTAATGTGGAAACCCTGTTAAGGGAAAAACCTCTTGGGACCAGTAACCCAAAATTTTCACTCTTCTGAAGTGGGCTCGATGAAGAGCCAACCCTGTTAAAGGTTACAAACACACTGTTAGGTGTGACTTTGTTAGAGGATTTAAAATTTTAGTCTGTCACTTGATATCAGACATCTCTATGCTACCTTCCTTGATCAAACACTCACTTGGCATGTCAATAGGTATCTGGCATCTCATGCTATCTTTGTGATCAAACTTTTTGATACTCCTGTGGATGTATCTCAATAAAGAAAGGATCTTCAAATCCCGCTCGGTTAAGAGACTTTCTGAATCAATGGTTAAACTGAAATAGTATAATTTGTTCACATATACAACTTATACTTGCAAATTTTTAGATCTATTGTAATCTCATAAACTAATCTGATCAATATCTTTGCTTATACCTTTGCTCCACTTTGATTCTTCTCGGTGATGTTGTGCTCTGTTGCTCGGTGTCCGCAAAAAACTTTAGCTCTTTCCTCAGCTTGATTGATCAGGACTATATGAAATTGCTCTTCATCAGTTTCTCTTTAGCATCCTTTTTTCATTCAATCACCCACTCAATTCGTAATGAATTAAGTTGTCTCTTTTATAGACTTGATATCACCATTGTTAGGTTCTTGATTTTCTTGATCTTGGCGTGATCCACAATTCTCACCAATTAGATTTAAAGAAAAACTCTTATTTTATCTCATAGAGATCTTCTTTCCAATTGGACAAAACAACTTTAAATCCTTTACTTATCTCTGGCTTTATCTTGTCGATGAAAACAATGATAACTATCAGTTAATTCCATATTTAGCTTTGTCAGCTAGATATTTTGTCATTTCTGAACTCAAGTTAATTTTGGTGTTTAACTCTTTGATAGCTTCGGTCAACACTCTAGTTCGCCTTGGGCTTCTCCATCGGTTTACACTATGTTTTTGGCCGTCGGTTATGCTTGTGATTCTGCTCATTGGTAATGCTCATCAGTGTTCTTGCTCAGGCATCACTGTGACTTGACTTTCGGTGATCTCTGTCCATCGGTTTTCACAAATTGTTGGTGTTTGAAGTCACAAGTGAATTCTTGTATTTTACGCATTACTGAAAGCATAATACTTTTCTCTTTGATTCTCTGAAGTCTTTGACACTTTGATTATAACCGATTAGATTATATCAAGTTGATATTAATGACAATACAATCTAATAACTGATTTAATGTCTTGCATTATCCTTCTGCATTTCGGTGATCAACTTAACATCTTCAAACATTCAATTAGTTAAATGTCATCAATCTCTCCCTTTGGCATTAATGGCAACATACTACATTATAATACTATACTATTACTAATACAATATGAAATATAATAGTTTCATCAAGCTTTCCTAATGTAACTATTACAAATGTCTAGCTTTCGGTAAGCTCAAAAATAACTTAGATTTGTTTCATGCAGAATGGTTGTCTTCAATCTTCAATCCCTTCACTGGATAGATGTATCATTTGATATCTTTGTTCTGATATGTGCTCTGCCTTGAATGTTCCTCTTCTTGATAATCTCTTTTTCCTGTGACAACAATATTTATCTTTGTCTGAACTCTCTCCCTTAGTTAGTTCTCTCTTTTAGATGGATATTTCATATGTAATCAATTTCTCTCCCTTTGAATATTGATTAACTCTTTTCTTCTGATTCTTAGGAACTTCACTTCATGGATAATGATATGATATTTTCTGATCAATGAGATAATCTCTCCCTTATTGATTCAATGTGATAATCTTTCCTTTTATCATATCTCTCCCTTTATGATAATCTCTTCATGATGATGATGATAATGAGATAATCTCTCCCTTTGACAACAATGCCAAAAAAAATCATCTATATCATGTTCCATCCCTTTACATAATATATTCCTTGAATTTCCCTATCCACGAGCAGTACAATGTCTCTGGTTTTCAGTATAGATTTGTACCTTGCTATGTACAGATGTATATGTTGTATATTTCAGTGTTTGCATCAACATGAATGATCTTCATATTTTTGGTATAGGCTGATGCAACCTCCTAGTCAGCTTACTGATCGATAGACAAGGGTTGGACCCCTAGTCTCTGTCTCAAGTACTCAAATGTATCCTTCAGTAATGGCTTGGTGAATATGTCAGTGAACTGTTCCTTTGATTGAACATATTCCAGTGTCACTTCCTTTGCTTGCACTTGTTCTCTTAGATAGTGATACTTTATAGCAATATGCTTAGTCTTGGCATGCATGACTGGATTTTTAGAAATTTTTATTGCACTGGTGTTATCACAGTAGATAATTACTAGTTCAAGAATCTTCATATTCATACCTTCCAGTAATTGTTTGATCCATGCAATGGGTAAGTGCAAGAAGTTGAGTGCCAATTCTGTGGATGTCTTGTGGGCTTGAAAACTACCTCTAGAAACGGTCACCCATCTTAGGCTCGGACACCCGATCCAAAATTCAAAAAATGGGTACCTGTTTTTTTCAAAACGGGTGCTCATTTTTTTAATTTTTAATTTTTTTTTTTAAATCATTTTTTTATGCCGATTTATTACATTTAAGAAACGGGTACATGTTTTTAAACGTGTGCCCGTTTTTTAAAATTTGAATTTACCAAACCACCATTTGCATTGGATTTCGGTTTGGGACAGGTTTGGTGGGACCAAGCCTATGCTTGGAGCTCCAAAATAATGGCTAAGGCATTTGAACACCAGATTTCTGTCTTGCCATAATTTTTTGAGGGTCTTCCTAATCAAATTTTTTGATGAAATTAAAACCCATTAGAGATCTTACTATCTAGATTTCAA
>MU220028.1:383623-422798 GCA_018584345.1 Thuja plicata | reverse complement strand
AATTATGGTGGTCGTACATGAGAGGTTTTGAAAATTTACTTTATAGTCAATTAAAAATTAATAAAAAAAAATATTCAATTAAAAAAAAAGCAAAAATATTCTGACCAATCTTTGATGTGTTAGGTACATTCCCCTAAAAGGATTTAGAAAAATTTATTTATTTACTTCAAAATAGGGTGGTCGTACACATGCAGGGTATGGTCCTGAAACATGCATTTTGAAAAAGAGGTTTTTAAACATGCCTACTAAAAATATTTTCTACTATGTGGGTATTTAAATAAATTATATATTTGAAAAATAGACTCTGAGTACTACATTTTCTATTAGTGGATTTTTCTGATATTCAATCTCTAAGTGCCTCAAATTTTGACATCAATTGATAGACAACTTGAAAATCAGGGAAAACACTTCCACTTTTTGCCCAAAAAGTGGACTCAACTTCTTGCTGGCACCCCAATATTGGAGCAATTTGCAGCAGCATCGACATACTCTACTTCTATAGTTGATTGAGAGATGCATCCTTGCTTCTTGCTGATCCATGTGACAAGTCTGTCACCCATGAAGAATGCTCCTCCAGTTGTGCTCTTTCGGTCATCAATATTTCCAGCCCAATCATCATCTGTATAGACTTGTAGCTCAAATTTTCCTTCTCTTTTATACCATAAGCCAAGTCCTCAGTGTTCTTCAGATATCTCAGGATTCTCTTGACAACAGTCATATGTGATTCTTTGAGATTAGCAGAGAATCTTGCAACTATTCCAACTGCATGTGCTATATCTGGTTTGGTGTGAACAACATACATCAGTTTTCCAATCACTGATCTATATAAGGTATGATTTACCTCATTGAATTTGTCTTCTTTGGTCAGCTTACATCCGGTAGCCATAGGTGTTCCAACTGGTTTGGACTCTTTCATCTTGAATATCTTCAACACTTCCTTGATGCATTTGGACTAAGTGATGTATATGCCTACATCTTGTTGAAGAATCTGTAGACCAAGAAAAAATTTGATCTCTCCAAACACATACATTTCAAATTCCTTGCTCATTTCATTAGCAAAGGATTTGCAAAACAATTCATTTCCCCCAAAAATGATATCATCAACAAAAATTTCAGCAATCATTATATTACCATCGCTATCTTCTTTTAAGTAAAGATTTCTATTTTCACTTCTAACAAATTTTATGCTAATGCAATATGAGTGAAGTCTTTCATACCAGGCTCTCGATGCTTGTTTCAATCCATACAAAGCTTTTTGTAGTCTACATACCATGTTTCTCTTGTCTGGATCAACAAACCCTTCTGGTTGTTCAATGTATACCTCTTCTTCTAGTATTCCATTTAGGAATGCAAATTTGATATCCATCTGGTATACCTTGAATCCTTTAAATGAAGCATAAGAAATTAAAATTCTAAATCCTTCTAGTCTAGCAATGGGTGCAAAGGTTTCTCCATAATAAATACCTTCTTCTTGTGCATATCCCTTGCATACTAATCTTGCTTTGTTTCTGGTGACTTCTCCATTCTCATTCAGCTTGTTTCTGAATATCCATTTGGTAACGATGACATTCTTGTCATCTGGTCGTGGTACTAGTGTCCATGTATTTTTCTTCTCAATGCGTTCTATTTCTTCATTCATAGCACTGACCCATTCTTCATTCTCAAGTGCAGTGTTAACAGATTTAGGCTCAACATCACAAAGTAAACATCTGGTGTTTAGTGACTTACTTCTTGTTCTTGTTCCAGCCTTCTTGTCTCCTATGATTTGATTCTGTGGATGATGTCTTCTGACATACTTGGCAAGTTTTGATTCAGCTCTGTGTTCATCATTATGATCATCTTCTTGACCTCCGTTCTCATCTCCATTGTTCAGAACATCATCTTGAGGATTTTCCTAATTTTTGGTAATTGCAGCCTGATGCTCGGGTGCAATGTTCTGTTTCTCAGGAGTGAGACATTGTTGCTCAGTTAGAGTGTCAGGTTTTATATATACAAACTTATTTTATTCCTCTGGTTCTTTTTTGCTTTCCTTATCATTCTTTTTTGCAAATTCATCTATTTTCACATTTGCACTTTCAATAATTTTGTTAGATGACTTGTTAAGACATTTATAAGCCTTTCTTTTGGTTGAGTACTCTATAAAGATACCTTCATCACTTTTGGAGTCAAGTTTTTCATTTCTATCATGCTTCAAAATATAACATTAACTACCAAAGATTCTGAAGTAAATTACATTTGGTGTATGACCATACCAAAGCTCATATGGTGTCTTATTTGTGTCCTTCAATTGTACTCTATTTAATGTTTAGACAACAGTACTGACAGCTTCCCTCCATAAAGTTTGAGTGATGCTTTTCTCAATCATCAATGTTCTTGCACAGTCAACAATTGATTTGTTTCTCCTTTCAGCAATTCCATTTTGCTGTGGTGTTCTCAGTGTAGAAACCTGTGTTTTAATTCCATGTTCATTGAAATATTTAGTTAATTATTTTGAAGTAAATTCCTCTCCTCTATTTGACCTTAAGCATTTCAATTTATTTTCACTTTGTTTTTCAACCATAGCTTTATACCATTTAAACATCTTATATGCTTCTGATTTATCTTTTAAGAACATGGTTGTCATCATTCTAGAATAATCAACAAAAGAATAAAATACCTATCTCCATAGTAGCTCTTTGTCATCATGGGTCCACATAGATTTGTATGGACTAATTCTAGAATTGCATTAGATGTATGGGTTTTACTCTTGAAACTAGACTTTGTCATCTTACCTTTTTGATAATTCTTGCACATGATATGCTCGGGCTTAGTTATGCTTACTAAACCTCTAACATTCCTTTTATTACTTATATTTATCATGTTGTCAAAGTTCACATGACACAATCTTTTGTGCCACAACCATATGTCTTCGTTTCTAGCCATTAAACAAGTGGTGTTAGTGTCATCAAGATAGAAAAAGGTTACCTTTTGTCTACTCACCGGTACCAATCAATCTTCCTAATTCATTGTAGGTCTTTGTCTTCTTATTTTCAAATGCTAGTCTGTGACTTGAATTGGTCAGCTGTGAAACACTTAACAAATTGTAATTTAGTCCTTTTACCCAGTAAGCATTTTCACATTTTATCAGGTTATTCAACATTATTGTTCCTTTACTTTCGACTGGACAAGGTGTATCATTTCCCATTCTCACTGAACCACCATTATAGTATTCAAAAGTCTTAAAATTTTTTTTATCACCGGTCATATGGTGAGTGAAGCCACTATCTATGATTCAGACATCATTTTTACTAACTTTAGATGAGTGCAATTTCTACATTCCTTTCTTCATCTTTATCTGAATCATTCTTCATGGCTAAAAATACCATCTTGATGTCTTCTTCTGATTCAGTGTCAGTGTCATCTGCTCTGTTCTCAGCTAGGTAACAAGATCTCTTCCCTTTGTCCTTTTATTCTTAGGTATCTGTTTTATCAGATTGTCGGTTGTTCCAGTAATCTTTGTTACCACCTCTATCAAACTGCTTCTCATATGATCTGTCATTTCCTTTGTCATCTTTTCTTTGGTTTGGACATCTTGTAGCAAAGTGTCCAACCTCTTTACAATTGAAACTTACAAGTGGTAATTTACCTTTGTATCTACCTTTGCCACTCTGCAATCTTCTGGTCATAAGTGCTTCAATCTCATCAAATCCTTGATCCTCATTATCACTGTCACTATCATTTCTAACAACATGTCTATGACTTGAGTTACTTATCTTTAAAGAAGATTTTAATGCAGATTCTATAGATATTGAGACACTATTATCAAAGTTATTAATCTCGAATGAAATTAGTCTACCAATTAGACTATCTAGAGTAACTATATTTTTTGCAACTGCTCTCATTTCTTGAATAACAGAAACTCTAATAGCATATACAGGTAGTAAGGTTCTTAAGATTTTACTTACCACTGTCTCCTCTTCAAGTACACCTCGAACTCCTCGGATAGCATTTACTACCTTTTTTATTCTGCAGCTATACTGAGTGATAGTTTCTCCTTCTTTCATCCTTAGGTCATCAAACCTCCCTCTTAGGCTTTCTTCCTTTGCTCTTAGTACATTGGCATCTCCTCCAAGTACCAGCTTCAACTTATCCCACATTTACTTTGTAGAGGTGCAGGATTTAACATTTTCAAACTCAGCATCAGAGAGTGATGATGCAAGTTCTATCATCATACAGTAATGCTCATTCTTTACTCTTAATTGCTCAAGAGTGTGAGGTCTTGTACGAAACACATATTCAATATCTAAGTATTGAAGAATATCATTTCCAATACCTGATAGGTGGAGTCCTATTCTACTTTTCCATGATGCAAAGTTGTCTTTATTCAACTTGGGAACATCTCGTCTATTCATCTTGTGATCTTTTACTTGAGCTATTAAACTCCCTTTTTAAGCACACAAGCTCTAATACCAATTGTTAGTAATAACTGAGAGGGGGGGTGAATCAGTGGCCTCAAAAATATTCCAATAATCAACTCAAAAACTTAGTACCACAATATTAAGCCTCTGGTTATCTTCAGTCCTATAAGATGAATGCCCTCAAATACTATTATCAAATTACTACTGCTTGGAATGCTTTGTTAAACCTTCTACTATATGTTTACCGAATAACAGTTTGTTAATTTACCGAAATACAGTAAATTATCTAGAGTATACCGATCAATCTAGTTAAGTTATGTGTAATGAAAAAACACTAAAGTAATGACTCATAAACACATTGACACATGAATTTTTAAAGTGGAAACCCTATTAAGGGGAAAACCACTTGTGACCGATAACCCAAAATTTTCACTCTTCTAAAGTGAGCTCAGTGAAGAGCCAACCTTGTTAAAGGTTACAAACACACTGTTAGGTGTGACCTTGTTAGAGGATTTAAAAGTTTAGTCTGTCACTTGATATCGGGAATCTCTATTCTACCTTCCTTGATCAAACACTCACTTAGCCTGTCAATATGTATCTGGCATCTCATGCTATCTTCATAATCAAACTTTTTGATACTCCTATGGATGTATCTCAATATAGAAAGGATCTTTAAATCCTACTTGGTTATAAGACTTTCTGAATCAATGGTTAAAATGAAACAGTATGATCTGTTCACATATACAACTTATCCTTGTAGATTTTAAGATCTATTGTAATATCATAAACTAATCTGATCAATATATCTCTGTTTATACCTTTTCTCCACTTGTATTCTGCTCAATGATGTTGTGCTTTGTTGCTCAGTGTCCACAGAAAACTTTAGCTCTTTCCTCAGCTTGATTGATCAGGACTGTATGAAGTTGCTCTTCATAAATTTTTCGTTAGCATCCTCTTTTCATTCATTCACCCACTCAATTATTAATGAATTAAGTTGTCTCTTTTATAGACATGATATCACCATTGTTAGGTTCTTGATTTTCTTAATCTTGGCGTGATCCACAATTCTCGCCAATTAGATTTAAAGAAAAACTCTTGTTTTATCTCACAAAGATCTTCTTTCCAACTAGACAATACAACTTTAAATCCTTACTTATCTTTGGCTTTATCTTGTCGATGAAAATAATGATAACTACCAGTTAAGTCCATATTTAGCTCTTCTAGCTAGATATTTTGTTGTTTCTGAACTCAAGTTAATTTCATTGTTTAACTCTTTGATAGCTTCGGTCAACACTCCATTTCTCCTCGGTCTTCTCCGTTGGTTTACACTATGTTTCTAGCCGTCGGTTATGCTTATGATTCTGCTCATCGGTACTGATTTATCTGTCAGTTTTCACTGACCGTTGGTGTTTGAATTCACATAGTGAATGCTTGTCTTTTATGCATTACTGAAAGCATAATATTTTTCTCTTTGATTTTCTGAAGTCTTTGACACTTTGATTATAACCAATTAGATTATATCAAGTTGAAACCAATGAATTTATAATCCATTAACTAATTTAATGTCTTGCATTATCCCTCTGCATTTCGATGATGATCTTAACATCTGCAAACATTCAATCAGCGACATGTCATCAACATCATGTTTATGAGTAGATGTTAGTGTGCGTTCTGTGCCTTATGGTTAAAGGTATAATTTTTATTTCATTCATTGTAAATCATAAGAGGGAGCTGTACCTCTCAATTCAGAGGAGAGTTATCAATCAAATGATAACTCATCCAACTGTTGGTAGCATTTGTTCTTCTATTTGGGCATTTTGGGTATTTCTTTGTAAATATTTTTGAAGGACAAATCTGTTTACTAATAGGCTCGCAAGGGGAGTGGATTAGGATGATGATGATTATGAGATTGGATTAAGGATGAATGATGAGATTGGATTAAAATAGGTGGATTTTGATGTGAATTATGAAGGATGATTAGGATGAGGATTAGGTCTTGATTGGAATAAGAAAATTAATTAGGATTAGGGTCCTAAATGATGGATTATGGATGGTTAGGGATGATTGAGATAAGAGCGATGAATTAGAATAATTAAGAATGTTGGGATAAGAACATTGACCTTGTTTACATATTTTACAAGAAAAAGAGAAAAACTTAGATCTAATGAAAATAATAGGCATTTGGTAAATACTCTAGAAAAACAACTTTGGGATTATGATCCTGTCTTAACTATTTGTTCAACTCTTCAAGAACCATGCAACATAGAGATTTGAGTCAACATTAATGGTCTTGAAAGTATAAACATATCTAGATCTCAATTTAATGTACAATAAAACTCATCCACAATAGAGTCTAGGAATATTTTCATATCCATTAGATAGAGCTTGGAATAAACTTTATGTTGGTATCTTATTTTTCATAAATGGAGTTTGTATGCCCAAGTAGTGCTCAATTTCATAAAAATTCTACCTCAAATTTTATAACACCTAGTTATATGTGCTTAAATTAGAGTGCATAGTGATGACATTAAATTTCCATTAGTATGCCAACTACACTTTCGGTAAGCATACACCAAAAGACAAAACTTAGCAAACCGAAGATCAGATACTAAGAGATCACCAAAGATGATTAAGTGCAAAGAGAACCGACGACACAAGTTAGTGTGTAAACCAAAATCATAAGACATAAAGATAAAGAGGAACCCAATAGAGGAACCCGATATGCAAGTTACAGTGCAGACCGGCAAGACAGTTACAGTGCAATCAACGAAACAAAACCCAAGGATAGTCAAGCACGAGCGACGTACAGAACCCAAAGTAAGTTGTAGTCCACAAAAAGTGGACCTGACTTCCACGTCAGATAAAGCAAGTGTATTCTATTTATAGGATATTTAATTATTTTAAATCCATTTCTTTAGGGACAAGATACATGAATGTAAGTTCTTTAATCAGTCTAACTCATTTAAAACACATAGACTAGGAGATCTAGGTACACGTTGTAAACCTGATCTTAGAGTTAACATTGTTTTTATCAAAACTCAATGAAGTCAATCCATCTATAATTAGATGATGCAGTCATTAATTATTATGGATGAATAGATGATGTGAAGAGAGAGGAGAACATGAATGAATCAAACAAGCACATCTATGGATCATATTGAGAGTTTCAAGAACAGGAACAACAAAAGGTGAATTTGGGTAGCAAGAACCAAGAACAAAGCATACCGAGAATCAAAGGTATTATTCAGTCACAATTAGGTGATAATATTTTTATATAAACTAAGTTGGATATATATTAGCAATAGGAGATTGCATTTACCAGGTCAATTTATAATTTTCTATCATTCTAACAAGTGGAGCAAAGTGTAAAAATCCTTTCAAGGAAGGTGGATTGAACAGTCCAACAACAAATCTCTTAACCGAGTGCATACTCAACAGTATTGCTAAATCTCTTAATAGAGTAGACTTTAATAGGTCTCCAACGAGACTCCTAACAGGGTAGATCATCAGAAGTGATCAAATTATAAGCCTTAACTGACCCCTTCCAATCTGTAGATAGTGAAGATTTTGTGGGTGCCATCCCCATCGCAGTTTTTACTTCCTCACAAGAGTTTTTTGCAATATTATATCTTCTTTGATGTGTCAATTTACTTTCATGAATGTTTCTATGAATGTTCACATGTATTTTAATGTTATGATTTGATATAAGTCACATCAAGATAGTATAAATCAGATTGAATGGATATACAATTGATTACAAAGGTTAATTGATAAAAGGGATACAAAAGTTTTAGAGGTACTGATTCACCCCTCCCCTCTCAGTACATACTTCCCATTAATCCCAAAAATTGGTATCAGAGCTAAGTTTCTTCTTGGAATGCTTAAAGGCTTAAGAGAAAATATCACACAATGGAGAAGTACATACTTGATAAAAATATTGAGAACAAGAAGCTTGAAATTCAAATATTATTTGAACAATATAAAGAAGCTAGAATCAACATGAGATAGCTGCTAGATGAAAGAAATAATATGACATCTCGCTGTAATGAGACAGATTATCATGAGGAAGGGATACCAGATTTCTTTAAGTCTTCAGGACCAAGTATAAGAAAATCATCAGATACATCAGAAGAAAGCATCATAAGCCTAACTAAAATCAATCTACATCTGGCTGGACAAGTTAAATATCTGCGAATCAGTTAAGAGACACATATGGTAAGGATGATTGATGTCATGAATAATGCTAGACAAGATGAGAAAGAAAGAACACTAGCTATTGATGATAGAAAAAAAATCACAGAAAAGCTACAAGAAAAAGAGTCAGAAATACAAAGACTTACAGAGCATCACCATGAGATAACAAATCAAATTATTCTTATGAGTCAAGAGGCAAATAGATTAAATGTTGAACTCATTGAAAAAATAGAAGCTATCGGTGAACTAAGGGATGAGAATGAAAAGTTGAAACATGAAATAAGAATTCAGCAACAACATAGTGAAATTATCAAAAAGGCTGAAGAAAGCAATAAAAGAATGGATCATTTTCTCGAAGGACAACAAAGAGTCAACAACAATACCGGTCTAGGATTTACGAAGAATGGAGAATCATCAAATCAAGCTGATCCAAAGAATGTTTACACAAATTCAAGACCAAGAAATCTTACATGAAATCACTGTGGAAAGAAAGGCCATACATCAAATGTATGCAGAGGCAAAATGAAAGGTATTCTTAAATCTACATCTTCATTCATAGAATTTTGTTATAAATGTAACATGAAATGACATAAAGAATATGAATGTAAGTCTGAGATAAAACAACCAAAGATGAAAACCTACATGGACAAATATTGTCCTACATGCAACATGAATAGGCACACAACTCTTGAATGCTGGAAAAAGAAAAGGCAAGCATGGAAGCCCAAAGGTCAAGAAACTCCCTATCAACCAAAGAGAGTCGATAATCAGTATGTATGGGACTACAATACTTGGACATATTGTATAGCATGTGGAAGATATGGTCACATTGTTGCAAACTATATGAGACAGTGGACTAGAAAGTCTAGAGGCTGGACTAACCCCGGAATGGCATGCTTACACTATCATAAAGTTGGTCATCTCAAGAAAGACTACAGAGACCGAATGACAGAGACAATCACATATCCCAATGGAAACACCATCGAAGATATCCGGAGGGCTAGAGATAAAATGTGGAGAAAAGCTTCAAGAAATGATGAAGCTAGACTAAGCAATGCAAATGGTGACACCCCATCCAATGGATTCGGTGACATCACGACCCCCACCTAAGCAGAAAAAGTAAGTATGGAACTGCATTATCCCAAGCTATTATCTTACATCACTTCCATAATATATGTTGATACAATGCCAAATTAGCATAAGAAAGATGCATCATGGTATTAATTGTTAAAATTTGTGATAATTATGCTTTCGGGCATATATACCAAAACCCGTCGGTATACACTCAAAATTGAGACTGCCTACATTTACCGAGAAGCGCCAGTTAAAAGCAAAGTTGCTAAGTATAAACTGAGCCTCGTCGGTAAACAAAAAATGAACAAGTTGTCAGTAATACCGAAACATGTCAATAAAAGAAAAGTGAACAATGACTGCTTCAAAATGTTTTAAGTGTAACTGAGGGAAAGTGAAGTCTTCACCAACGAACTCATTCTTCATATACTAAGGAGTTGGTAAGCATTTATGGCACACATTTTAGGGAAACACCTATAAATAGGGCAATGGCGACTCATTTGTCACGACACCCAGAGAAGAGCGACCAAAGGCAATTTTTGAGAAAAAAGCAACCAAGTTACAAAGTGACCATGACTCAACCACCAACACTCCCAAATAGTTCAGGTTTCTTTGCAAGCAAAAGTAGTAAGTTCTACGAGACCGACAACTGTATTTTTATGTATTATGCAAGAAGCCCTAAATTTCTAAAAATGGCCCCAACTTCACGGACCTTGAAATCCAAGAATGCAAAGAAAGATGAGTTCAAAATAATTAAGAATTTGACATTGAGGAACCTAATTACAAGATCCATCCTGAGGTTGCCTCACAACCTGACAATGTTGGTGCATTTTCACGCATTCCATCTAGGGTTTTACTTGTGGAAGATGTTTGATCATTCATACACTGCAAGATTGCAGAGATAGGAGCATCAGAGGTTGAAGAAGGTTATAAGAAGCTGTGCAACGACGATGGAACACTTAAGGATGAGAAAAAAAATGTTGAAGTAAAAGGGCTCACCAATGCCCTGATGTTTTTGAAGGTTTTCAAAACCGAATGGATTCGGTTAGTGCTAAGCCGAATGCATAACAACAAGCTATGGCTTGATGAACCGAAGGTAATAACCCGAGATGTCATTCATGTGGTCACCAGTTACCCCATAACCGATAAAATTAAGGCACTAAAGCATCCACCAAAGGCGGAGACTGAGAAGATGATAGGAGCCAAATGGGATGGCAGAGGACTGAAAGTTACCACTATAACTGATGATGAGATCAAGTTCAGTGCATGCATCCTAGGCTAAAAATTCTTCCAGGCAAGCAGATTGAACAACATAGCATCAGGTGCAGTAGACACAACGTTCAAAATTATAAATAAGGGAACACAATTGGACTTATCTGAACTACTCCTGAATTAGTTCAAGGACAATCTAAGGACTATCAGGAATGCAAAGTCAAACACTTGTAAGTTTGACTCACTAATAATGTGTATCTTCTTTTACTTTCAAGAAACATTCCAGTCAGTTGGAGATGTTAAATGGGAAAGCACCTAATCAGTCACCAGGCAAATCAGTGAGCACATAGCTACACTGGGTGATAACTTTGAGATAGTCATGGATAAATACTTCAATGTATTCAAAGACTGAATGCAAAAGAGGGTAAAAATGCCCGAGAAACTCATTGAACAATATAAGGATGTGATATGCTTCATGGTTGACACCGAAAATACATACATTAAGCCTGTTATACCAAGGACAACATGGTTGCAACCATTAGAGTATGAGATCAACATTGATCTAGCAACTAAGGCAATTGATGCCTTGATCAATGAACCATTTGACAAGAAACAACTAAAATTTGGAACATATGAAGAGGCCAAGACAAGAGTCAAATCTAGCCTCGTTGTTAAGAAAATTGTCAGGAACAAAGACAAGATGGTGAAGAATCTGAAGAAGATACTGTCAGCAACCGAGGAAGAAGCTGAACAAGATGAAGAAGTTGAAAAGGAGGAAGAAACTGAAGAACAATTATCTATTGGTAAAGATGAAGGAAAGGATGACTTCGAGGAAACAGAGTCAGATTCACCACCTCCACCACCAACTAAAAGGCCAAGAACAATAATTGCTTCTAGGACACAAAGCCAAACATCAAGAGATTCTACTCCTTCACCTCTAAAGAAAGGAAAGGTCAGGAATTCCAAGAGGAAAGCTCCCACACCGAAAAGAGGGAAAAACAAGAAAGGAAGGAAATTCATAAGAACCCGAGAGGATATAGAAGACACTGAGCAAGATGAAGCTGTAGAAGCATAAAGTGTCAAGGTAAAAGAACCTGACTCTATTGATGACATTTGTGTATATATTGCAAATTCTGGATCCATTATATATTCAAACATTAGAAGATGGTCAAAACTAAATCCAAAAGATCATAATAAATTTGAGGATGCCATGATAGCAAAAATGTACAACTTCAAATATGTACCATAAAAATTGGAAGGCAGTTATGTACCAAGGGAACTCTTGGATAAACTATACCTCGGTTGGACATTTTCATTGAAAAATGAAAAAGAGATAAGAGAAAGAGTACTTGTTTCTCTAATGCCACTTGAATCAAAGAAGGTTGAAATTGATGAAATGATGGAGAAGTATAAAAAGGAATTCTCACTAAAGCTGAGAGCATACAAATTCCTTGAAGGAAATCTTATAGAGTTTGAGCAGGAAAGCCACAAGAAATGGTGCAAGATTATGAATAGACCTATTGAGGAGGAAAGCCCCGAAAAAGAACTTCAACAACAAGATGTTGACAAGGCAGCTCAATATGACACATCTATTGAGTAAAACAAAGGAGAAGATGATACAACTGGCAACAAGACTGCAGATGTTGCAGATGAATCATGGCCAAATAACACAAATGAAAACATTGTGGACACAAATATCATTAACATCACAGATGACGCAGCAGAGGAAATGAATAAGGATGAAGATGTCACTGTTGCAAAGGATAAAACCAATGAGCATGAAACAATAGTTGATATTACACAAGTGATTATTCAAGGCAATATGCTAATATTGATACAAGATATCAATATCCTGCAAGAATAAAGCAAGTCACCAGAGAAGGCTACTCCAAAGGATGCAGGGGAAGAGGAAACCAAAGATACCACCGATGGTCAGCAAGACATCGGAGATACTCAAGATGTAACCAAAACTAATAAGGTTACAGGAGGAGATAAAGAAAAAGATGCAAATTCACAAGACAAGAATGATGAAGCAAAGGAAACCAATGAAAGAGACAAACCAAAAGATGGTACTCTTGAGGAAACTGACAAGGGTGCTACCGATGATGTTAAGGTGAATGAGGAGATGTCTGCAGACATCCGACAAGTTGAAACTGATGCCAAGTAGTAGAAAGAATCACAATAGGTCATTTCATCGAGCACAACAGAAAAGGCTGAGAAATTGGCAATGGTTTTACATTCTACTGAGTCATAGAAGAAGAAGAAGAAGAAGAACAACAACAACAACAACAACAACAAGTTAGAGGTCACATTGGATGAACTCATTGAAATACCTAAGTGTGACCCATTTACACTTGAATTTGAATCATTACAGGAGTATGGAGAGATATGCCAAAGAAAGGCATTGCAAGAGAAGCTGAAGAAACAACACAGGGACTCCATGGTACTGGAGACAACATGGGACATTCTACATCAAATTGTACCCGATGTTGATATTGATAAAAGAAAGCCAATACTTGATCAATTAGCTTCCCTCATCGACGAAATCACAACTCACAACATTGATGCTGAGAAGACAATAGAGGAGAGAGCCAAGATGAAATACCAACAAAAGCTCATTGAGAACATCAGCCAAGAAGTGGCAGTAAATAAGTTAAAGCTATCATAATTCATCACTGAATTAGATCCAATCATATCTAAATCTATAACCTTGATTCAAACATTGAGCACAATAGACAAGTTCACTAAGAATAATAGTGACAACATTGCAAAGCTGGATACCGATCTAGCAAATAGTGCACAAAGCTTAACCACCAATGGAGACAATGCAGTCAAGCTACATTATGAGAAGATAATTGAGATTAAATGGTTAAGGCAAGAGCTATGGGAGGTAGAAACACATTGCAGGGAAGAAGTAACCGAGCTCCAAGCTCAACTTCTACCAAATATTACACTGCTCCAACAACATATCAGTTCAACAAGCCAACTGATAGAAACCCCAAAGATGTCTTTAGCAGACATCATCTATGACATCCATTCAAAGATCACACTCGAGAACATGGCTCTGGAGAACCTCAAAGAACAATGGGAGAAAATGATAGAATACATGAATTCTAAAGGTAAAGATCCTTGCCCTTAATATCAAAAAAGGGGGTAAATGATGATATGTACATTCATTCATTCAGATGGGAAAATGGTAAATATGATATATATATGGTATAGTTATATGGGGAAAATGATAGTATGAGTACAAAGGAGAAAATGATGAAAATGATATGTAAAAGGAAAGACATCATATGTACAGATATACCGGCATATACATAGGGGGAGTCATTAAATGACTAAGGATTATATATGTTGTATATACTTAACATTTTGTTAGTATTTTGCACATATCAATTTTTGACACTAATGTCAAAGGGGGTGATTGATGAAATTAAATTGCCATTAGTATGCAAACTAAAATTTTGGTAAGCATAAACTGAAAGACAGAACTGAGCAAACCAAAGATTAGATACTAAGAGATCACCAAAGATGATTAAGTGCAAAGAGAACCGACGACACAAATTAAACTGTAAACCAAAATCACAAGACAGAAAGATAAAGTGGAACCCGATAGAGGAACCTGATATGCAAGTTACAGTGCAGACCGACAAGACAGTTACAGTGCAATTGATAGAACAAAACCAAAGGATAGTCAAGCATGACTGACAAATAGAAGCGAAAGTCAGTTGCAGTCCGCAAAAAGTGGATCTAACTTCCACGTCAGATAAAACAAGTGTATTCTATTTATAGGATATTTAATTGTTTTCAATCCATTTCTTTAAGGACAAGATACATGAATGTAAGTTCTTTAACTAGTCTAACTCATTTAAAACAAATAGACTAGGAGATCTAGGTACAAGTTGTAAACCTGATCTTAGAGTTAACATTGTTTTTATCAAAACTTGATGAAGTCAATCAATCTATAAATAGATAATACAATCATTAATTATTATGGATGAATAGATGATGTGAAGAGAGAGGAGAACATGAATGAATCAAACGAGCACATTTATGGATCAGATTGAGAGTTTCAAGAACTGGAACAACGAAAGGTGAATTTGGTTAGCAAGAACCAAGAACAGAGCATACCGAGAATTAGAGGTATTATTCAATCATATTTAGGTGATAATATTTTTGTGTAAACTAAATTTGATCTATATTAGCAATATGAGATTGCATTTACCTAGTCAATTTGTAATTTTCTATGATTCTAACAAGTGGAGAAAAGTGTAAAAATCCTTTCAAGGAAGGTGGATTTAATATTCTAACAACGTACAGATCTCTTAACTGAGTGCACACTCAACAGTGTTGCTAAAGCTCTTAACACAATAGACTTTAATAGGTCTCCAACGATACTCTTAACAGGGTAGATCATCAGAAGTGATCAAATAGTAAGCCTTAACTGGCCCCTTCCAATCTGCAGATAGTGAAGATTTTGTGGGTGCCATCTCCACCACAGTTTTTACTTCCTCACATGAGTTTTTTGCGATATCCTATCTTGTGTTATGTGTCAATTTACTTTCATGAATATTTCTATGAATGTTCACATGTATGTTAATGTTATGATTTGATATAACTCACATCAAGATAGTATAAATAAGATTAAATGGATATACAATTGATTACAAAGGGTAATTGATAAAAGGGATACAAAAGTTTTAGAGGTAGTGATTCACCCCTCACCTCTCAGTTCATACTTCCCATTAATCCAAACACATAGCCATCAAATTTCAACCCCTATTCACCAATAAGACCAACATCAAGGGTTGGGGACGTAGAGAAATGAGGTGGACAAAAGGTGTTAGTAGCATCTAAACATTAATAATGAGTGAACATTGTGAGAGTGGATCCATATAGGAAAATAATGATTATTGTAAGCTTACGTAAGTAGACAGAAGGCTAACATCAATTTATGATTGTTTACATCACTTGCCATGAAACTGTTAGATTATATAAATCATATGAAAGTGACTTGAAAATTATTGAAAATAAATGAAAATTGACATAGGTGACCAATCATTTTTGAAAATTTATGCAGATCACATGAAGCAATGATGATCTCACCTACATGACATATAGACCTATCTGGTCATATGAATTCCTAGATAGTGTATTGATTTTTGAGTCTTGATTTTATAACCATAAAAAAATGACCTAATTTTTGTCTACTCGTCTTTTGAAGATTTCATATTTGATCTTAGGGTTTTTTGGCCTTCCAAACACAATGATGAGGTCTATTTGACTCTAGGATGTATTGATTTTTATTCAATCCTAAATCTCTTATATTTAGATAGGAAGTTGTAGATCTATTGCTCTAAGTTTATTTCAAGTTTGATAAAGTAAAAGGTGACCTAATTAATTAATTAATTGATTAGGAGATTCCTATCTTAGTCGGATAAAAGAAGGCAATATAGTGTTTTTTTGGTATACAAGTCACTGATATACTTATCATAATTAAAGAGTGTTAAATGGATGTTTTAGATTACTAGCTATGGAGGGTTAGGATTGTTCATGTGGACTACTATTTCTTCTCCAAGGTATGTGGTAATGAATTCCTATGTATATATAATTGCTATTGTATGATAAAACATAGACGCCTAGAGGTTACCTAGTGTTAGGTTACAAAGAAATCCTAGGGGGGTTCCAATACACCCAAATGTATGAAAGCTCATGACAAGAGGCAATTTAATTGCTATTTATTGAAGCCAAACTACTCCTCACTTCACCATACAATTTTTTTGGGAAAATCTCTTGAATAAAATATCTAGCCTAACAACGAAAATATCCTATTTGCAAGGAATTATTTTGATAAAAATAGAGTGACCATTTTAATTCTATTGTGATTGTGCCCACTTTTGATCACCAGTACTGTTGATGGTGATGAGAGAATATGGTGGATAGTTACAAACACCCTAAATTGGTAAAACTACTTACAAAAATTGACCTTATAAAGAGCTCTAGTACCGATTGTAATAAACCTATAAGAGAAAATATGGTGAACAAAAAAGTCATTTGAATGAGATAAAAATAAGACCTTGTGCTATGAGGTCTCCCTACCACTTTGAAGAGTAACCTCCAAGTAAATAATACACCCTAATTACATATATTCTAAGAGGCATTTTCAATCAAGAAGTCGTTATATTATATAGACTTTTTGCAAAAGAAAAATACTACCATCTTATGCATAGATGATGAATACTTTATTGAAGCAACCAATGAGATGAGTCAAAAAAATATACATCTTTTTATTAAAGCTACCTTAGGTTGTTTAAAAAACTATAAGAACCCAAATAATAATAGCTATCATAAAATTGAATGAATTAATAACATCAACAAAAAAACATTTAGTGATGTCTAATGCTTAAAGAATTTCAAAATTCTTATCAAACATAAACTTGTTTAAATTTTTAGAGATAATTTGGTACTGTACATGTATAATTTTGGAATCATTTAAAAATTCTTATCAAACATAAATTTGGTTAATTCTTTAGAAATAATTTTATAGTGTGTATGCATAATGATGGAATGATTTAAATATAGTATAGTTATATTTTAATATTTGCACAAGTAGACATTTTCAATAGAAAGTTTAAATATCCTTAAGAAATTAAAAATTTGGTCATATAAACTACAATACTTATTAATTATGAATTATTTAGGCTTTGTTGATAAATCTTTACAAATTTATTGGTAATTGAAACACATAAATAATAACAAAGTTAACCATTTTTTTTAACATTTCTCTAATATATAAGTAAAGCTATCAAAATATAACTAATTTTTTAAAAGTGAAGATGGTATTACCTTACATCTAAGGAAATGTAAAAAAATCAAATTTAAATATGCAGTGTTCAACAAAATCACACAAGGAATTGATCACAAGGGTTTTACTCATAATTAGATTACACCAATTTGATGTCCTCATTGAAAATTACTAAATATTATTGTAACTCGTAGGTTTAAAATTTAGGACTATGCCTTCAAATCTTGTGAATTTAAACCTTTGGAAAGAATTATATAGTTTCATAAATATGTTTTGCGTAAAATATAACAAGATGTGGATTTGGACAATTAATAATTATATGTTGAAATTGTTCTTAATATCAATAGTTTTCTAAATTATAGAAGTATTAATAGAAATAATAGATGAAAAACTTGACAATAGACTTGTCACATATTATCAAAATTTAGTGTAAAGTGTCATCTTCATACCATTTGATTTTTGTACTAATATTATTTCTTTAAAATTTAATAAAACCTAGTTTGTACTTGATGAACTATAACTGATTGAATGTTTGAAGATGACATCGTTGATGCTCACCGAGATGCAGAAAGTAAATGCAAGACATTAAATCAAGTAATGTATTGTATTATCATTGATGTCAACTTGATATGGTATGATTGCTCATACACATATTGTCACAACACTTAAAGATCTGAAGAGAAAGTTTTTGGCGTCTGTAGTCATACACCAAGTGACACTAAACCCCGATGAACAGTGAACCCCGAGCACAAAAGTTCACAATATTAACCGATGAACAATGTTATCCGAGAAAGTGATACCCGAACAAGCATTACCGAGCTAACTACAGTTGTCAACGAATAAAACTGAAGTTGATGCCCGAGCTATCTGCAGTAGTCACCGAGCACAACTGAAGTGTTGACCGATAGGAATTGAATTTAGGAAATGACAAAACAACTTAGCTGGCAGGAGCTAAAGATAGAGTTAACTTATTGTTTACTTTGTTTTCATCGATTAGCTAAAAGCTAAAGATAAGAAGGAGATTTAAAGCATGTTTTATTCCAGAAAATAAGGAGAGATTTGTGAAATAAAACTAAAGCAAGCATGGAAAGCTTTACGGATCAAGAAGTGATCAACGAAGAAAACAAGAAAGACAGAAGAACGGTGAAATCATGTCTATATAAAAAGACAAGTAATTCATTATGAAAAAGAGGAACGCTGAAGAGAATTTTGGTGAAGATAGAAGTCTTCATACAAACCTTATCAAACAAGTTGAAGAACATAGCTAAGAATTCTGCAGACACTGAGCAACAGAGAACCAACAACATTCACTGAGCAGAAAGAAGTGGAGCAAAGGAATCGAGGAGAACATTTATCGAAAGAGGTATTATGGAATTAAAATAGATCTAAACATCTAAAAAATTAAGTTGTATTTATGAACATATCATATACTATTTTAGTTTAACCATTGATTCATAAAATCTCTTAACCGAGCAGGATTTAACCATCCTTTATATATTGAGATACATCCCAAGTAGTATCAAAAGGTATTCATGTTGACAACATAGTGAATGCTAGGTCAAGTGATAAACTATAAGTTTTAAATCCTCTAACAAATTCACACTTAGTAGTGTGTTTGTAACCTTTAACAGGGTTGGATCTTCACCGAGGTCACTTCAGAAGAGTGAAAATTTTGGGTTACTAGTTCCAAGTGATTTTTCCCTTAACAGGGTTTCCACATTAAAAATCCACGGGTCAAATTTGTATACGGTTCATTGCTTTAATGTTTTTCTTTACACATTACTAAAACATGATTGATTGGTAAACACTAAGTTATTTACTGATATTCGATAAAGGCTAGGAGAAGATAAACTGCTATTTGGTAAAGGTTAAGAAAAAGGATAAACAATATATTCCAAGCAGTAGATATTTGATAAGATTACTTAAAGGCATACATCTTGTAGGATTGAAGATAAATATAGGTTTTATATTCATGATATCAGTTTTGGATGAATTAATGGATTAACTTTTGAGGCCAGTGATTCACTTCCCTCTCATTTATTCTAGCAATTGGTATCAAAGCTTGTGTGCTTAGAAGGAAGGTTTACGACCTAAGCTAAATATCACAAGATGAGAAAAAGGGATGTGCCTGAGTTGAACAAAGACAACTTTGCATCATGGAAAAGCAGGATAAGACTCCACCTATTAGGTATTGGAAATGATGTCACACAATACTTGGATAGTAAATATGTCTTAGCTACTGGACTGCTGACAGTTGATCAATTGAGAGAGAAACATTAACAAAACTCTATAATGATAGAAATTGCTTCTTCACTCTTCGATGCTAAATTTGAAGATGTCAAATTATGCACCACTACAAAGAAAATGTGGGACAAACTCAAGCTAGTGCATGAAGGAGATACAAATGTTCTGAGAGCTAAGGCTGAAAGCCTAAGAGGAAAATTTAATAACCTAAGAATGAAAGAAGGAGAAAACATCACTTAGTATAGTAGCAGAATCAAAGAGTTTATTAATGCGATCCGAGGAGTAGGAGGTGTACTTGAGAAGAAATAGTGGTAAGTAAAATTATAAGAACCTTACTACCTATTTATGATATTAGAGTATCTGCTATATAAGAAATGAGAGCAGTATAAAATAACAATGTTACTCTAGATAGTTTTATTGGTAGACTTATTTCATTTGAGATGAATAACTTTGACAATAGTGTCTTACCGTCTATTGAGTCTGCATTCAAATCTTCTTTGAAAGTAAGTAAATCAAGTCATAAATACACTATGAGAAATGATAGTGATGAACAAGAACTTGATGAAATTGAAGCACTAATGGCTAGAGGATTGCAGAGAGGCAAAGGTAGATACAAAGGAAAATTACCATTGATATGTTTTAATTGTAAAGAGATTGGACACTTTGTTGCTAGATGTATTAACAAGAGAAAAGATGATAGAGAAGATGGCAGATCCTATGAAAAGAAGTATGACAGAAGTGATGACCGAGATTACCAAATTAACTGACAATATGACAGAAGAGATAACCGAGACTATAAGGACAAAGGAAAGAAGGCTTGTTACCTGGCTGAGAACAAAGCTAAGAATACTGACACTAAATTTGATGAATATATTGAGGTGGTATTTGTTGCTATGAAGGATGATTTAGACGAAGAAGAAAGGTATGTAGAAACTGCACTCATATCTAAGGTTAGTAAAAATGATGTCTGGATTATTAATAGTGGCTACACTCACCACATGACTGGAAATAAGGAAAATTTTGAAACTTTTGAATATTATAATGGTGGATCAGTAAGTATTGGTAACAACTCACCTTGTCTAGTTGAAGGTAAAGTAACCATCGTGTTGAATAATTTGATCAGATGTGAAAATGCATATTGGGTGAAAGGATTTAACTATAATCTATTGAGTGTTTCACAACTAAATAATATAGGACACCGAGTTGCATTTGAGAACAAAAAGACAAAGATCTTTAATGAATCAGGAAGGTTGATCGGTACTGGTGAACAAACAAAATAACCTATTCTATGTTGATAATATTGAAACCACTTGTTTATTGGCTAGAAATAAAGACATATGGTTGTGGCATAAAAGGTTATGTCATGTGAATTTTGACAACATGGTTAGGATAAGAAATAAAAGGAAAGTAAGAGGCTTACCGAGCATGTCAAAACTCGACCATGTCATGTGTAAAAATTGTCAAAAAGGTAAAATGACAAAGTCTAGTTTCAAGAGAAAAACTTACACATCTAATACTATTCTATAATTAGTCCATACTGACTTATGTGGACCAATGAGAACAAATAGCTACTATGGCGATAGATACTTCATTCTCTTTGTTGATGATTATTCTAGAATGATGACTATTATGTTCTTAAAAGAGAAATCATAATAACTTAAGATGTTTAAATGATATAAAGCTATAGTAGAAAAGAAAAGTGGAAACAAACTGAAATGTCTGAGATCAGATAGAGGAGGATAATTTATTTCTTATGAATTCACTAACTTTTTAATGAGCATGGAATCAGAAGACAAGTTTCTGCACTGAGAACACCATAGAAAAATGGGATTGCTGAAAGGAGAAACAAATAAATTTTTGATTGTGCCAGAACACTGATGATTGAGAAAGGCATCACACAAACATTATGGAGAAAAGCTGTCAATACTGTTGTCTACACACTGAATAGAGTTCAATTGAAGAAAAAAACAAATAAGACACCCTTTGAGCTATGGTAGGGATACACACCAAATGTAAGTTACTTTAAAATTTTTGGAAGCCAATTTTATATATAGAAAGATGATAGAAATTGAAAGCTTGACTCCAAAGGTGATGAAGGAATATTTCTAGGTTATTCTACCAAAAGAAAAGCTTATAAATGTCTTAACAAATCCTCTAATAAAATCATTAAAAGTGCAAATGTCAAAGTGGATGAATTTGCTAAGAAAAATGATGAGGAAAGTAGAAAGGAACCGAAAGACTACAAAAAATTTGTTTATAGTGAAGAACCTGACACTCTACCCGAGCAACAGTGTATCGCTACCGAGCGATAGAACAATGCACCTGAGCATCAGGTTGTAAACACTAAAAATTAGAAAAATGGTGACAATGATGAACCGAGTGATGAAGATAAAAATGAAGGTCGAGATGATGATCAAAATGATGTACATATATTTGAACTTTTCTTTCCAAGTATGTTAGAAGACACCATCCACAGAACCAGATGATAGGAGACAAAAAGGTTGGAATGAGAACAAGAAGTAAGTTAATGAACACTAGATGTTTGATTTGTGATTTTGAGCCCAAATCTATTAATACTACAGTTGAGAACTAGGAATGGGTTAGTGCAATGAATAAAGAGATTGAACAGATAGAGAAGAACAAGACATGGACATTAGTACCTAGACCGAGTGAAAAAAATGTCATTGGTACCAAATGGATATTCAGAAACAAACTTAATGAGAATGGAGAAGTCACAAGGTACAAAGCAAGATTAGTATGCAAAAGGTATGCACAAGAAGAAGCTATTGAATATGGAGAAACCTTTGTGCCCGTTGCTAGACTAGAAGGAGTAAGAATTCTACTTGCTTATGCTGCATTCAAAGGATTCAAGGTATACCAAATGGATGTCAAATCTTCATTTCTAAATGGAATACTAGAAGAAGAGGTATACATTTAACAACCTGAAGGTTTTGTTGATCCTAACAATATAAAGATGGTATGTAGACTACACAAAGCCTTGTATGGATTGAAACAAGCACCAAGAGCATGGTATGAAAGACTTCACTCTTATCTCATTACTATTGGATTTGTAAGAAAAAGTGATAACAATAATCTATATTTAAAAGAAGATACTGATGATAACATTTTGATTGCTGAAATATTTGTTGATGATATCATATTTAGAGGTAATGATATGTTATACAAATCATTTGCTGATGAAATGAGCAAAGAGTTTGAGATGTCAATGTTTGGGGAGATCAAATTTTTTCTTGGTCTATAGATTCTTCAACAGCATCCAGGCATCTACATCACACAATCCAAATACATCAAAGAAGTGTTGAAGATATTCAAGATGGAAGATTCCAAACCAGTTAGAACACCTATGAAAACAAGATGCAAACTGACAAAGGAAGACAAGTCAACCGGGGTAAATAATACCTTATAAAGATCTATGATTGGAAAGATAATATATGCTATACACACAAGACCAGATATAACACATGCAGTTGAAATAGTTGCAAGATTATCTACTAATCCCAAGGAATCACAGATGACTACTGTCAAAAGAATTTTGAGATATCTAAAGAATACCGAATACTATGGTGTGTGGTATAGTAAAGAAGACAAATTTGAGCTTCAAGTCTATATAGATGCTGATTGGGCTGGAAACATAGATGACAGAAAGAGCACAACAGGAGGAGAATTATTTATGGGTGGCATACTTGTCACATGGATAAGTAAAAAGCAAGGATGCATCTCACAATCCATTGCAGAAGCATAATATGTGGCTGCTGCTGCAAATTGTTCTAACATTGCATGGATCAAGCAATTACTGAAAGGTATGAATATGAAATTTTTTGAACCAGTAATTATCTATTATGATAATACAAGTCCTATAAATATCTCAAAGAACCCTATCATGCATGCTAAGATAAAGAACATAGCAATAAAGTATCATTACTTAAGGAAAGAAGTGCAAGAGAAAGAAGTGATACTAAAATATGTACAATCCAAAAACAATTTGTAGACCTTATGGAAAGACATATTGTCAATTAGTGTCAAAACACTTAGTCAACTAGTGTCAACCAAGCCAACAAGCATTATGCAAAGTCCTAGTGATCAACATTTCCCAAGTGATTAGCATTGCCAGAGTGATCAGTATGACCCGAGTGATTTACAGTATTGCCCGAGTGACAGTTTATCACCCGAGTAGAATTCTGGACCTGAGTGATAGTTTGAAGCCAACCTTGCATATATTGTTAAATATAAATTTTTTTATTGCAAGCTGACTTACAAAGTTATTTGTTTGGATAAAGATATATATGTAAGATAGTTTTTCTTATCCAAAGTGTAAGAGCAACTTGAATGTATGCATAAGTGTAAAGACATTTGAATGACAGTTTGATTAAGAGCAAAAGTATTCATGACAACAATTTCTTAGTTGCTGAGATAATGATAGAGCTATCTGTAGAGAAACAAGTTGAATTGCACAACATGAAGGTGCTACAAGACAATTGGGACAACACTTTGTCTCAGATTTTGAAGGTACAAAGTGATTTCCTATCCTACTTTGGAATAACCTTGTAAATACCTCTCTTGGCATTTTTGTCAAAAACAAGGGGGGAATATCATTATTTTGTAATTAAGGGGAAATATAATTGAGGAAATAAATGTACAATGGAACAATGTAGAAAATACACTTTACAAAAAATAATTTTTTGAAAAACACAAAAACAGAGTCAGTTGGACCTGAGCAGCAGAAGCAGTGTCAAAACCTGAGCAGAGAGTAAGGGGGAGTTTTGACATTTTAGACACAGAATTCAATGATAAATGTTTTTGTCACTAATGCCAAAGGGGGAGATTGTAGACCTTATGGAAAGAAATATTGTCAATTAGTGTCAAAACACTTAGTCAACTAGTGTTGACCGAGCCGGCAAGCATTATGCAAAGTCCCGAGTGATCAGCATTGCTCGAGTGATCAGCATTGCCTGAGTGATTTATAGTATCGCTCGAGTGAGTTTATCACGCGAGTAGACTTCCAGACCCGAGTGACACTTTGAAGCTGACCTTTCATATATTGTTAAATATAATTTTGTTTATTGCAAGCCGACTTATAGAGTTATTTGTTTGGATAAAGATATGTATGTAAGATAGTTTGTTTTATCCAAAGTGTAAGAACAAGTATGAATGTATGCATAAGTGTAAAGACATGTGAATGGAAGTTTGATTAAGAGAATAAGTATTCAAGACAAAAAAGTCTCATCCATCACATTCAGGTGATCAGTTATATTCAGAAGGATCTTATTCAGCAATCATAGTTGCATAGAGAAGATCATCAACTGGTTCATTCTCATAGGTGGATGAAAAAAACCTTTAACAAGATGGACCTAACAGTCCTTTCTCTAAATCTCTTAACAGAATTGCATTACTTATTGTATTGTACAAAATGCTTTAACAAGGTGGACCTAATAGTCCTTTCTATGCTCCTAATAGGGTAGACCATCAGAAGTGGTCATTGTAAGCTCTAACAAGATAAATTTATACTGTAGTACTAAATATTGTGGGTATCATCCCCACCCCAGTTTTACTTTCTTTTGGAAGGTTTCTGGGTAACCAAATATTGTGTTATGTGTTGTGTATGATTCTTTACTTTCAAGTTCTATGCATGCAAACAAATAAGTCAATCTAATTGTTGATTAAAAGGATTAAGTTTTATTGGTTCTTGATTCACCCCCCCTCTCAATCACTAGGAACATCATATATTTCCAACACAATTAGCAGACATATTCACAAAGGCATTGCCAAAAGATACATTTGAGTACCTGAGGAATAGACTAGGGGTCTGAACCTTGTCTATTGGTCACAAAACTGACTAGGAGGCTGCATCAACCTACACACTATCAGAAGATCAATCATGTCGATGCAAGCTGAAAATGGACTGTAAGGATATATTAGTACACAGAAAGGTACTTATCTACACCAAACACTAGATAAATTATTAGCTAATACAGAGCTATATTACTGATGGAAAGAAAAATTCAAGGAATATATTATGGAGAGAGATATTATATGTCTGGCATTTCTATCAAAGAGAGAGAAATAATCCATATGAAATATCCATAAAGGAAAAGAACATCATAAGGGAGAGATTATATCCATATGATAAATCATTCAAAGGGAGAGGAAAGAAATATCCATCAGGGAGAGGAGCACTCAAAGGGAGAGAAAAGATCAGAAAAAGAAGTTTCTACAAAGGGACAGAAAGATACAAAGAAAACAACTATCCATCTAAGGGAGAGACAGAATCGAAAGTTGCTACATCTATCCAGTGAAGGAAATAAAAGGTACTTTGCAAGAACCAAATCTAAGCTATAAGAGCTTACCGAGAGTCAGATATTTGAATTGGTTATAGAACAATAAGTTTGGGAGAGATTGATGAACTACAACTGATATATTTCATATTGTGTTAGTAGTATGTTCCCATCAATGCCAAAGGGAGAGATTGATGAACTATAACTGATTGAACGTTTGAAGATAACAAAGTTGATGATCACCGAGGTGCAGAAAGTAAATGCAAGAAATTAAATGAGGTAATGTATTATATTATCATTCATGTCAACTTGATATGGTATGATTGCTCATACACATATTGTCACAACACTTAAAGATTTGAAGAGACAGTTTTTGTCATTGGTAATCATACACCGAGTGACAGTAAACCCTAATGGATAGTGAACCCCGAGCACAGAAGTTCACTGTATTAACTGACGGACAATGTTACCCGAGAAAGTGATACAAGAAAGCATTACCGAGCCAACTACAGTTGTCAATGAACAGAACTGAAGTTGATTCCCAAGCTATCTGCAGTAGTCACCGAGCACAACTGAAGTGTTGACTGACGGGAAATGAATTTAGGAAATGACAAAACAACTTAGCTAGCAGGAGATAAAAATAGAGTTAACTGATTATTTACTTTGTTTTCATTGATCAGTTAAAAGATAAAGATAAGAAGGGGATTTAAAGAATGTTTCATTCCAGAAAACAAGGAGATATTTTTGGAATAAAACTAAAGCAAGCATGGCAAGCTTTATGGATCAAGAAGTGATCAACGAAGAAAACAAGAAAGGTAGAAGAATGGTGAAATCATGTTTATATAAAGAGACAAGTAATTCATTATGAAAAAGAGGAATGCTAAAGAGAATTCTGGTGAAGATAGAAGTCTTCATACAGACCTAATCAAATAAGCTAAAGGACAAAGCTAAGAATTTTGCAGACACCGAGCAACAACATTCAATGAGCAGAAAGAAGTGGAGAAAAGGAATCAAAGAAACCAATGATCAGAAGAAGTATTATGGAATTACAATATATCTAAACATCTGAAAAATTAAGTTGTATTTATGAACATATCATATACTGTTTCAGTTTAACCATTGATTCAGAAAATCTCTTAACGGAGTGGAATTTAACCATCCTTTATATATATTGAGATACATCCCAAGGAGTATCAAAAGGTTTTCATGTTGACAACATAGTTAATGCTGGGTCAAGTGATAAACTCTTAGTTTTAAATCCTCTAACAAGATTGCACTTAACAGTTTGTTTGTAACCTTCAACAGGGTTGGCTTTTCACTGAGCTCACTTTAGAAGAGTGAAAATTTTGGGTTACCGGTCCCATGTGGTTTTTCCCTTAATAGGGTTTCCACGTTAAAAATCCATGTGTCAAATGTGTATATGGTTCATTTTTTTGATGTTTTTCTTTACTCATTACTAAAACAAGATTGATCGGTAAACACTAAGTTATTTAGTGATATTTGGTTAAGGCTAGGAAAAGATAAACTGATATTCGGTAAAGCTTAAGAAAAAGGATAAAAAGTATATTTCGAGCAGTAGATATTTGATAAGATTACTTAAAGGCATACATCTTGTAGGACTGAAGATATCTAGAGGTTTTATATTCATGATAGAAGTTTCATATGAATTATTGGATTAATTTTTGAGGTCACTAATTCACCCCCCTCTCAGTTATTCTAATAGTACTTTGATAGAATAAAAAATAAAATACTAGAAATCTATCAATTCAATGATATTTTTATTGCAATTATATGTGATTTGTTAATTCATTAATTCTTGTATTTATAACTAGCTTATGTATCTTTAAAAAAAACTACATGTACAAATTATCATCATTCCAACTAATTTGAGACTTGTGATAGCTCCAAATTAGGGATTTTCTATTAATATGATCTAGATACATGGCCAAAAGATGCCATCTTTGATATTCAAGTTGAATATATTTTAATATTTTATATGTTGCACATGGGATGGATATTGTACTTTTTGTATACCTTAAAATTAAGAAATTTCTATGAACTTCTTAATAACATGACCTTAAATTACTTTAAGTATTAGTATGAATAACCTTTGACAAATTGGTCCTCTTAATTATGTTGGATCATAAAATTACACAATTCTCTAATAACTTTAAATGTTTTGATGACATTAATTTTCCATTAGTATGAAAATAACACTTTTGGTAAGCATATACTGAAAGATAGAACAAAGAGAAAATAGAAAATCAGATACAAAGAGATTACCAAAATGACTAAGTACAAAGAGAACTGACGACACAACTTTGTATGTACACTTAAATTGAAAAACAAAAAGATAAAGAGGAACCCAACATGCAGGATAAAGTGCAAACCGAGAGAGATAAAGTGCAAACTGAAGAGATAGTTAAAGAGAAATCGATAGAAAAAAACCAAAAGACAGTCAACTAATTACAAAAGCATAACCATCCGTCAGGAACCAAGAATCAGTTGCAGCCTGTAAAAAGTGGATCTGACTTCCATGTCGGATAAAGCAGTCTTATTCTATTTATAGGATTTTGATTTGTTTTTAAATCCATTTCTTTAGGGACAAGAAACATGAATGTAAGTGATTTAATCAGTCTAAATTATTTAAAACACATAGACTAGGAGATCAAGGTATAAGTTGTAAACCAGATCTTAGAGTTAACATTATTTTTTGTGAAACTTGATGATGTCAATCCATCTTATGAATAGATGATGCAATAATTCATTATAAATGGATGTGAATATAGAGGAGAAGATGAATGAAGCCTACGAGCACATCTATGGATCAGATTGAAAGTTTCAAGAACCAGAACAACAAAAGGTGAATTTGGTTAGCAAGAACCAAGAACAGAGGCTACCGAGAATTAGAGGTATTCCTCAATCACATTAGGTGATAATCTCATTCATGTAAACTTAAATGGATCTATATCAACAATAGGAGATTGTATTTACCAGGTCAATTTTTAATTTTCTATCATTCTAACAAGTGGGGCAAAGTGTAAAAATCCTTTCAAGGAAGGTGGATTTAACAGTCCAACTACAAATCTCTTAACTGAGTGCACAATTAATAGTGTTGCTAAAGCTCTTAACTGAGTAGAATTTAACAGGTCTCCAAAGATACTCTTAACTAGGTAGATCATCAGAAGTGATCAAATTGTAAGCCTTAACTGGCCCCTTGCAATCTGCAGATAGTGAAGATTTTGTGGGTGCCTTCCCCATCACAGTTTTTACTTCCTAACAGGAGTTTTCTACAATATCATATCTCGTGTTATGTGTCAATTAATTTCATGAATGTTTATATGAATGTTCACATGTATGTTAATGTTATGAATTGATATAACTCACATCAAGATAGTATAGATCAGATTGAATGGATATACAATTGATTACAAAGGTTAATTAGTTAAAGAATACAAAAGTTTTAGAGGTACTGATTCACCCCTCCCCTCTCAGTATACACTTCCCATTAATTCTGAAAAATGGTATCAGAGCTAACTCTCTTCTTTGGAAAAGCTTAAAGGCTTAAGAGAAAAGATCATACAATGGAGAAGTACAAACTTGATAAGAATATTGAAAATAAGAAGCTAGAAATTTAGATGTTCTATGAACAGTATAAAGAAGGCAAAATCAACATGAGACAGCTATTAGATGAAAGAAAGATTATGACATCTCGCTGTAATGAGACAAATTATCATGAGGAAGAGATACCATTTTTCTTTGAATCTTCAAGATCAACTACAACCAAAGGATAAGATACATCAGAAGAAAGAATCACAAGCCTAACTGAAATCAATCTACATCTGGCTGGATAAGTTAAATCTCTGTAAATCGGTCAAGAGACACAGATGGTAAAGATGATTGATGTCATGAATAATGATAGAAAAGATGAGCAAGAAAGAACACTAGCTATTGATGATAGAAGGAAGATTACAGAAAAAATACAAGAAAAAGAGTCAAAAATACAAAGACTTATAGAGCATCACTATGAGATAACAAATCAGATTATTCTTATAAGTCAAGAGGCAAACATAATAAATGTTGAACTCATTAAAAGAATAGAAGCTATCAGTGAACTAAGAGATGAGAATGAAAAGTTGAAACATGAAATAAGAATTCAACAGCAACATAATGAAATTATCAAGAAAGCTGAAGAAAGCAATAAAAGAATGGATGATTTTCTTGAAGGACAACAAAGAGTCAAAAACAATACCGGTCTAGATTTTACCAAGAATGGAGAATCATCAAATCAAACTGATCCAAAGAATGTCTATACAAATTCAAGACCAAGAAAGCTTACATGCAATCACTATGGAAAGCAAGGCCATACATCAAATGTATGTAGAGGAAAAATGAAAGGTATTCCTAAATCTACATCTTCATTCATAGGATTTTGTTATAACTGTAACAAGAAAGGACATAAAGCTTATGAATGTAAGTCTAAGATGAAGCAACCAAAGAAGGAAACCTACATGGACAAATACTGTTCTACTTGCCAAATGAATGGGCACACAACTCTTGAATGATGGAAAAATAAAAGACAAGCATGGAAGCCTAAAGTTCAAGAAAATCCCTATCAACCGAAGAGAGTCGGTAACCAGTATGTATGGGATTACAACACTTGGACAAATTGCACGACATGTGAAAAATATGGTCACATTGATACAAACTGTATGAGATAGTGGACTAAAAATTATAGAGGATGGACTAACCCAAGAATGACATGCTTACACTATCATAAAGTTGGTCATCTCAAGAAATACTACAGAGACCGAATGATAGAGACCAACACACATCCCAATGGAAATACCATTGAAGACATCCAGAAGGCAAGAAACAAAACGTTGAGAAAAGATTCACACAATGATGAAGTTGGACCAAGCAATGCAAATGGTGACACCCCATCCAATGGATCCAGTGACATCACCACCCCCACCTAAGCAGAACAAGTAAGTATGGAACTGCATTACCCAAGTTATTACTTTACATCAGTTCCATAATATATTGATTAAATGCCAAATTAGCATAAGAAAGATGCATCATTGCATTACTTGTTAAAATCAGTGATAACTATGCTATTGGGCATACATACCTAAATTCGTCAGTACACACTCAAAGCTGACACTGCCTACACTTACTGAGAAGCGTCTGTTAAAAGAAAAGTTTATGGTACAAACTGAGCCATGTTGGTAACCGAGCAAAGTGAACAAGTGGTTTGCAATACCGAAACCCGTCGGTAAAGGAAAGAGATATAATGACCAACCGAAACGTTATGTCATCACCAAGGGAAAATTAAAGTCTTAACCGATGAACTCCGTCTTCACACACCGAGGAGTTGGTAATCATTAGTGACACGTGTTTAGGTCAAATGACTATAAAAAGGCAATTGGTCGGTCTCATTATTCACCATGACCAGAGTAGAGTGACGAGAACGATTTTTTTGAGCACAGAGCGAAAGGATCATAGAGTGACCACAACTCAACCACCAACACTCCTAGTAGATCAGAAATCATTACATGTATAAACAGTATGTTCTACAAAACTGACAACTCTACTTCACGCATTTCACAGAAAGCCCTAAAATTGAAAAATGGCCTCGACATCAAGAACTGTGAAATCAAAGAACACAAAGAAGGACGAGTTCAAGATCATCAAGAATTTGGCATGTGAGGAACCAAACTACAAGATTCACCCTGAGGTTGTCTCACAAATTGATGATGTTGGAGCATTCTCACGAATACCAGCTAGGGTTTTTCTTGTGGAAGACGTACGATCATTTATACACTGCAAGATTGCAGAGATAGGGGATTTAGAAGTTGAAGAAGCTTATAAGGATCTATGCAATGAGGATGGAACACTGAAAGATGAACATAAGAATATAGAATTAAAAGGGCTCACCAATGCCCTAATGTTCGTGAAGGTATTCAAAACTAAGTCAATTCGATTAGTACTACGCTGAATGCACAATCATAAACTTTGGTTGGATGAACCAAAGATGATAACCCAAGATGTTATCCATGCGGTCACCGGTTACCCTGTAACCAAGAAAGTAAAAGAAATGAAGCATCCACCTAAGGCCGAGACCGAGAAGATGACAGGAGCCAAATGGGATGGAAGAGGATTTAAAGTTTCCACCATAACCAATGATGAGATGAAATTTGGTGCATGCATTCTAGGCTACAAATTCTTCCAAGCTAGTAGATTGAAAAAAATTGCATCTGGTGCAGTGGACATAGTGTATAAGATTGTGAAGAAAGAAACATAGTTGGACTTATCCGAACTACTACTAAATCAGTTAAAACATAATTTAAAGACTATCAGGAATGCAAAGTCAAACACATGCAAGTTTGGCTCACTCATAATGTGTATTTTCTTCTACTTTGAAGAAACATTCCCATCGGTAGGAGATGTGAAATGGGATAGCACAAAACTAGTCACCATGTAGATCAGTGAACATATAGCCTCACTAGGAGAAAATTTTGAAACAGTCATGGATGAATACTTTAATGTATTCAAAGATCAAATGTAAAAGAGGGTAAGGATCCCCGAGCAACTCATTGAGAAATATAAAGATGAAATATGTTTTATGATTGATGCAGATCATACATATATCAAGCCTATTGTACTGAGGATAGCATGGCTTCAACCATTAGAATATGAGATAAACATTGATCTTGAATCTAAGAAAATTGATGCCTTGATTAATGAGCCACTGGATAAGAAACAAACCAATTTTGGAACATATGAGGAGGCCACAGCAAGAATAAAATCTTGCCTGGTTGTTAAGAAAATTGTCAAGAAAAAGGAAAAGATGGTAAAGAACCTCAAAAAGATGTTGTTGGTAACAAAGGAAGAAACTAAGCAGGAAGAGGAAACTAAAAAGGAGGAAGAAACTGAAGAATAGCTACCTATCAGTGAAGCTAAAGAAAAGGATGACTCTGAGGCTACAGAGTTAGATTCACCACCTCCTCCACCAACTAAAAAGCCAAGGACCACAACTGCTTCTAGAACAAGAAGCCAAACATCAAAGGATTCTACTCCTTCACCTTTGAAGAAAGGAAAGGTTAGGAAATCTAAGAGGAAAGCTGCCACACCAAAGAGAGGGAAAAACAAAAGAGGAAGGAAGCTCATCAGAACCCGAGAAGATATTGAAGACACTGAGCAAGATGAAGCTATAGAGGCAGAAAATGTCAAGGTAAAAGCTCCAAAATCTATTGATGACATTTGTAAATCTATTGCAAATTCAGGATCTATTACAGATTCTAAGATAAGATGGATGAAACTAGATCCAGAAGATTAGAACAAAGTGGAAGATGCCATCATAGCACAAATGTACAAATTTAAATATGTACCGATTCAGTTTGAAGGCAATAATGTACCAAGGGAACTATTAGACAGACTATACTCCAGATGGACATTTGCTTTGAAGAATGAAAAGGAAATAAGAGAAAGAGTACTTGTTACTCCCATGCCTGCTGAATCCAAGAAGGTAGAAATAGATGAGATGATGGAAAAATATAGAAAGGAGTTCTCGCCGAATTTGAGAGCCTATAAATTTCTTGAAGGAAAGCTTATAGAACTTGAACATGATAGCCATAAGAAATGGTGTAAGATTCTAAATAGACCTACTGAGGAAGAAAGCCCCAAGAAAGATGTTGAAAAGGTAACTCAAGAACATGTCTTAATAAAAGATACAGAAGATGACACATCTATTGAGTTAGAAAAGGAAGAAGACAACACAACCAGAAAGAAAAACATGGATGTTGCAGATGAATCATGGCCAGACACCACAAATGACAACATTGTGGATAAAAAATATCATTGACATTGCCGATGACCCAACAGAGGAAGTTAATAAAAATGAAGATGTGAATATTGAAAAGGACACAACCAATGAGAAGGAAACAACAATTGATATTGCATAGGTGAACATACAAGACAACATGCCAATATTGATACAAGCTATCAATATTCTGCAAGAATCAAACAAATCACCTGAAAAGGATACTCCCAAGGATGCAGGGGAAGAGGAAAAGAAAGATAACACCGATGATCAAAAAGACATCCGAGCCACTTAAATAGTAACCAATACTGATAAGGTTACAGGAGGAGATTCAAAATAAGAAGATACATACACAACATAGAAGGATGTAGAAGCAAAGAATGATGAAGAAAAGGACACCGATGAAGGAGACAAACCCAAATATGGCACTCCTGAGAAAACCAACAAAGGTGCTACCGACAATGTGAAGGTGAATGTGGAGACGTCTACAGACACCTGACAAGAAGAAACTGACACTCAAAAACAAAAAGAAGCACAACAAGTAACGTCATCAAGCACAACTGAGAAAGCTGAGAAATTGGCAATGGTGCTACATTCAAGTGCCACACAAAAGAAGAAGAAGAAATCTAAGAATAATAATTTGGAAGTCACCTTGGATTAAATTATTGAAATACCAAAATGTGACCCAACTACACTTGATTTTGAAGCATTACAATAATACAGTGAAATATGCCAAAGAAAGGCATTACAGGAGAAGCTAAAGAAACAACACCGAGACTCTATGGTATTGGAAACAACTAGGGACATATTGCACCAGATTGTACCAGATGTTGATATTGATCAGACCAAGCCAATTATTGATCAATTATCCTCTGTCACCAAAGCAATAACAACTTAAAATATTGATGCAGAGAAGGCAATTGAGGAGAGAGTAGAGGAGAAGTACTAGCAAAAGCTCATTGAGAAAATCAGCCAAGAAGTGGCACTCAATAAGGTAAAGTTATCAGAATTCATTACTAAATTAGATCCAATTAAAACTAAAGCTATAACCTTAATTCAACAAATGAGCACATTAGACAAGTTCACTAAAGAGAATAGTGACAATGTAGCAAAGTTAGACACAGATCTAGCTAACAGTGCTAATAGCTTAACCACCGATGGAGACAATGCAATTAGGTTGCATTATGAGAAGATCATTGAGATCAAAAGGTTAAGGTAGGAATTGTGGGAAGTAGAGACACACTTCAGAGAAGAAGTCACCGAGCTCCAAGCTCAACTTCTACCGAATCTAACACTGCTCCAACAACACATCAGTTCAGCACGACAACTGATAACAACTCTCGAGATGTCTGTAGTAGACAACATCTATGACATGCACTCCAAGATCACACTCGAGCACATGACTCTGGAAAAATTAAAAGAACAAAGGGAGAAAATTATGGAAGACATGAAGTCTTCACACTCCCACATTTTTTATAAGCTCTAAGGTATAGACCTTTGCCCTTAATATAAAAAAAGGGGGAAAATGATATGTATTCATATGGGCAAATGGTAAATGGAAATATGTATATGTATATTCATATGGGGAAAATGATATATATATAAATGGAAAATGATATGTATATGTATTTACAGAAGGAAAGATATCATAAATATAGATATACCGACATATACATAGGGGGAGTCATTAAAATGACTAAGGATTATATATGTTGTATATACTTAACATTTTGTTAGTATTTTGCACATATCAGTTTTTGATACTAATGTCAAAGGGGGAGATTGATGACATTAATTTTCCATTAGTATGCAAGGAAAACTTTCAGTAAGCATACACCGAAAGACAGAACAAAGAGAAAACCAAAAATCAGATACAAAGAGATCACCGAAATGACTAAGTATAAAGAGAACCGACAACACAACTTTGTGTGTACACCAAAATTGCAAAACAAAAAGATAAAGAGGAACCTGACAGAGGAACCCGACGTCCAGGATAAAGTGCAAACCAAGAGACAGATAAAGTGCAAACCGAAGAGACAGTTAAAGAGAAACTGATAGAATAAAACCGAAATACAATCAACTTATTATAGAAGCATAACCGACTGTCAGGAATCGAGAATCAGTTGCAGCCATCAAAAGTGGATCTGACTTCCACGTCAGATAAAGAAGTCTTATTATATTTATAGGATTTTGATTTTTTTTTAAATCCATTTCTTTAGGGACAAGAAATATGAATGTAAGTGCTTTAATCAGTCTAACTGATTTAAAACACATAGACTAGGAGATCAAGGTACAACTTGTAAACCTGATCTTAGAGTTAACATTATTTTTTGTAAAACTTGATGATGTCAATCTATCTTATAAATAGATGATGCAATCATTCATTATAAATGGATGTGAATATAGAGGAGAAGATGAATGAAGCCTATGAGCACATTTATGGATCAGATTGAAAGTTTCAAGAACCATAACAACAAAAGGGAATTTCGTTAGCAAGAACCAAGAACAAAGGCTACTAAGAATCAGAGGTATTACTCAATCACATTAGGTGATAATCTCATTCATGTAAACTTAAATGGATCTGTATAAGAAATAGGAGATTGCATTTACCAGGTCAATTTGTAATTTGCTATCATTCTAACAAGTGGAGCAAAGTATAAAAATCCTTTCAAGGAAGGTGGATTTAACAGTCTAACTACAAATCTCTTAACCGAGTGCACACTTAACAGTGTTTCTAAAGCTCTTAACCTAGTAGACTTTAACAAGTCTCCATAGATAATCTTAACCGGGTAAATCACCAGAAGTGATCAAATTTGTAAGCTCTAACCGGCCCCTTCCAATCTGCAGATAGTAGAGATTTTCTGGGTGTCATTCTCACCATAGCTTTTACTTCCTAACAGGAGTTTTCCGCGATATCATATCTTGTGTTATGTGTCAATTACTTTCATGAATGTTTCTATGACTGTTCACATCTATGTTAATATTATGAATTGATATAACTTACATCAAGATAGTATAGATCAGATTGAATGGATATACAATTGATTACAAAGGTTAATTGATTAAAGGATTAAAATTTTTAGAAGTACTGATTCACCCATCCCCTCTCAGTACACACTTCCCATTAATTCCAACATGTTCAACTAGGTGGATTGTATTAATTAATGTTTTCTTAAATAATGAGGTTCTTAGATTAAATATTTTACGTATGAATGATGATTTGAAAAAGTTATTCTTAAAACATATTTATAAAAATTAATGTGATTTATAAATTGAATTTTTAAAAATAAAAATTGGCGCTAATAAAAAATTACATCCCCATAAAAATATGCAGCTTTCCTAAAGATTAAACTCTTACCTTCAAAGATATTTTGAGAGAAAAAATACTAAGTACATCTCCCTGAACCTTCCTCATTAAATCATTCCAACCACATATCTTTAAATAAAAGGCCATGAGATATAATTTCAATAGTTAGGTCATATTAGCATTTACACATGCTCTTAGTGAATAAATGAAACACATTATAAAATGAACTTATTTAAAAAAATGGGAGGATTTAACATATTCCTATATAATTTATTAGTAATAACTTGCCTACATTTTTTTTAAACATAATGCGGCATAGCCACTTAATATATTATATTATTTTTTTTAAAACTGGTTTAATGGGCTCTCAGATAAAAGAACCAAAAAGAAAAAAATATGATCCTTGCCCATAAATACAAAAGGGAGCCTTGCCCCAAAGATAAAGATTTTAGAAGAGGGAAGCCTAGAGATAATTTACCTACATTATATTTATCTAATATATATATTTTCTAATATTCATTAGTAACGTTATTTTTGTTAAGAGAAACATGTCCCTATAATCTGATACGAGTAAACATGTAAGGAAAAAAATTATTATATATATATATTTTTTTCATAAATAATTATATTTTTTTATTTTAAAGTTCATTAAATTTCTTTTTCTATTATAGAATTTTTGTTATTTTTAATCAATGATTTTTTCTTAAACTACGATTTTAATTATTCTACATTTATATTTTTAATGAAAATGCAAAATCATATAATAAATATTTTTAAGATAAATATTTTTTATTCTAAATTTTAAAATATTTTAATTTAATATTTAAAAATATCCATATAATTTGATCGTACTTACCAAGCATGCAAGGGGTTATTCAAAATAAATTAACATTATTTATATAATAATTAATCATTTGATTTCATATTACATGTCAACCTCTCTTTTCACAAAATCTAGAAGAAAATTGTGTTATTTCTTTCCTAATAATTTATATTGGTGAATTTTGATTATAATTATTTTTTTTGAAATTTTGGTGGAGAATTTGTTAATTTTAATAATATATAGGTATCAGATTTTTTTGTGTTGCTTTTATATTTCTATGTTTTAGAACATTAATATCAAATATTGAGATGGTAAATAAATGAGTTAGAAATATCTAGTTTAATTGCAAAGTACTTAATATTGATCTACACCGTTACTCATTTAAAATGTATACATTTATATATTTTTCACTTTTGGTTGTGCAGATGCTCAATCAAGCAATGCTCGAAGATGAAACTATGGTTGAAATTAAAACACACTCAAATTCAAAATTATCCTCAAGCTTCCAACATGACAATATAAATTTTCATGAGAATGGTTCAATAAGCCTTTCACATGATGTGGTTGTAAGGGTGATTGAGGAAGTTGATGAAGATGAGAGCATAACACAAGATGATGATAGTGGAAGAAGGTCACTATATGGTAGTGAAAGACGATCAATATATGGTAGTGAAAGATGGTCACTATATGGTAGCGAAAGACATGAAATCAATGAAAATACAATGGAGATGGGATTGAGGGGTATGAAAGTGATGCCAAGTGATGATGTCATTTTTTCTTACGTATGCAGAGATCCTACATGGATCACAACTTCACTTGTCTCACCATTGTCTTCTGATATTATTGCACCGCCTTTATCAGACAACCCTTTATTGGTATCAGAAGGAAGATATATGGATAAAAACCATCATCAACAACAACCAACAAACCAGGTTAGTTTCTAAGTACTCATCCAATGGTAGATATATTTTAATTTTTTTGAGTTCATCTTATTTTAGTGATGT